>JARQOD010000003.1:10897783-11099012 GCA_033576555.1 Oophaga sylvatica | reverse complement strand
TATTTTTCTAGGCCTTTTGTTATTTTATCTCAGTGCTTTGTTGCTATGGCAGCCCTTTTTAACATGTGTGTTTTGTGATGGGGTTTCCCCCCTGTGTTGCCATCCACTTTTCATATATATATAGTTTTAGATATGTTTAAAAAAATTTGTTTTTTTATAGACTTTTGGCGATTTTGTTTTTTTTGTTTTTTGATTTCTATTTTGGGGCAGTTGGTCTTATTGTCCTAGGCACCCCATTTTGGTAGTTATTGTGATTTCACAAGTTTTGTTTATATATTCCCTACCATCCATGTATTTTGCCATTTTCCCCTTTTTATTGTATGGGGGTGGGGATGCACATCAGAATCACGAGAGGTATAAGGCCCCTTCTTTTATATGTGTGTGGTTTCAACTTGATGAAGCTAATTTCAACTCCGTGTAGAACACTAGCCCGGTGACTTTGGGGGTGGAGTTTTTGGGGGACAGAACTAAGTCTCTATTGCAGCTCCTGCTAGACTCCTGTTCTTCCTGACCCCGGTTAGTACAGCATTTTTGGGCCCCTCTCGATCTGAATCCAGGGGGGCCCTCCGGTTTTTCCCTACCTTAGGTACTAGCAAGCTCGGACCCGGTGTCCGGTTGTGCAGAGTGGAGGAAGCATCCTTGCTATTTCCCTCGTCACTTTTCTTGGTCCATTTCTGTCATCCTACTCCCCCCTTTAACATAAGCAGGGGCAACAGGGGGTGCCAGTTCCCTTTTCTCTTCACCGCTCGTTTACAGACCCCAGTTGATCGGTGTTACAAGTATTCATTTCCCCTTTTTCTTCATTCTTTCTTAGGCCTGCCCAAAAGCACTATCAGGATTCCGTCCTTTTTCTTCCCCCACTCGAAGTCACTTTCCACCCCCTAGGGAACTAAACAAATTCTGGGGTTCAGTTTGTCTCTCTGCTTTGTCTATTGAGGGGAATCCCGTCTGTAGACCTCTGACTCTGTTAGGGGAAATCCCCCCCAGAATGAGGCTAAGATGGCTACTGTACGTCTCCCCACCCTTAATATTACAGGGCCCCCTTTGGGGGGCATACGGGAAATGTAAGTGTGAATGAATAGGGGGTGATTGTAAATTTCCCCTTTCTTCATCCCCCCGGGGCATGTGGCCCCAAGCGCAGTGGGGTCCACCCCCAGGCGTATCTTTTCCCGGACGGATCTGGAACTGTCGGGGGGGGTCATCCATGTTGCCGGGGGAAAGCTTTGGCCCCGGCCATTTTGACTCGTGATGGGGGGGGGGAAGCTAAAAAAAACCTGTTGTGGTTTTAAAACCCGTCTTGGAGGGAAAATGCAGCGCACAGAAAAGGCAGTGTCAGCCCTCCCCCCTCGGTATCGAGTATCGCGAAGGAGCAGGCCTTAAGTCGAGTGGCCCCCAAAACCCGAGCAGAACGCCGACAAAGACTCCCCGGTTTGACAGCGTGACCGTGAGTGACAAGGCCCCGGCGGACAAAGAGCTGCTCGTAAAACCCGGAGGGGGAATGGGGGACCCCCTGTGACTGTTTTTCCATAAGCCCCCTTAACCGCCGAGAGCGCTAGTCTCTCCGGGTTAAAGACTTTATCCTTTCCATCCTTCCCCTTTCCCGGGCCCAGGACCCCATCGGAAAAAAGTGGGGCCCCTGTTTGTGGTGTAAGGCCCCACGAGTCCCGGAGAGTGGGGGAGAGATAGCTTTAAAAAAAAAAGAAAAAACATTCTTTCAAAAACCCTTAGACACCCCAATATATAAGTCTGTCACAGTCAGGGATTTGGGGGGTTGAGGAGGGGGTGAGTTCAGCAGTGATCAAGGAGTGAGGAAGTGCGTCTGTGTGCAGTTCGCAAGTGGAGGCCAGTAAGGGGCCAGATCACCTCAGCCTGGTCAGAGCTGTGCCCCACTAAAAAACAGACTGAGACATTTTTTAAAAAGAAAGAATGAGTTGCAGATATACTTCAGTTCCTGCCCGGGGCGGTGAAGGTTCAGGGGCTCTCCCCCCGGAAGATTTGGAGTTGGAACAAGCCCAAAAGGGGGTTAAGTAGGGATGCTTTTTTAAACCCCGTGAAATGAAAATTTTTTGGACAGCGGGGGCAAGGCGAAAGGAAGGGGAGAAATTTTGAGTGCAATGGATTGGAGAAGCCCCGCACGTTGTTCCGGCAGGGAACCGAAGCACACCATAGCTTCATGCTGGTGGTGGGAAAACCCGAGGCTTACCGGACTTGGGGAGAAAAAAACACCCCCCAAATGGGGGGGCTAACGGGGGCGGGGGGTGAAACCTTAGCCGACAGCAAGAATGGGGAATCGCTCTCTCACGGGGAAGGGCCCCCACCACAAAACTGATGGGCAGTACAGTTTGGGGAAACTGGGTTAGGGGGGAACTAGCTTAAGCGGTTGTACTCACGTTGTGAAAGTAAAGGAGGCCCCTAATTGTCCACGCTATTCAAAATTTTTCCCCTTTTGGTCAGCCCCCCGGGGGCCTGCCTTCCATCTTACAAGTAAAGGTTGGAAAGACGTACCGTGTGGACTGAGTTATTTTTTTTCTGCCGCACAACCCCCCTTAACCCACCTGAGGGAAGGCCTCCCCGTAGGGGACCCACACTAGCTGCCTCACCATCCCCTCAAGTTTACGCAGGCTGGTAAAATTAAAAAAAGACTACAGGTGGCGTCCAAAATGTAAAAATATCTTCCCCTGTAAATTTTCCCCCAACAACCCAGATGGGCCCAGACCGACACGTACCGTGACATCCCATGCTTCCATGGCTCGCTCTGAGAACCCATTGCCCTGGAAACCCCCAATTGTGGTGGCGGGGCACAAAACTTTGGGTCCGAACGGGTTGGGAAACCCAAAAAATTTTCGAGCCCGGGGGCCTTTGGAATTGTTTTTTGAAAAAAACTGTTTGCACTTTTGGGGCCAAAATCGCCATCTTTTTCCCCCTTTCCGCCCCGGCGCGGAGAAGAAGGTGGGGTCCCCTTTGGGCGTGAAAACCCCCGTGGCCGAAGAAAATCCCCGCCCTCTAAAAATCTATTCAATATGCGATCCTGCCCCAGCAAAGGAGGTCCGCCTCCTCTTCACCTTCCCGCAAAGAGGAGGAGACGCAAACCCCCCCTCCCGGAAGAGAAAAGGAGTCCTAGAGGAAGATGAAAGAATCTTCGGAACTCATGGAAGCGGGCGTGTCAGCGAGCAGGGAAAAGGAGGAAGGCGGCCCCGTGCCCCAGCCAAGCTCCAAGCACCCGGGTCATCCGTGGTCCTCCCCGCAGCAAGCTTGCTGGGAAAAAAGGGAAAAAGCACGACTAAGAAAAAGATTTCGCCAAACTGGGTTTTTAAAGATCGAGAGACCCGGCGTACCCGAAACGGCGGGTGTGGGCGCGGTGTTCCCCCTTCGTGATCCCCCTTCGGAGTTACCAAAACTTTTTCTGCCCAAACAAAGGGCAACCGGGGCTGCCCCCGAAAAAAATAATCCTATCCCACCGGGGGAAACGGGGAGGGAAGGGGTTTGGGAGGTTTCCGCCGTTTGGAAAAACCCCCCCGGGGCCGGGCCCCCGCAGATATGATCCCCCCGGAGGACCCGGGGGTCCTGCCGTCGACCCGACTGGGGGTGGCGAGATGGCGCGCTGGATGACGTCGCCTATCCGCCCGTGGGAATGTGAGTGGCAGCGTCGTGAGGAGAAGCCAACGCCCCCAGGGGAAGGCGGGGCCAGGGAATCGACAGCGGCAAATGCAGAGCTGATCGCGGACGGAGAGGTTTCCAGAGGAAAGGTACCCTGAGGAACCGGGCGGCAGGGGGTGTGACAGAGTTGCTCGGAAGGGCTGGGGCTTATAAGGAAACCGGGCCTTTTCCCGGGTCTTTTTTGCAGACGGTGTAGAATCCAAAACCGAGGTCACCGGGGGGACTTGTTAATGGAACATTTTTTCATCCACGGCACTGGGGAATGAAGGGGGGGGTTCCCCAAAGTCACCACGTCCGTGACCCCTCCGACCAGGTAAGTCACCATTACCGCGCGTCCCCGTTCCAGCTCAAACAGCATCCGGGGTGCCCCAAAAATCCCCCTGCAGGTCATCGCAATGGAAGCAATGTCTACATACTCTTGATTAGTCACCTTCTGCATCGAACTTCGACCCTTTCCATCGCAATCTATGACACGATAAAAACGAACTGTAAGCAAATTGAAACGCAACGGTGTCTCGAAGGAGAAAGTACCCTTGCGCCCCCGGGGTTCGCACGAGAACTGTGGCGACCAGACCCCAAAGCAGCCACGACTTGTTGTTTTGGGGGTTTGGGACCTCCATTTTCCAGCCCCCGGGGTGGGGAAAAGTTTTAAATAATTTTAAAAGTAAAAAAAAACCGTGGTCCAGATAGGGGTTACCATAAGTAATGTTGTAAAATTTAAGATGTTTGCCAAATTTTTTGCACAAGTTAAATGTGTATATAAGTATATATATATTGCCAAAAATAGAATCCCGCTTGGGTAATAATAAAAATTTTTTGCACTTTTTTGATGGATTTGATAAATGTGTCTTTGTTTTTACAATGGATTCGAGGTTGAGGACTGTGCCAGCCCAGAATTACTGTTATAGTTGGCTTCGGTGCCTAATCTTGGTTTTACATAAAACCACCAATTCCTTGAAAAAAAACCGTGTGGTGTGGGCACTGAGTGGGTCTGATTCGATGTCCTGCAGCCCCCCAGGACCACGTTAAGGTTTGGTGCGGGTCTTACAGCATATTTCTATTTATATGAAAATGTTATTTAATATTTGTACTTTTCTAATTAATGTTTTTGTTCCAACGTTAAAAGACTCCTTACCTCCCGGATGGGCGAATTAATGTTTAATTTTATGTTTAATGCATAAACAAATTGTCTCTTTGTATTTTCAGCCGGGAGTGCTGTCATTTCCCATGGGGGAATGTGTAGCCCTGGTGTAAAGGCACATGCATACCCTGGAGAGTGTGTGGAGAATAGCAGTTTTAATGCTCAATGAAATTCATTTTCAACACACACCTTAGACACCCCCACAGGTTTATAAAGTCTAGTCACGTAGGGAGTGTGAAATGTGAGGAGGGGGTCAAGTTCAGTCAGTGCTGAAGGAGTGGGAAGTGCGTCTGTGTGCAGTTCACAAGTGGAGGCCAGTACAGGGGAGCCAATCACCTCAGCCTGGTAGATGTGCCCACTAGAACAGACTGAGAATTTATTAAGAAGAAAGAAGTGAGTTGCAGATATACTTCAGTCTCCTGCCCAAGGCGGTAAGGTTCAAGAGGGCCCTCCTGCCTGGAAGATTACTGAGAGTCTGGCAAAAAGCTCAAAAAAGGAATTTAAGTAAGGGGACCTGACTTTGTTAACTGTGAAGTGAGAAATGCTTAGCTACCACGAGGAAAAGGCAAAGCACAGTGGTAGAAATTCTGAGTGCATAGGATTGGAAAAAGTCCTGACTTTTGTTACGGTACTGGAGACCAAAGCATCACCAAGCTTCATGCTGGTGGTGGAAACCCAGAGCTTACCGGGCCTTGGTAGCGGAAAGCACCCCTAAATGTCGGTACGTAACGGGGTCGGGGGGGAGTGAGAACCTTGAGCCTTCACAAATAGGAACCCTCTCTCACAGGAGCTCCTACCACAAAACGATGGGCATAAGCTTTGGAATGTGGGTTATAGAGGGAACTACGCTTATGGGGTTTTACTCATCGTTGTGAAAGAAAGGAGGCCCTAACTTGTCCGCTGCTATTCGAATAATTCTCCTTGGATCACTCCCTGGGACCTGCCTTACCATTTACAAGTAAAGGTATGGAAAGACCTGACCGTGTGAATGAGTTATTTACTTGCATGCCTGCAAACCTGCCTTAAAACCCCGACCTGAGGGAAAGTCCTACCGTAGGGGACCCACAAAACTACTGCCTCCATCCCTCGGTTACAGCAGCGTGGTATAAATTACCAGAAGCTACAGGTGGCGTCACAACTGTAAAAATCTATCCCTTAAATATTCCCCAAATACGCCAACCGCTAGGCCAGACCGAGCCACGTACCTGGACAATTCCCATGATTCCTGGGCTCGGTCTAGTAAAACCCCTTGCCCTGGTAACCCACAATTGTGGGGCGGGTGAAAAAAACCAGGATCAGGCGCTTTCTCCAGGACTACACTGGCCCTTAAGGCCACCGTTTCATCCAGGAATCCAACTCCCCGCACCTTTTTTTTCCCAAGTTGCAAACCCCTTTTAAATTTAAACCCCACCCCTATCTCCGTGAGAGTATTACGGTTAAATTAAACCCTTTTAACCCGCTCTGCCTCCGGTCCTTCGGCATCTTGCTACCTCCTCCACACACGGGGTCCGTACCCTGGTGGCTCTGCACCGACACAGGCGGCTCGCACCATAACCCCGTAACGAGCGGTCTTGAAACCCTACACCCTTTTAGCACTGGCTCCGCCCCTACACCTCTACTCACAGCTCCGCCGTACACCTATATAACCCCAAGGGTCCGTACGTAAACCCATACACAACGGACGCCCGCACACCGTTTCACACACGGTCTGCTCCGTCACCTTGTCCCCAGGCTTCTCATCCACTGAAACCCTCCTGACCCCCACATAAACTTCCCCTCCTCCAGACCATGACAACAAGCACAGCAGAGTCCGATCGGAAGGCGGAGTAGCTGTGTCTCGGTGTCTGCAGTGCCTGGAGAGAGCTCCTTGAATAGGGAGGATTTTTTTTCCTGGATACCTGCTGCCCTTCAAGAGAGAGACTTATCCCTGGGATGAGCTCGGGGCTGTGCTTGCTCCACCCCCGGCAAGCCGGATGGGGGTGGGAGGCCTCACTACCTTAGGAGGCAATAATCTACGTCCAGGGAATGCTGAGGAAAAAGCCCTCGGGGGGGCCGCAAGACCCAGAGACCAAGACCCCTGAGGCCGGGACTGTGGCGGTCCTCCTCCCGGAGGAGGAGAGGCGGCCAGCGGAGGTGCGGCGGTGGAGCCCCCAACATCTGGGGCTCCAAGGCGGCAGGGGAGCCTGTCACCACCTATGGCTCCCGCATCCACGCGCACCTCTGCGAATACGAGGAGGCCGCCAAACAGCTGAGGAGACTCCGGGAGGAGTTGAAGGGAGCATGCGTGAACACAAAGAACAAGCTCCCTGCCTCAAGGAGAGCAGAGGTCTCCACCATGGTGGAGAGGCTGAAGGGGTCCATTACAGCTCTGGAACAATGGAGGGCAGAGATCCTGGCAGAAAGCGGCCCCTTTGAGGAGAAGCTAAAGAACGACGACCGGTTTAGGGCCCTGACCGGTGGGTCTCCTGGGGGGGTCAGGAGGCCCCAGCCAGGTGGAGGATGAGAAGGAGGAAGATGGCGGCTGTGAGGCATCTGCGCCAGTCCCACCTGAAGACCTGGTGAGTGTAAACACCCAGGCATCATGCAGCGGGATACCCCCAGAGCAAGTGGCCCTCCACCGGACTCCAGTAATTCGGAGGAAAGTGGGAGCGAGGGGGAGGATGGAGGGAGTGGTAGCAGCAGTGAGGGGTGCTGCCTCATCCTGCAACAAGTGCGGCAGATCGAGTCCCCAGCACGGTTTGGCAAGCTGTTGTTTGGGGATGAGATCTGCGAGGATGGAGCAACCGGGAAGGGGAAGAAAAGGAAAAAAACAGCCAAGGTCACCACCACAGACAAATTTGTCTATGCCCCCCTTCCTGGGGCCCCCCTGTCCCGTTGTGTGGAACCTGCTACCCACCCCGGCTCGGGCCATGTGTTGGGTCCGCAGCAAGGGAACGGGGAGAGGAGAGTCTGCCAGGGTCTGGGTGCCATGCCTAGTGGTGGCAGCTCGGACTCGGGCAGCGATATGGATAGTGTCGGTGCCGGTGTTGCTGATGGTGGTGGTGCTCGGGCCCAGTCCTCTGTGGCAGGGGGGGGCTGGCCCGGCACCTGAAGTCGGTACAGCCGGGGCCGCATCTCCGGCGGCGAGATCTGGGGTCTCTTGGCCCCCCACACACGGATCCGCTAGGACTGGATCACTTTTGGGGGTCCAGAGACCTAGAAAGGGGGCGGAGTCTGCCGTAAGGCAGCAAGTAAAAAAGTTCAAGTTGTTGGTCGCTCCCCTGGCAGTGTCCGCGGCAGCGTCGGGGTCCTCTGCACGTAGATCCAATAAGGGGTTCGCGCCGGGGACCCCGCCGCCGCTGGATGCCGAGAGTGAGTGGCCGACCTTGCCGAAAGCGAGTGGTGAGTACAAGAAGGCGGTGGTGGCCTGCGAGGGGGGCATGTCCTCCTCGGCCGCTGTCCCACCCGCTACTGTCGCGTCTGGCAGGGGGGGAGTAGCCTTGCGGGCTACTGCTCCACCCGCTGGCGGGGGGCGTGACCTCGGCGGCCGCAGCTCCGCTCGCTGTGCTCGTGGTTGGCGGGGGGCGTGGCCTTTCGGGCCTTCGCTCTACCCGCCATGGCCGTGACTAGCGGGGGGTGTGGCCTCGGCGGGCCCGATTCCTTCTGTCCCGCCCATAAAAATCATGCCCGAGAAAGCTGGCAAGGGGTTGCCGGGGTCCCCAGCCCACTTACCTCCATCTGGTGGTGCGGGGGCTCTGGTGCCCCAAGAGAGGCCAGCGCAGGTCTGCAGTGGGGGGCAGGGTGCAGAGGCAGAGCCCGGCCCTGCCCCAAGCATGACAACAACAAAAAAAATGGGGCCAGAGAGCCCAGGTGTTGTGAATGGGTTTGAGATGAGTTCTGAGCAGAGGCTCCCTCTGGTGGTTACAAGCGGTACTAGTGAAGATTGTGAGGACTGGGAATCAGGTGTTACTGACTGGTCTTATATAAGGGAGTCATTTTCCCATCAGGGTTGCCGGTGATCAATTGTTCTGGTCTGAATCCTTCATTCCAGTTTCCCTTGTAGCCTGCTGTGTCGTGTCTGCATCTCCTGCTACCAGATAAGAATTTTTCTTCTTTTGTGTTGTTGCTATATTTTTGCATTTTGTCCTGCACTTCTTTGGGGGCCTTCTGGGTCCCCTCTGGGGGCTTCTGCCTTCTCAGTTTAGTTCAGCCACTGAGTTTTGTTCTTTTGCTTTTTCCAGTTTTTGCAGTGGCTGCTGTTTTGATTTTGTTACACCAGAGAGCTAATTTAGGTGGTAGAGGTCGGTGTGATCTCAGGTGATTTTGAAATTAGTAGAGTTGGTGTTTTTCAGGGTTTTCTGGGATTGCAGTAAGTACCCTTCCTGTCCTTTTCTATTTAGATAGTTTGGGCCCCAGCGTTTGCTCATTCTATTTTCTTTCTGTGTCAGTATTTCCTCTTGTCTAACCGCCATTACATGTTTGGGGGCTTTCTATTATCTTTGGGGTTCTGCTCCGGGGCAGATAGCTTTCCTATTTCTATCTTTAGGTGTAGTTAGTTTCTCAGGCTGTGACGAGGCGTCTAGGACCAACGTAGGAACGCTCCACGGCTGCCTCTAGTTGTGGTGGTTAGTCAGGGTACTGCAATCCCATAGATTCCAACTGCTCTGGTGTATTGCCTTTTTTACCTGCACTCCTGTAATGTATGTGGTACAGTTCATATAGCGTCTTGTGCTTGGGTGCGATGAAAATACTTGAGACACAGGTTGATAAAGAAAGTCTTGTATTGCTTCATACAAATTGGCAAAAATAAACACACAGGTTGCAAACACAGAAGCAGGAGACACAGCAGGCCAGATTTATCTAAGTTCATCAATAACTCTCCACAACAGATTCAGATCTTCTTCTATGTTACCGCAAGTCCATGCAAACGTGAGGCTTTCAAGAGCAGAGTTCAGAGTCCACAAGTGCTTCAGAGTTTCTCAGTAGAAATGGCTGGAGTACAAGGTCCAAGGCTTCAGGAGTCAGAACACAGGTTCACTGCAGGCTAGATTCTGAAGCACTGATTGCTCAGGTGTGGCTGTTTAAGAAGCAAACGGAGAGAATCAGGGCGGGAACATGCAAGCTGGAAAACTCCATTTTAACTGAGGGCAAGATAGCTGCAGCAAAACAGAAAGCAAAATGGCCGACGAACAAACTGAGTTTCAGAAACAGATACACAGAACCTTACATTACTCCCCCCTTAGGGGCAACCTCCGGATGACCTCAGACCAGGCTTGTGTGGGTACCTCTGATGAAACTGACGGAGCAAGCGAGGAGCATTAACGTTATTGACTGGCTCCCATGAGTTGTCCTCCACTGGGTAGCCCTGCCATTTAATCAGATATTGTAACTGATTTCTATACAACCTGGAATCTAAAATCCTTTCCACCACAAATTCTTCCTGACCATCGACTAGCACTGGGTCAGGGCAAGGAGAAGAACGTCCAGGAAACGTATTGGGTGTCGCAGCCTTTAGTAGGGATACATGAAAGACAGGGTGGATTCTCATAGTTCTGGGCAATTGAAGACGACAAGCAACGGCACTTATAATCTTACTGATTTTATAGGGTCCAATGTACTTATGTCCCAACTTAGACGATGGAATCCTTAACTTAAGATTTCTGGTTGACAGCCAGACCAGGTCTCCTACCTTAAAAGCTGGTGCAGGTTTACGAAATTTATCTGCTGCCTTCTTGTACCTTTCCTGAGCCGATTCCAGATTCTCCTTTAGAAGATCCATATTCTTCTGTAAAGTCGTGACTCTTTCAGCCACTGCTGGCAAAGGCGTCTCTATGGGAAATCGTGGTAGAATGTTAGGATGATAACCTAAATTAGAGTAAAAAGGAGACTGTTTAGTGGAGGCACTCTGAGAGTTGTTGTAAGAGAACTCAGCCAATGGAAGTAGATCCACCCAATCATCCTGTAGGTGGCAGATAAAGCAGCGGAGATACTGCTCCAGGGTTTGATTGGTTCGTTCGGTTTGTCCATTAGTCTGGGGATGAAAAGCAGAAGAAAGGTTTACTTTAATGTCCAATGCTGCACAGAAATTTTGCCAAAACCTAGAAGTGAATTGCACCCCTCGATCCGAAATAACCTCATCCGGTACTCCATGTAAACGAAACACATCTTTAATCATCAAATCTGATGTCTGTTTTGCAGTGGGTAAGCCGACACAAGGGATAAAATGAGCTGCCTTTGTTAAACGATCAACCACCACTAGAATAGTGTTCTTCCCTTGAGAGGTTGGTAATTCCACAATGAAGTCCATAGAAATGGATCCCCACGGGCGGGACGGGGTGGGAAGAGGCTGTAACAGACCAGTTGGTGAAGAGCGAGGTGTTTTGCATCTTGCACAAACCTCACACGAAGTGACATAGTCCAAAACATCCTTCCTACAAGTGGGCCACCAAAAGAAACGAGAAAGAAATTCCTGTGTCTTTAGAATTCCTCTATGCCCGGCTATTTTGGAATCGTGAATGAGTTGCAATACTCTCAATCTGACTGTTTCAGGTATATACAGACGTTGTCCCAGAATCCACACACCATTCTTAAAGACAAGACTTACGTCCCTTGGGGGTTGAGCCAAAAAAGAATCCGCATGGTATGCTTCCTTGATGTCTTTAATTAGGTCTTGATGATGAATCACTCCTAGGAATCTAGAGTCAGGAAGAATAGTCTTAGGAGGAGTAATTGGACGTGTCTCTGCTGAGTAAATCCTAGAGAGTGCATCAGCCTTTCCATTGCGCGATCCTGGTCTATAAGAAATAATAAAATTAAATTGGTTTAAGAAAAGATTCCAGCGAGCCTGGCGAGGAGTCAGGCACTTAGCCGACCTGATAAACTCAAGATTACGATGATCTGTCAGAACGACTATTTGCTGTGCAGCTCCTTGAAGAAGGTGTCTCCATTCTTTGAAGGCGGCAATAATGGCCAACAACTCTCTATTGCCCACATCGTAGTTCTTCTCAGCCGAAGACAACTGCTGGGAAAAGAAGGCACAGGGATGCAAGACATTCTTCTCACCTGTTCTCTGAGAGAGTATAGCTCCCACGGCACAGTCTGAAGCATCCACCTCTATTATGAAGGCAAGCTCTGGGTTGGGATGTACTAGGATAGGTGCAGTGGTAAATTTATCTTTTAGACGGGAAAATGCTTCCTGGGCTTGGGGAGTCCAGGAGAACTTAGACTCTTTCCGGGTAAGTTGGGTGATAGGTGACACTACCTCAGAGAAATTTCTAATGAAACGTCTATAGAAGTTTGCAAACCCGATGAAGCGCTGTACCTCCTTCACATTTCTAGGACTTGGCCAATCATTAATGGCTTGGGTTTTACTTCCATCCATACTAATTCCTTGTGTAGACAGTACATACCCCAGAAATTGAATTTCGGTCTTATGGAATTCACACTTTTCAAGCTTGATGTAAAGATGATTTTGTCTTAGACGTTCCAAGACCATTCTCACATGTCCATGATGTTCCTCTGTGGAGTTAGAAAAAATTAAAATATCATCCAAATAAATTACCACGAATGTATCTAGGAGATCCCTGAAGATGTCATTCACCAAGTGTTGGAAAGTGGCTGGGGCGGTACTCAGACCAAAAGGCATAACCAGATATTCAAAGTGTCCATAGCGTGACCTGAATGCAGTCTTCCATTCATCCCCAGGTCTAATACGGACTAAGTTATAGGCCCCACGAAGATCTAGTTTAGAAAAAATTTTAGCATGTCGCACTCTCTCCAATAACTCAGGGATTAAAGGCAATGGATAACGGTTTCTAATAGTAACCTTATTAAGTTCCCTATAGTCTACGCATGGTCTCAGGGATCCATCTTTCTTCTTTACAAAGAATATGGGTGCCCCTGCAGGAGATGAAGAGGGGCGTATGAAGCCCTTGGCTAGATTTTCGTCTATGTACTCTTTTAAAGCCTTCAGCTCGGGCCCCGCCAGGGGGTAGATCTTACCAAAAGGTATCTCTGCTCCAGGCAATAATTCAATTGGACAATCATATGGACGGTGAGGAGGAAGCTGGTCAGCGTTCTTCTTGTCACATAAATCCACATAGTCCTGGTATACAGCTGGTAATTCAGGGACTGACATGGTTCCTTTAGGAACAGAGCAAGCTGAAATTTTTTGACTCATCTGTTTCTCTGGAAAGTGTAATTCCTTGGTCTCCCAGTTAATGGTAGGATTCTGAGCCTGCAGCCATGGTAGCCCTAGAATAATGGGAAAGTGAGGAGAAGAGATAAGCATAAAGGACAGTTTCTCTTGATGATCTTTACCCATAAGAACCTTTAAAGGCTCTGTTTCCTGATCCACTGGTCCAGAGGTCAGCAGGGAGCCATCCACAGTTTCCATCTGTACTGGAGCAGCCTTCTTCACTGAACGTATTCCCTGTTTTAGAGCAAAGGAGACATCCATAAAATTTCCACTTGCACCTGAGTCGATCATGGCAGAGCTAGACACCCAGGCTGAGTCAACCCAGAGTTTGATGGAAAGAAAACAGTGAGAATTGTTTTTCTTACAACTCAGCTGGGACACCGCTGAGGAAACTTGAAAGATGGCAGCATTTACACAGTCAACGTCCTCAGAGGTAACGGAGTTTAAGTCCGAGAAATCAAGATCTGTTGCTGCAGCTCTCTCTGGAGCCTGAGGCTCGGACCTGACAGATCCCCTCTCGCAACACTCACAATGAATGAGTGCTGCAGTAGTCTTGCGAGAACGGCTGGGACAGTTAATAATAAAGTGCCCTGACTTACCACAATAAAAACATAGATTCTCCTTAAAACGATGTTCCTTGCGTGCATCACTAACCCGTCGTAGTAAAGAGTCTACCTGCATGGGTTCAGGTTCAGGTTCCCGTGTAATCCTATTCAAAGGTTCCTTAGCTGGAGAGGAAGGTAGGAAAAGGTTAGTACGATTGCTTTCGAACCATCTCTCTTGCCTGCGTTCAGTTAAACGAGTATCAATACGGATGCAGTAGTTAATAAAGTCACCTAACGCAGTGGGAGGGTCGGCACGAGCAAGTTCATCCTTAATTAGTGGGGATAACCCCTTTTGAAAAATAGATTTTTTGGCGGAATTGTCCCAGGTGGTATCAAGGGCCCATCTCCTGAAATCCAAGGCATATTCAGCTACTGAGTGCTTACCTTGGCGCAAAGCTAACATGGCTGCTTCAGCTGTTGCACCTCGATTGGGGTCATCAAACACCTGCCCCATGGCTGAAATAAAATCATCAAGGTGATTCAAACAATCATCCTCAGTCTCAATCAGAGGGTTTGCCCATATCAAAGCCTTGTTGGTAAGCAACATAATTATAGTAAGCACCTTAGATCGTTCAGTAGGAAATTGTGAAGCATGTGCAGAAAAAAAAAGATTACATTGATTAACAAATCCCCTGAATTTTTCACGTTCACCACCAAAACGAAAAGGGGGCAACTTGGGAATCCCAGAACTCGGGGCCACGGCAGGAGCCTGGACTTGCCCCTCCAGAACCTCAATCCTGGCTCGCAAATCCTGAGTAGTCTGTCCAACCACTTGCAAATTGTGATTATTTAGGTCCTGAAGATTTGTAAAACGGGTCTTTAAATTCTGCAAATCTGCAAGGATATTATCAGTCACTCCACAAAGTTCCTTTATGCGGGCCTCCATTTTCCAGATCTTTTAAGACAGGATACTGGAAGAAGAGGGAGAGAAAAAAAAAACAATAGTGTTCACCTGTGGCAACACTGAAGAAAGAAAAAACTTTAAGGGAACTGCTCACCTGGAATGGTTGTGAGAAGTCACAACCACTATCATCACAGAAAGCTTTCAACCAGACATCTGATATCCAGAGTTTCAGCAGACAAAAGAGAAGAGAAAAAAAAAAACAATAGTGTTTACCTGTGATAACACTGCAGAAAAAAAAACTTAAGGGAATTGCTCACCTGGAATGGTTGTGAGAAGTCACAACCACTGTCATCACAGAAAGTACAACCGGACATCCGATATCCACAGTACAGCAGACAAGCCTTTCCAGACCCAGCAGACACTAACGTTTGGCTTCAGAATCTTGTAATGTATGTGGTACAGTTCATATAGCGTCTTGTGCTTGGGTGCGATGAAAATACTTGAGACACAGGTTGATAAAGAAAGTCTTGTATTGCTTCATACAAATTGGCAAAAATAAACACACAGGTTGCAAACACAGAAGCAGGAGACACAGCAGGCCAGAGTTATCTAAGTTCATCAATAACTCTCCACAACAGATTCAGATCTTCTTCTATGTTACCGCAAGTCCATGCAAACGTGAGGCTTTCAAGAGCAGAGTTCAGAGTCCACAAGTGCTTCAGAGTTTCTCAGTAGAAATGGCTGGAGTACAAGGTCCAAGGCTTCAGGAGTCAGAACACAGGTTCACTGCAGGCTAGATTCTGAAGCACTGATTGCTCAGGTGTGGCTGTTTAAGAAGCAAACGGAGAGAATCAGGGCGGGAACATGCAAGCTGGAAAACTCCATTTTAACTGAGGGCAAGATAGCTGCAGCAAAACAGAAAGCAAAATGGCCGACGAACAAACTGAGTTTCAGAAACAGATACACAGAACCTTACAACTCCTCAGCTACCGAAACATAACAGTATCACCGGCCTAAAAATTGAAAATTGTATGGTACTCACAGAAGGGAAAAAATATTGTGATAGAAAAAAGGTTGTCAGAGTTGTCAGAGATATTTTTCTGTTTGTTGCATTTTTTTTTTTTTTTTCCCTCTGTATCTCTGGGTGCTGGGGAGGATCTTTTCTCCCAATGGAGTTTGCACAGTTGTCTGGCCGTGTGGATCAGCTTGCCACTGAGGTTCGGAGTATTGCTATCTATCTTGCTGGGTTGCCTGTTGTGGAACCTAGGATCCCCATGCCAGATTTGTTTTTAGGGGATCGAGCTAAGTTTCAGAATTTCAAAAATAATTGTAAATTGTTTTTTGCCTTAAAATCTAAGTCCTCAGGAAACGCAGCGCAGCAGATTCAAATTATCATCTCTCTCCTGCGCGGCGATCCTCAGGATTGGGCTTTTTCCCTGATACCTGGGGATCCTGTTTTGAGTGATGTTGATGCGTTTTTTCAGGCTTTGGGGTTATTGTACGATGAGCCTAATGTCACTGATCAAGCTGAAAAAGCCTTGTTGGCATTAAATCAGGGGCTTGATGACGCTGAGTTATACTGTCAGAGATTCCGTAGGTGGGCAGTCCTGACCAAATGGAATGACGACGCTTTGGCGGCCCTTTTCCGGAAGGGTCTGTCGGATAATGTAAAGGATGTTATGGTGGGATTCCCTGTCCCTCTGGTCTCAATGATTCTATGTCATTAGCGATTCAAATTGACAGACGTTTGCGTGAGCGGAGAAGTATGCGTGGAGTGGTGTTGCCTTGTGAGCCAGCTTCTGAGCCCATGCAGTGTGATGGAGTGGTGTCTGGGGCACAGCGTCATGAGTTTCGAAAGCGCAATAGGTTATGTTTCTACTGTGGTGATGCCTCTCATGCTATTTCAGTCTGCCCTAAGCGGGGAAGACGTTTTGCACGCTCAGTTGTCTTGGGTAGTGTTCAGACTAAGTTTTTATTAACTGTCACTCTGATATGCTCTCTGTCCTCATTTTCTGCTCAGGCTTTTGTTGATTCTGGAGCAGCTATTAACCTGATGGATTATGATTTTGCTAAACGTTGTGGGTTTCCTTTGATACCCCTACAGAAGTCTATTCCCCTACTGGGGATCGATTCTACCCCTTTGGCTGAGAATAAACCCCAGTTTTCTACTCAGGTGATAATGAGGGTTGAACCTGATCACCAGGAGTGCTGCAAATTTTTGGTTCTATATAATCTGCATGACATTATCGTGCTGGGTTTCCCTTGGTTACAGTCTCATAATCCTGTTTTGGATTGGAAATCTGTGTCTGTAACCAGTTGGGGCTGCCAATGTGTTAATACCAACACTCCTGTTTTTTCTGCCTCCCCCCAAGCTCAGGATGTTCCTGACTTTTTGTTTGATTTTTCTGATGTGTTTAGCGAAAGTAAATCTGCATCCTTACCTCCCCATAGGAGCTATGACTGCGCTATTGAATTAGTGCCGGGTAGTAAATTCCCTAAAGGTCGCCTTTTTAACTTGTCTGTACCTGAACATGACGCTATGCGGTCTTATATCAAGGAATCATTGGAGAAGGGTCATATCAGACCATCCTCTTCACCCTTAGGTGCCGGTTTTTTCTTTGTGGCCAAAAAAGTGGTTCATTAAGGCCGTGTATTGATTATCGTCTCTTGAACAATATTACTGTGAAATATCAATACCCGTTACCCTTGATTTCTGACCTGTTTTCCAGGGTGAAAAACGCTACTTGGTTTACCAAGCTTGAACTCAGGGGGGCATATAACCTTATTCGCATTAAGCACGGGGATGAATGGAAGACGGCATTCAATACCCCTGAAGGGCATTTTGAGTACCTAGTGATGCCCTTTGGGCTCACTAATGCCCTTCCGTCTTCCAGTCCTTCATGAATGACATTTTCAGGGATTTTGTGGACAAATTTCTGATTGTTTATTTGGATGATATCTTGATTTTTTCTAATGACTGGGACTCTCATGTGAAACATGTTCGGACTGTGTTCCAGATTTTGAGGGATAATGCTCTGTATGTGAAGGGATCAAAGTGTCTTTTTGGCGTACAGAAGATCTCATTTCTGGGATTCATTTTGTCCCCATCTGTTATTGAAATGGACCCGGTCAAGGTTCAGGCCATCTGTGATTGGGTCCAACCTACTTCATTAAAGGCTCTTCAGAGATTTTTGGGTTTTGCCAATTTTTATCGTAAATTTATTGGTAATTTCTCGGTTATTGTTAAACCATTAACTGATTTGACCAGAAAGGGTTCTGATGTGGTGAATTGGCCTCCTGAGGCAGTCTCTGCATTTCAGGAACTTAAGCAGAGATTCACTTCTGCTCCTGTTCTACGGCAGCCTGATGTTTCTCTGCCATTTCAGGTGGAGGTTGATGCCTCTGAAATTGGGGCAGGTGCCGTTTTGTCCCAAAAAGATCCAGAGACCTCTAAAAGTAACCCTTGTGCCTTTTTCTCTCGAAAATTTTCTCCTACTGAACGTAATTATGACGTGGGTAATCGGGAGTTATTGGCCATGAAGTGGGCTTTTGAAGAGTGGAGACATTGGCTGGAGGGAGCCAAACATCAGGTGGTGGTCCTTACGGACCATAAGAATCTGGTCTATCTGGAATCTGCCAAGCGACTCAATCCTAGACAGGCCAGGTGGGCCTTGTTTTTCACACGTTTTAATTTTGTGGTTTCCTTTCTTCCTGGCACTAAGAATGTTAAAGCGGATGCCCTCTCGAGGAGTTTCCTTGCGGACTCTCCTGAGTTATCTGATCCTTCTGTTATTTTGAAAGAGGGTGTAGTTCTTTCCGCCATCTCACCCAATTTGAGACTTGCTCTGGAGGGGTGTCAGGAGGATAGGCCCGAGCGCTACCCTGTTGGAAAATTGTTTGTCCCGGACCAATGGAAAAAGAGTGTGATGTCTGAGATTCATTGTTCCGCATTGGCTGGGCATCCCGGAATTTTTGGTACCAGAGACTTGGTTAGTCGGTCCTTTTGGTGGCCTACCTTGTCTCGCGATGTCAGGGAATTTGTGCAGTCCTGCGGGACTTGCTCTCGCTCCAAGCCTTGCTCTCGCTCTAGTGGTTTGTTGATGCCATTGCCTGTGCCCAAGAGACCATGGACCCATATCTCTATGGATTTCATTTCCGATCTTCCTGTTTCCCAGAGAATGACCACCATCTGGGTAATTTGTGATAGGTTTTCCAAAATGATACATCTTGTGCCATTACCTAAGTTGCCTTCCTCCTCTGAATTGGTGCCGTTGTTTCTTCAGCACGTGGTTCGTTTACACGGCATTCCTGAGAACATTGTGTCTGACAGAGGAGTCCAGTTTGTTTCCAGATTTTGGAGGACTTTTTGTTCTAAACTGGGTGTTCAATTGTCTTTCTCCTCGGCATTTCATCCTCAGACCAATGGTCAAACTGAGAGAACAAACCAGACATTAGAGACTTATCTAAGATGCTTTGTGTCTGCTGATCAGGATGACTGGGTCTCTTTTTTGCCTTTGGCTGAGTTTGCTCTTAATAATAGGGCTAGCTCTGCCACTTTGATGTCTCCGTTTTTCTGTAATTCTGGTTTTCACCCTCGATTTTCTTCAGGACAGACGGAAGCTTCTGTCTGTCCAGGTGTTGACTCTGTTGTTGAGCGTATGCAACAGATTTGGGACCAGGTAGTGGAGAGGTTGTCCCTCTCTCAGGAGAAGGCCCAGCGGTTTGCTAACCGGCATAGGACTGATGGTCCTCGGTTTAAAGTGGGGGACTTGGTCTGGTTGTCCTCAAAGAATATTCCTATGAGAGTAGCATCTCCTAAATTTAAGCCTAGGTTCATTGGACCTTATAAGATCATGGAGATTATTAATCCTGTTTCTTTTCGTTTGCTTCTTCCAGGGACATTTAAGATCCATAACGTGTTCCACAAGTCCTTGTTGAAGAGGTTTGTTGAGCCAGTGGTTCCTGCTACTGTGCCTCCTGACCCTGTTTTGGTTGAGGGCAATCTGGAGTATGTGGTTGAGAAAATATTGGATTCTCGTTTTTCTAGACGAAGACTCCAGTATTTGGTTAAATGGAGAGGTTATGGTCAGGAAGACAATTCTTGGGTGTTTGCTTCGGACATCCATGCTAGGAGACTTATCCGTGCGTATCATAGAACTCATCCTGACCGACCTGGTTGCTCAAATGAGGGTTCGGTGACCCCTCCTCAAGGGGGGGGGTACTGTTGTGAATGGGTTTGAGATGAGTTCTGAGCAGAGGCTCCCTCTGGTGGTTACAAGCGGTACTAGTGAAGATTGTGAGGACTGGGAATCAGGTGTTACTGACTGGTTTTATATAAGGGAGTCATTTTCCCATCAGGGTTGCGGTGATCAATTGTTCTGGTCTGAATCCTTCATTCCAGTTTCCCTTGTAGCCTGCTGTGTCGTGTCTGCATCTCCTGCTACCAGATAAGAATTTTTCTTCTTTTGTGTTGTTGCTATATTTTTGCATTTTGTCCTGCACTTCTTTGGGGGCCTTCTGGGTCCCTCCGGGGGCTTCTGCCTTCTCAGTTTAGTTCAGCCACTGAGTTTTATTCTTTTGCTTTTTCCAGTTTTTTCAGTGGCTGCTGTTTTGATTTTGTTACACCAGAGAGCTAATTTAGGTGGTAGAGGTCGTGTGATCTCAGGTGATTTTGAAATTAGTAGAGTTGGTGTTTTTCAGGGTTTTCTGGGATTGCAGTAAGTACCCTTCCTGTCCTTTTCTATTTAGATAGTTTGGGCCCCAGCGTTTGCTCATTCTATTTTCTTTCTGTGTCAGTATTTCCTCTTGTCTAACCGCCATTACATGTTTGGGGGCTTTCTATTATCTTTGGGGTTCTGCTCCGGGGCAGATAGCTTTCCTATTTCTATCTTTAGGTGTAGTTAGTTTCTCAGGCTGTGACGAGGCGTCTAGGACCAACGTAGGAACGCTCCACGGCTGCCTCTAGTTGTGGTGGTTAGTCAGGGTACTGCAATCCCATAGATTCCAACTGCTCTGGTGTATTGCCTTTTTTACCTGCACTCCTCAGCTACCGAAACATAACACCAGGAAGTGCTGCTGCTCCTGAGCCCAGGCAGAGCTTACTGAGTGGGCTCTGTTCTGCGGCTCTTAAAGGGGCGGCAGCACTTCTGGGCAAAAACAATGCAGGGCAGTGCACCGATCAGCCAGGGCCCCCAGCAGGAAAAAAACGAACCTGCAAAGAAAATAATACTGATATTTTTGAAGAATTGGCTGAGATGAATGGTATGAGTGAGGTGAGTGACATGAGTGACAGGGATGTGGGAGTGAATGCGAAGGGAGTGAGTGTTGGTGTAAGTTGGAGTACGGGCGGTGAGGGAGGGGCTGGCCCATCTGGCCCCCCAATCGTGAGACCGCGTACTTTTGCGGGTGTCATAGCTGGGGCTCCGGGGGGTTCTCGGGGGATCTCCTTGCCTCCGGACTCTGGGGACGGCGTTTTGCACCACCGTTTTCTGGAGGCCCTTAAAAAAGGAGAGCGGTCAGTCAATGTAGAGGGAAGAGAGGTGGACCTGTCTTTCTGGTTGGAGAGACATGGCCTAGCCGCCTTCCAAGAGAGAAGGGAGGGGGAAACCATTTGGTCCCTCCCTACAGTCGGGCAAGGGCCGGCCAGGAGGAATGTGGTCCATCTTCGTTGGAGGGGCGGTGAAGCTTGCCCACCCAGGAGTAGGGTGGTGGAGCTCCTCCTGAAGATGGGCTTCAGGGCGACGGACATCTTTGCCCTGATCCATCCCTCGGCCACCCTATTCTTTGACATCAGTTTCGTCCGGCCGGAGGAGCTAGAGCTCTTCTGGTCGAATTACGAGCTGGTTAAGGGGGAGCCCGGATGGCGAGACTTCGCCATACAGGCATTGTCTCGCCAAAATGCCGTTAAGAGAGCGACCGTGGTGACTTGTAAAGAGTCACTCTCCGGCGTTAACATCATGACGTGGCTTTCCCGTTATGGGGAAGTCACGGACGTCCCCAAAAAAAATCGGGACGAGTTCGGTATCTGGTCGGGGGGGCTGGACCTTCATGATGAAGTTAAAGGTCTCAGGGGGTACCGTCACCCACATCCCTTCCTCGGCGTTGCTAGGGAGGGACAGGATCCAGGTCTTCTACCAGGGGCAGCAGAAGGTCTGCCACAAGTGCGGTGATCCCCGCCACTGCAGTGCAAGCTGCAAGGTGCAGAAATGTGCCTTGTGTGGTGGGGTAGGTCATCTCGCCGCATCTTGCAAGGACATTCAGTGCCACCTGTGTGGTGACCTAGGTCACCTGTATAGCCGCTGCCCAACCGGTACCAAGCCCTCGACGACCCAGCTGAGACGGAGGTCGGGGGCGAGGGGCCGGGGGCGGCATCTGGGGGGCCTTCAGGGGATGGTGGAGTCCGTCCCCCAGGGGACGCCGTTTCCTCTGGGGGGGACAGACCTGCAGCCCGGAGGCAAGGAGACCATGGGGATGGATACCTCGTCTTCCCTAAAACGGAAGGGATCAGACCCCTCTTCGGAGGAGAAAGATGGGGAAGACGGGGTGGGGAAGAAGAAGGCCATCTAACCCAATCACCCATGATGTCGGAACTCACCCCGTTGACTCTGGCGTCCATTAATGTCGCCAGTATTAAGTCAGATGCAGCTAGATTTGCGACCTTTGATTTTTTTCACCCGATTTGAGGCTGAAATTTTGTTTTTGCAAGAGACCAGACTAACAGACATGGGGGCCATCCATAAAGCCAGGAGGGAGTGGAGGTGTGGGCACTCATACTGGTCTCTTGCGGCCGAGCCGTATAGCGGGGTGGCGGTCCTTTTTAATACCGCGGAAGTGGAATGCTGACGGGTTATTGAGATAGAAATGGAGAGGTGCCTGGTCTTAGACGTTTTCATGAGGGGACAGGAGCTTCGGCTCATAAACATCTATGGTCCACAATCCAGGTGGGACCGTAAATGTCTCTTCATGAAGATCAAGCCCTTTCTTTTTGCGAGCCGGCAGGTGGTCTTCGGTGGGGATTTTAACACCATTACGAGATCCCGTGATAAGGGGTTCCCCGAGGCCACCTGGCTTATGATAGTACAGCATTAAATAGTATAGCTAGCGAAGCTCGCCTGGTGGATGTCCACATCCGGCACACCCCAGGTCAGGGAGGTTTCACCTTTCATAGAGGTAGCTGTAGGTCTAGGATAGATAGTTTTTTTTTGAAGGAGGATGCCATCTTTTCTGCAGTGTCTGCCGTTGAGGTGGAATTGAGGTGTTAAATTTTCTTTTCTCTGAATGTTACAGAGACACACCTGGTGGGAAGAGGGCTGTGGAAGCTGAATTCATCCCTCTTGGAAGAAGCGTAAGTGAGACAGTCCTTTGAGGAATTTCTTCAGAGCCAGGTACCACTTTTGGATCTCTGTAGCAGTAAGTCTGAGTGGTGGGGGATCTTCAAAGAGAGGGTGGCGGGATTCTTTCGTCAGCTCTCGACCCTCAGGAGTCTGAACAGGCACCGCTTGTATCAGGCCCTGAGGAGGAAACTCAAGCAGCTCGTTTCGACTGGGGGTGACCGTGAGAAGATCTCCAGGGTGAAGTCTTTGCTCAGGAGGTGTCAGTATGATAGGCACACATCTTTGGTTTTTGAGAGGTATTTCGGGAGGTACCACTTGCCCGACCCTTACAGAAACTGTAAGATGTCAGTGAATTGTAAGATGGTGAAAGGACTGATCGACAGTACGGGTTCCCTGAACCGATCCAAATCAGGGATCCTGGAGGTGGTCAGATCCTTTTACTCATGCCTTTGGGAAAGAGGGATCTGGATCGAGACGGGATGTCGGCTTTCCTGGCTGAGACCATTCCTGAGCCAGGAGATGACCCCTCTCTTGATGTTTTGGTAGAGGCAATCAGGGAAGAGGAAGTGAGACTGGTCATTGATGGGCTTTGGCCCAAAAAATCGCCAGGTCTGGATGGCTTAACATCCGAGTTTTACAAGACCTTTAGGGACTCCTTGGTCCCCCTCTTGACTGAGGTGTTTAAGGAGTGCCTTTCCTCAGGCGCTCTTCCCAGCTCAATGAGGAGGTCAGTCCTGATTATCCTATCAAAAGGTAAGGACTCGTGTGTAGCCCTGGTGTGAAGGCACACGCAGTACCCTGGAGGATGTGTGGAGAGATAGCAGTTTAATGCTCTATAACCATTCACTCCAACACACACTTAGACACACCCCTAGGATATAAAAGCTAGTGAGATCCAGTCAGGGAGTTAGTTCATTTCCTGTCTTCGGACAGGGCAGTCTAGCCTGGACGTGGAGGGAGGAAGAGGTCCAGACAGAGCAGACAGTGTGAAGTCTGTGCAGTGAGAAGGAAGAGGGAGTTGCAGATACTTCAGTCTCCTGTCCCAAGGACAGTGAAGGTTCAGAGACGTGCTCCTGCCTAGAGGAATACTGAGATTCTGGCAACAAGCTCTGGAAAGAAGTGAGAAGGGACTAGCCTGCATACCTTTGGAAGTGAGGAGTGCTTATGCTACAAGCGCGGACAAGGCGAAAGGCACAGTGGAAGGAATTTAGAAGTGCTTTAGGATTGGAGAAGTCCTGCACATTGTCACCGGTCACTGGGGACCGAAGCATCACTATAGCTTCACGCATAGTGGTAGAAAAACCAGAGGCTTACTGGACCTTAGGTAACAGAAAGCAGCCCTTGGAGTGTCGGTACGTAACTGGGGTCAGGGGGAGTGAGAACTTGAGCCTGATCAGCAAGAATAGGAACTCAGCTCTCTCATAGGAAGGCTCCAACCACAAAACTGACCGGGCAGTACAGCTTTGAAATAGCTGGAGTTTATAGAGGGAACTACGCTTTATGCTGGTTGGACTCATCATTGTGAACGTAAAGGAGGCCCCTAACTTGTCCAGCTGCTACCTCAAAACACATTCTCCATTGGATCAGCCTCCCTGGGACCTGCCTTACCATCTTACAAGTAAAAGGTATGGAAAGACGCTGACGGTGTGAGACTGAGTTATTTAATTGCATGCCTGCACAACCCCACCATAACCATCGACCTGAGGGAAGAGTCCCACCTGTAGGGGACCCGACATCTAGCTGCCTCACCATCCCCTCAGAGATCTACAGCAGCGCTGGTACAAATTACCAGAGACTACAGGTGGCGTCACGAACTGTAATATATCTATCCCCTGTAAATATTCCCCCAACATACGCCAGACCGCCAGGGCCACAGACCGAGCCACCGCTACCTGTGACATCCCCATAGACTTCCATGGGCTCGGCTCTGAGTACCCCATTGCCCTGGTAATCCACAATTGTGGTGGCGGGTCGACACAAAACTTTGGCGTCACGAACAGGATGCGAAACTCGCAAAATTGCGAGCCCTGTGTGCCTATGGAGTTGTTTTTGTGAAAAAGAACTGTTTGCACTTTTGGCGCACAAAATCGCCATCTTTGTCGCCATATTCGCGCCCTCAGGCGCTGGAGAAGAAGGTGGGCGTACTTTCGTGGGCGTGTACCCCCTGTGGCACGAAGAAAATGCCTGCCCTCTCAAAGTGCTATTACAACATGCGATCCTGCCCTACAGCAAAGGAGGTCCGCCTCCTCTTCACCTTCCCTGCGAAGAGGAGGAGACGCAAACCCCGCCTCCACGGAAGAGACCGGACGTCTCTGGAAGAAGAAGAGAGACGGTTCTGGAACATCATGGAAGCAGGACGTGTGCAGCCGAGCAGGGAAGCGGAGGAAGGCAGGCCCCGTGCCCAGCCAAGCTGCCACTAGAACCGGAACCATCCGTGGTCCTGCACCTGCAGCAAGCATTGCTGGAGATTAAAGAGGAGAATGCACGATTGAAAGAGATGGTCCAGCACCAACCTGGATTTGAGGAGATTGAGAGACGCCGGCGTACCCTGATGCAGCGGCGGCTGTGGGACGCGGTGTTCTCTCCTCTCGACGACCCCCCACGACTGGAACTACCAAAACTTCTGCTGCCCAAGGCTAAGGAGCAACCGGAGGCTATCCCCAAAAGTACCGATCCTGATCCCACCGAGGAAGCGGTGGAGGCGAAGGAGGTTGAGGAGGTACCGCCAGTTCCGGAACGCCCGCCCGGCCAGGAGGCCGCAGCAGATGATCGATCCCCGATAGGGACACCGGAGGGGTCCTGTCCGTCATTACCAGACATTGACTGGGATGAGATGGCGCGCCTGGATGACGTCGCCTACACCGCCCAGTGGGAATGTGAGTGGCAGCGTCGCGAAGAGAAACAGCAACGCCAGCAGGAGGAAGAACAGGAGGCTCAGCGCAACCGACAGCGGCAGCATGCAGAGCTGATCGCGGACAAGGAAAGTGTCCGTAGAGAAAAAGGTACTCTGAGGGAACCGCGGCGGCAGGGGTGTGTGACAGAGTTCCAGCTCCGGAAGGGCTGGGGCTTCATCAGAGAACCGGGCCTCTACCCAGGGGTCTTTGTCAGCAGACGCGATGTAGAATCCCACCTACCGCAAGGCCATCCCGGGAGGGACCTAATTAATGGAGACATTGTCACCTATACACGACACTGGGGTATGAAGGGATGGTATGCCCTTAATGTCACAATCGTCCGTGACCCCGTCCCCGACGCAGGTAACGTCACCACTACTGCAGCGTCCCCGTCTCCAGCTCAAACAGCACCAGGCCGTGCCCCAGCATCGCCCCCTGCAGGCTCCTCGCAAATGGAAGAAACATCTGCATACTCTTCATTATCTTGTCCTGCTGCATCGCAACCTGCGATTCATTCTACATCGCAATCAGCAGTTTACACGACGACGCGCACAGCGACTATTTCTGCATCACGAGAGCAAGTGGCCATTACAGTAACGCAAACAGCGTCTCATAAAGCGAAAGCACCCGTTGACCCCTAGAGGTTCGTACGAGAACTGTGGCGACCCAGACTCTGATAGCAGCTCACGACTTGTTAGTCATGGGATCTAGGGACCATCGCATTGTTCCAGCCCCCGGGATGGAAAATGTAGTTGAAGTAATTAAACAGTAAAAACCGGTAAGATCCAGACAGGGGTCTACCATATGTAACGTTGTAGAAAGTTTGAGAATTTTTGCCAGTTTTGCACTTTATTACCAAAAGTATCTATGTTTTTCTATAATGGGTACCAGAGTAAAAGTTGAAAAATTTAATACATAGTTTTACATAAAATGCCCTGTTGGGTAAAGTAAGAGTTGAAAATTTAATGCATATTTGAAATGTATATATATATGTGTCTTTTCCTTATTGTGTCTTATAATGGACTTCGAGGCTGAGGACTGAGCCAGCCCAAGAACTGATTTTGTATATAGTTGCACCTTGTGCATTATCTTGGTTTTACATAAAACCACCACAACTACCTCTGAATAATAAAACCCATGTGGTGTGGCACTGAGTGAGGTCTGCATTCAGATGTCCTGCAGCCCACCCAGGACCCACGTTGAAGGTTTGGTGCGGGTCCTTCACAAGAATATTGTTATCTATGTATATGAAAATGTCTATTTAAAATTTTGTATTTTTCTATATTTAATGTTTTATCGCAACGTTCAAGAAATCCTTACCTCCCGGATGGGACGAGTTAATGTTAATGTTTAATGCATAAACAAAAATTGTCTCTTTGTATTTCACAGCCCGGGAGTGCTGTGTTTTGCCATGGGGGAATGTGTAGCCCTGGTGTGAAGGCACACGCAGTACCCTGGAGGATGTGTGGAGAGATAGCAGTTTAATGCTCTATAACCATTCACTCCAACACACACTTAGACACACCCCTAGGATATAAAAGCTAGTGAGATCCAGTCAGGGAGTTAGTTCATTTCCTGTCTTCGGACAGGGCAGTCTAGCCTGGACGTGGAGGGAGGAAGAGGTCCAGACAGAGCAGACAGTGTGAAGTCTGTGCAGTGAGAAGGAAGAGGGAGTTGCAGATACTTCAGTCTCCTGTCCCAAGGACAGTGAAGGTTCAGAGACGTGCTCCTGCCTAGAGGAATACTGAGATTCTGGCAACAAGCTCTGGAAAGAAGTGAGAAGGGACTAGCCTGCATAACCTTTGGAAGTGAGGAGTGCTTATGCTACAAGCGCGGACAAGGCGAAAGGCACAGTGGAAGGAATTTAGAAGTGCTTTAGGATTGGAGAAGTCCTGCACATTGTCACCGGTCACTGGGGACCGAAGCATCACTATAGCTTCACGCATAGTGGTAGAAAAACCAGAGGCTTACTGGACCTTAGGTAACAGAAAGCAGCCCTTGGAGTGTCGGTATGTAACTGGGGTCAGGGGGAGTGAGAACCTTGAGCCTGATCAGCAAGAATAGGAACTCAGCTCTCTCATAGGAAGGCTCCAACCACAAAACTGACCGGGCAGTACAGCTTTGAAATAGCTGGAGTTTATAGAGGGAACTACGCTTTATGCTTGTTGGACTCATCATTGTGAACGTAAAGGAGGCCCCTAACTTGTCCAGCTGCTACCTCAAAACACATTCTCCATTGGATCAGCCTCCCTGGGACCTGCCTTACCATCTTACAAGTAAAAGGTATGGAAAGACGCTGACGGTGTGAGACTGAGTTATTTAATTGCATGCCTGCACAACCCCACCATAACCATCGACCTGAGGGAAGAGTCCCACCTGTAGGGGACCCGACATCTAGCTGCCTCACCATCCCCTCAGAGATCTACAGCAGCGCTGGTACAAATTACCAGAGACTACAGGTGGCGTCACGAACTGTAAATATATCTATCCCCTGTAAATATTCCCCCAACATACGCCAGACCGCCAGGGCCACAGACCGAGCCACCGCTACCTGTGACATCCCCATAGACTTCCATGGGCTCGGCTCTGAGTACCCCATTGCCCTGGTAATCCACAATTGTGGTGGCGGGTCGACACACTCGTCCCTAATTGAGAATTGGCGTCCCATAGCGCTTCTCAATGTGGACCGGAAGGTTCTGGCAAAGGTGCTGTTTAATCGGCTGGTGAAGTTTGCACCCCGGCTCCTTTCGGGGGCTCAAGCACTGCTCCGTTCCAGGCCGCAGTACTTTTAGTGCTGTGCTCGGTGTCCGAGAGGCAGTGGAGCAGGGCAGGGTGGGTCACTGGAAGGGGTACTTGCTGTCCTTAGATCAAGCGAAGGCCTTTGACCGGGTAAATCACGAGTACCTCTGGTCTGTCCTTTTGAGGTACGGTCTGCCTGGGAGGTTTGTAAATTGGTTAGAGACCTTATTCCAGGGGGCTGAGACTTTTCCACTCGTAAACGGTTGGGTTGGTCACCCTTTTGAGGTGAGTTCCGGGGTCCGCCAGGGTTGTCCTCTGAGCCCACTTTTATACGTGTTCACGATCGATCCCTTCTTGAGGAGGGTAGATCGTGGACCGGTGGTGGGAGTCGGGATGGACCGGGCGGAGCCAGGGGCCACTCTGAGGGTGGTAGCGTACGCTGACCACGTCTCCCTCTTTGTGTCCTCGAGAGAGGAGGCGGATTGGGTCATGTCTGAGGTCGAGCGCTACTCGGAGGCGTCCGGGTCCATGATCAACCGGGAAAAGTGCGAAAGTCTCTGGCTGGGAGGGGGAGATCCTAGTTTTGATCTCCCGGACACCCTTCCAGGGCCCCAGACCTCCGCCAAAATCCTAGGCATCAAATTTGGCCCCAGAGATAACCCCCAGCAAAATTGGGAGGGCAGACTTAAGATCGCCGCCCAAAAGGTGGACCAGTGGAAGGGTTGGTCTTTAACCCTGAGGGAAAGGTTCAACTTGGCCAAAGGCTTTCTGCTTCCCTTGTTAATATACCTGGGCAGTTTCTGCATCTTGCCAGAACCTCTCTGGACACGGGTCTATAGCCTGTTCTTCCAGCTGTTATGGGGGAACAGGCTTAACCTAATTAAGAGAGAGGTCACGTACCGTACGAGGAGACTAGGTGGGTTGGGTATGGTCAACCCGGAGGTGTTTCTGATAAACACCTTTCTTAAGATCAATGTTGCCAACCTCTTCAGAGAGGGCTCCTCCGTGGGTATTCTCCTGCAGGGGTTGGTTTCGGCCTTTCTTCCAGGAATGGGAGATAGGAGGGCAGGTGAAGGACCTGCGCACACCACACAGACATCTCCCTGCTTATGCTACCCCGGTTCTGAAGGTGATCTGCCTGTGGGGTCTGGGAAAGTGAGAAATCAGGACCATGTCGAGGAAATTCCTTGACAGCAGGGTTCTGTTGACCCATTTTTAGAAGCCCCTGGTGCTCAAGGATTGCCCAGGCCGGGATCTGGAGGTTGGGATTGGGTTATTATTTCCAAGCGGATCCCCTTGGAGTTTTGGGACTTGGCCTGGCGCTGCTTCCATGGGAGGCTGTATGTAAGGGACAACCTGAAGTGCAGGAGCTCCGATGATTGGGGTTGTCCCCGTGAGGAGTGTGGCGACATGTTGGAAAGCATGGAGCACTTCCTCCTTCAGTGTCCCTTTATTACAGGGGTCTACAACAGGGTGGGTGCTTCCATAGGCTGGCCTAGGCTGGCATCCCTTTCTTATCCGGAGTGGGTTTATGGGGCATTCAGATCCCTGGGTGGCTGAGAACGGAGCACTTTATTCCTAGTTAGTGTAGTCATTAGGTTCCACACTTGGAATGCACGGAGTTTAGTTTCCACGCAGCGGAAAGTCCTCCCCTGGGATGAGGTGGTTAGAAACATCTTGGGTGACCTGGGGAAGGTGCGCTCTTTGGAGAGGCTGGGTGCAAGGAGGGCCTCTTGGCTTTGCAGGGGTTTCTCCTTTAACGTGCCCTAGGGAGAGCTGGTCTGTGTGAGATTGTTGGTAGGGTAAGATAAGGTGGTGTGGGTGTTGAGGGAGAGAAAAGTAGGGACAGATAGGGACAGTGAGGGCCAGTTTAGGGATATCTAGATAGTTTTGATAAGCTACAGTAGAGACTAAAAGTTTGGACACACCTTCTCTTTCAAAGATTGTTCTGTATTTTCATGGCTATGAAAATTGTAGAATGACACTGTTGGGGATTTATTCAAAATTGAAGGCATAGTGAACCAGAATGGCTACTACAGCATCTTGCAGCAGCATGCTATTCCATCTGGTTTGCATTTAGTTGGACCATCATTTATTTTTCAACAGGACAATGACCCCAAACACACCTCCAGGCTATTTGACCAAGAAGGAGATTGTTGGGTTGCTTTGCCAGATGACCTGGCCTCCACAGTCACCAGACCTGAACCCAATCGAGATGGTTTGGGGTGAGCTGGACGCTCACCGCTTCAATTTTGAATAAATCCCCAACAGTGTCACCAGCAAAGCACCCCCACACAATCACACCACCTCCTCCATGCTTCACGGTGGGAACTAGGCATGTAGAGTCCATCCGTTCACCTTTTCTGCGTGCAAAGCAGTAATCAAAGCAAAAGGTGGCTACTTTGAAGAACCTAGAATATAAGACATATTTTCAGTTGTTTCACACTTTTTTGTAAAGTGTAATGTATAATTCCACATGTGTTAATTTATAGTTTTGATGCCTTCAGTGTAATTCTACAATTTTCATAGTTATGAAAATACAGAAAAATCTTTGAATGAGAAGGTGTGTCCAAACTTTTGGTCTGTACTGTAGGTAGAGTAGGGATAGCTAGATAGTTAGTTTTGATAAGCTCGGTAGAGTAGGGATAGGTAGGGACAGGTAGGGATAGTTAGGGTCAGTTTCTTTTCTTTTAGGGACAGATTTAGTTGGTGAGGGACAGGGTGCGTGTGTTGGTGGTTAGGGATGGGGCCTCTTAGGACTCCAGTTTCCCGGTGGTGGGCTGGTGTGTGGCACATTTAGCTTTTTGTTTTGTAAATTCAGGAAATAATGGATATTGGGCTTGCAGGCGCTGAACTTGGGCCTTGTAAGTTATGTGGTCAGTGTATAGTGTTAATGTTTATAAATGTTTATAGTGTTGTGTTTAAAGTAAAGTAATGTAATGTAGTGTTCTTGTGTGGTAGGTCTGTTAATGTTATGTTTTGTGTATAAGTATAAATAGTTATATGTTTGGGGGGTATAGTTTAGGTTGGGTGGGGGTTTTTGTGTGGGGGGGAGGGCATGGAACTTGCCATGGACCCGAGGGTTGTAAATTTCTAAGAGCAAAAACTTTCATGGACCCGTCAAAAAACAGGCTTGCTGTGAAAAGGGCATGAACTCATGGACCTGTGGTGAGGTGGGGGGGGGAAGGAAAGAAAAAAAACAAACATTTTTTGTGCATGTCTTATTGTGTATATATAGGTTGAAGTTGTATCTATGGCCAGGTGAGGCCTTTTTTCCTTTCTTTTGGGTGAGTGTGTGTCAGTGTGTGTGCATGTTTCTTTTATGTTTTATATATAATTTTGGTTAGGGGGAATGTTCCTTTGGAAGCTGCAATAGCTTTGAAAGGACGAAGGATTCTGGACTTTATGGTTTATTTGATGCTGGTTTCTTTTGTTTCTGTTACTTATTTTAGCTATGTTTTATTTCTGTACAGTTTATTATTTATTATGATGTATTGTTTATAATTTTATAATAAAAGAGTTGCATCCACTGAGGCCCCTGATCATGTGACCTCTGACTCCTCCCCTCCTGTGACCTCATCACAGGTCCTGTGTGCACAGAGCGGCCATATATGTGGAGACTCTCCTGGATCTTCTCCTTTCTGGGCCGGTTCCTCCTGTGAGTCCTATTAACCCTTTCTGTTCCCTCCTTCCTGACCGGCGTCACGTTCTGAGGTAATAACTCTGGAGCTTCAGCGGATCCCGGAGATTCTGACATTGTTTTATTGTGACAAATTGTTCTTCGTGTTACTGGGACATTTAGGACAATATTTATTGTTTATTTGTGAAAATATTCGAAATTTGGAGAAAACTTTGAACATTTTGCAATTTTCAAACTTTGAATTCTTATTCCCTTAGATCAGAGAGTTATGGCTCACAATTAGTTAATTACATTCCCCACATGTTGACTTCACATCTGCATCATTGCTGAAACATCTGTTAGGAAGTTATAAGGGGTAAAAGTTGTCCGGCGACTTCTTATTTCTCCAACAAAATTTACAAAACCATTTTTACGGACCACCTCACATTTGAAGTGACATTGAGGGGTCCATGTGACATAAAATACCCAAAAGTGACACCATTCTGAAAACTGCACCCCTCAAGGTGCTCAAATCCACATTCAAGAAGATTATTAACCCTTCAGGTGCTTCATAGGAATAAAAGCAACATGTAAGAAAAACATGACATAATTTTTCCCACAAAAATGTTACTTCAGCCCCAGAATTTTTCAGTTTCACAAGGGTAACAGGAGAGAAAATGGTTCCAAATGTTTGTTGTGCAATGTCTCCTGAGTACACCGCTAGCCTAACATTGAGCTAAGTGAAATCTTACCATTTTTTCACTAAAATGTTCCTTTGACCCAAGTTTATTTTCTAAAAGGGTAATGGTGAAAAATAAACAGTACAGTTTGTTATGGAATTTCTCCTGAGTAGGAGAATACCCCAGCAGAACCCCCATAAGTGACCTTTCATTTCATTCATATGCGGTTACAGTGATCATATTGACGCCACATGTGTGTTACAGAATTTTATACCATTGGGCATTGAAGAAAAAATAAATATCGTATTTTGCTGATTATAAGACTCACCGGATTGTAAGGTGCACCCCAAATTTTGAGGAGAAAAATAGGAAGAAAAAAACTTTTTTTTAATAAAATGGTGGTGCCTCTTATAATCCATGTGTATTATTGCTCACCGGAGGTGGTGGCTTGCGGTGTAGCGGGGTTCCAGGATCGCTGCTGGAGGAGGTAAGAGTGGCGCGTTGCTGAAGACCACAGGCTGGGATGAGGGGGTGTTCCAATGTTAACCGCTACGGGTGAAAATGGATGTGGTGCTGGGGGCTCCACCGGCATTTTGTGAAAGCCCAGAGCTCCCTGGACATACATTACTGCAATGCTGTTGTCATGTGTGCATCGCCACGAAGATCGTCGCGGTTGCACATTCTGACTTCTCACAGCTGAGTTGCTGTTTCTTTGTGTTTGGCAGTTAGGGAGTTAATTCTGTCTGTGCTCAGTTCTGGGACTGGGTGCAGTTTTCTCCCGGCTGCAATTAATTATTTGTTGATTGGTTTCCTTTAAATCTCTGGTTGTCTGTGTTGGGAGTTGCCAGTGAAATTCTTCATGCAGACCACAGATAGGATTGTATCTGTATAGACTTAAGTTAAAGAGTTCCTTAGTTGTTTTAAGCTCACCTTGCTTAGAGTTTAATATCCCAGATCATTTATGTTCCTTCTGTGTTTGAGTGTGTATGCAAGTCTGTGTTTTCTCCAGTCTGTCCTATATGTCTAATCTGTGTATTTAGCAGAGATCAGCCCATATCCCTTTGGTGGTAATCAGAATCCTTCTTAGGACTGATTACAGGGTTCAGGGACTGATAGGAGACAGGGTTAGGCTGGAGACTTGGACCTCTGAACCATTATCAGTACCTCCAAGGTGAGGGATTAGTTAGGACCCCAGTTTAGGGTCAGGTTAGACCCCGGTCCTCCTCTTTCCTGTGACAGTGTATCAAGTCCTCAAGATTAACCCTGAGTTCAACGGATATCGTGTCAGGTAAATCTATTCTATATTTACATGCTGATGTTGCTAATCTATATGTTGTATAGAGTGTTGTTCTTTTAAGAATAGTTTACTGACATCGTACACATATCATAAGACCGCGTGACATTTTCACTGGCCTATAAAATTATTCCCAGTTGCCATGGATCCAGTAGCCCAGCTGGCTCTGCAGTTGCAGGGATTATCCATGGAGCTGATGGACATTAAGTCCAAAGTTTTGTCTCCCTCGGAGCAAACCAGATTTGAACCTAAAGTAGCTCTCCCGGACAGGTTCACTGGTGGGCGAGACAAATTTTTTACCTTCAGGGAAGCATGTAAATTGTATTTTCGGCTTCGGCCTCGATCATCAGGGAGTGAAGAGCAGAGAGTGGGAATTGTTATCTCGCTCCTACAAGGGGACCCTCAATCCTGGGCCTTCTCCCTTCCTCCGGGATCCCCGGCTCTACTGTCAGTAGATCGATTTTTTACTGCCCTGGGTTTGGTATATGATGACCCAGATCGGGTCTCTCTTGCTGAGACAAAATTACGTAAGATACAGCAGGGAGATCGTCCGGCGGAGGAATTTGCTTCTGAGTTCCGTAGATGGGCCACAGATACTCAGTGGAATGACCCAGCTCTTAGGAGCCAGTTTTGTCATGGGCTTTCTGACAAATTAAAGGACGTTTTGGCTCAGTATGATTCTCCTCCATCACTGGAGGCTGCTATGGCCCTAGCTATCCGTACTGATAGACGGCTCCGGGAGAGGTGCGAGGTAACTCCGCCCCCTGTTGTTACTCCACCTACTACTAAAGTCCCTTATGTTGAGGTTCCCCTTGTCTGTTCGGAGGAGCCTATGCAGTTGGGAGGGACATCATTTCGTAGGAGGGGATTGGCGGTACGCCGCAGGACTAGAAGGTGTTTCTTCTGCGGGAAAGAGGGACATTTTGTTGGGGGATGTCCATCCCGTGCCTTGTTGAGCAAAAAGTCGCCGGAAAACTGTTAATCCCAGGTTGTGTGGTGGACGACAACCTGGGAGTATGTATTTCGTCCGCTAGTTCTTCTCAGTTCCTTGTACCAGTGGAGGTGGTGGTTGGTACGAGAGTGGAGAGATTTTCTGTTCTTCTTGATAGTGGGTCCGGGGCTAATCTGGTTGACGCTCAGTTTGCTCAGGCTCAAGGTATGCATCTGAGTGTATTGGTCAAACCGATCCTATATTCTCCATTGACGCCAGGCCTCTCGGCCAAGGTAGCTTTGTTCATGAGGTTCATAACATTGACCTTCGGGTAGGGGCAATACATAGGGAACTATTATCTTGTTATGTGTTGGAGGGTCTACCTACTCCTATTGTGTTGGGACTTCCTTGGTTGGTTAAACATAACCCTGTGATTAATTGGCAGTCCAGAGATATAAGCCAATGGGGGGAGTTTTGCAAAAGTAACTGCATGAACACAGTCATCAGTGCGGTCGTGCCTAGTACTTTGCCTCCTTTTTTGGAGGACTTTGGGGATGTGTTCTCTGAGGAGGGGTGTCAGGAGTTGCCTCCTCATCGCGTGTATGACTGCTCTATTAATTTACTTCCTGATGCTAAGTTACCTAAAGCTAGGTTATATAACCTTTCTGGTCCTGAGAGGCAGGCTATGAAAGATTATATTTCGGAAAGTCTGGCCAAAGGGCATATTAGACCTTCATCTTCCCCAGTGGCCGCGGGGTTCTTCTTTGTGAAGAAAAAAGATGGAGGCCTACGCCCTTGCTTGGATTTCCGCGAACTTAATCGGATTACTGTTCGAGATCCGTATCCACTCCCTCTGATTCCTGATCTCTTCAATCAAATTGTTGGCGCCAAATGGTTCTCTAAATTGGATCTCAGGGGGGCGTATAATCTGATTAGGATAAAAGAGGGGGATGAGTGGAAAACGGCGTTTAACACGCCGGAGGGACATTATGAGAACCTTGTCATGCCTTTTGGTCTGACTACTGCACCAGCAGTATTCCAACATTTTGTTAATGACATTTTTCGTCATCTGGTGGGGCTGTTTGTGGTCGTATATTTGGATGACATTTTAATTTACTCACCAGATCTTGTGTCTCACCAGGAGCATGTGAGACAGGTGTTGCAGATCTTGCGAGACAATAAACTATACGCCAAACTGGAAAAGTGTGTATTCGCCGTACAGGAACTTCAGTTTTTGGGTTTCTTGGTGTCAGCCTCCGGTTTCCGTATGGACCCTGAAAAGGTGAGAGCAGTGCTTGAATGGGATCAGCCAGAGGATCTTAAGGCTCTGCAGCGTTTTCTGGGGTTTGCTAACTACTACCGGAAATTTATTTGTAATTTCTCATCTGTTGTCAAACCTCTCACTGACATGACAAGAAAAGGGACGGATTTTTCTAAATGGTCGGACAAAGCTTGCCAAGCTTTTTCCTCTTTGAAAAAATGTTTTGCTTCGGCACCCGTTCTCATCCAACCAGATGCATCACAGCCGTTCGTTGTGGAGGTGGACGCGTCTGACGTAGGGGTGGGTGCAATATTGTCCCAGGGTCCGTCCCTGGTAAATGGCATCCGTGCGCTTTCTTTTCTAAAAAATTGTCGTCCGCCGAAAGGAATTATGATATCGGCAATAGGGAACTTTTGGCCATTAAGTTGGCTTTTGAAGAATGGCGTCACTTTTTGGAGGGGGCAGTCCACCCGGTTACCGTTATTACTGATCACAAGAACCTGCTGTATTTGGAATCTGCTAAGCGTCTGAATTCCAGACAAGCTCGATGGTCGTTGTTTTTTACCAGGTTTAATTTTGTTGTCACTTATCGCCCTGGATCTAAGAATGTTAAGGCGGATGCCTTGTCTCGCAGTTTCCCAGGGGCCGGGAAAATGGATGACCCGATTCCTATCCTTCAGGAGGGGGTGGTAGTGTCGGCTGTATGTTCTGAGCTTGAGGAGGAGGTGTTAGAGGCTCAGGGGGACGCCCCTGCAGGACCTCCAGGGAGACTGTTTGTCCCAAATCAGTTGAGACAAAAGGTTATTGAGGCACATCATAATTCTGCTTTAGCAGGACATCCAGGGAGTAAGGCTACTTTAGATCTCCTTTCTCGCCGGTTTTGGTGGCCTAACGTTAATAAAGATGTTTTAACTTTTGTCGCGTCCTGTGGGGTTTGTGCTCGCTCTAAGACCCCTCATACCCGTCCGTCTGGGACCCTCTTACCCTTGAAACTTCCGGAGCGTCCATGGACTCATTTGTCTATGGACTTCATCACGGACCTTCCTCAGTCGTCAGGGAAGACTGTCATACTGGTGGTTGTTGACAGGTTCAGTAAGATGGCACATTTCATTGCTCTTCCTGCCCTCCCTAATGCTAAAACTCTGGCGCAGGTGTTCATTGGGGAGATTGTGAGACTTCATGGGTTGCCTTCTGATGTGGTGTCAGATAGGGGGTCTCAGTTTGTGTCCAAGTTTTGGAGGGCATTTTGTTTACGTCGGGGGATGCAATTGTCATTTTCCTCGGCTTTTCATCCGCAGACCAATGGTCAGACAGAGCGTCTGAATCAAAGCCTAGAGACTTATCTTCGGTGTTGTCTCAGAGAACCAGGAGGACTGGTCTTCTTTCTTGCCTCTGGCAGAGTTCGCTCTTAACAACAGGCGGAGCGAGTCCACTGGTAAGTCCCCGTTTTTTGGGGCATATGGTTTTCATCCCCAGTTTTGTACATTCAATGGGGGGGGCCCTTCTGGGGTTCCTGAGGAGGAGCGTTTCTCGTCGTCACTTGCTTCAGTGTGGAGAGGTGTATTGAATAATCTGAGTGCTATGGGGAACCGTTATAAACGTATGGCTGATAGGAGGAGAGTTTCTGGTCCAGATCTTAATGTGAACGATCTGGTATGGTTGTCTACCAGGAATATAAAACTTAAAGTTCCCTCCTGGAAGCTGGGCCCCAGATTCATCGGGCCGTACAGGATCAGTTCCATAATTAATCCTGTGGCATTTCGTCTGGACCTCCCTCCTACGTTTAAAATTCATAATGTGTTCCACAAGTCATTACTTAAGAGGTACGTGGCACCAGTCATACCATCACCTCTACCTCCTCCTCCAGTGGTGGTCAATGGTAACTTGGAGTTTCAAGTGTCAAAGATCATTGACTCACGTCTGAATCGCCGGTCCCTTCAGTACTTGGTGCATTGGAAGGGGTATGGTCCAGAGGAGAGGACGTGGGTTCCTGCGTCTGACATTAATGCAGATCGTTTGGTGCGGACCTTCCACAGAACTCACCCGGGCAAACCTGGCCCTGAGGGTCCGGAGGCCCCTCGTAGAAGGGGGGGTACTGTCATGTGTGCATCGCCACGAAGATCGTCGCGGTTGCACATTCTGACTTCTCACAGCTGAGTTGCTGTTTCTTTGTGTTTGGCAGTTAGGGAGTTAATTCTGTCTGTGCTCAGTTCTGGGACTGGGTGCAGTTTTCTCCCGGCTGCAATTAATTATTTGTTGATTGGTTTCCTTTAAATCTCTGGTTGTCTGTGTTGGGAGTTGCCAGTGAAATTCTTCATGCAGACCACAGATAGGATTGTATCTGTATAGACTTAAGTTAAAGAGTTCCTTAGTTGTTTTAAGCTCACCTTGCTTAGAGTTTAATATCCCAGATCATTTATGTTCCTTCTGTGTTTGAGTGTGTATGCAAGTCTGTGTTTTCTCCAGTCTGTCCTATATGTCTAATCTGTGTATTTAGCAGAGATCAGCCCATATCCCTTTGGTGGTAATCAGAATCCTTCTTAGGACTGATTACAGGGTTCAGGGACTGATAGGAGACAGGGTTAGGCTGGAGACTTGGACCTCTGAACCATTATCAGTACCTCCAAGGTGAGGGATTAGTTAGGACCCCAGTTTAGGGTCAGGTTAGACCCCCGGTCCTCCTCTTTCCTGTGACAGTGTATCAAGTCCTCAAGATTAACCCTGAGTTCAACGGATATCGTGTCAGGTAAATCTATTCTATATTTACATGCTGATGTTGCTAATCTATATGTTGTATAGAGTGTTGTTCTTTTAAGAATAGTTTACTGACATCGTACACATATCATAAGACCGCGTGACAGCTGTGGCCTCCGGGAACATGGCCGCCGGGGGCCGCGCATGCTCTGATTGAGAACTCGGCAACGAGATATCGGGTGGCGAGATCTCATTACTGAGTTCTCAATCTGAACATGCGCCACCCCCAGTGGCTATTTTCCTGGAGCTCACTTCATCGCAGTAATGGATATGCGGGGGGCCTCCGTGCCTACACAAATTCCGCATCACAGCCATTTTCGCCCTCAGCAGCGCTCATCAGAACACCCCCTCATCCCAGCCTGCAGCAACGCTCCACTCTTGCCTCTTCCAGCAGCAGTGACCATGGGACTTTGCTTCACCGTGGCCAGTAAGGTATATCCGCATTATTAGATGCACCTTTATTTCCCCAAAAATTTTGGGGAAAAAAGTGTCTTATAATCTGAAAAATACAGTACATTTTTACCACAAACAGATTGTTTTACCCCAGAGTTTATATTTTCTCAAGGGGAAATGGGTAAAAATGGCACCAAAATTTGTCCCACAATTACAACTTAACGTGACAGTACCCATATGTGGCTGTACAGTACTGCTTAGCCACAAGGCGAGACTCGGTGGGGACGGAGCTCTATTGGACTCTTGAAGAAAAATTTGCTGATTCAATATGCGGAGGCCCTAAGTTACAGAAGAGCAGATTCCCCCTCAAGTGCCCCATGGGTAACTCAATGGGTGTTTTCCAGAAACAAGCAACAATGGATGTTGCTTTTTAAAAATTGCAAACTGCCGCTGTAGTGTCCATACATTGTGCCCAGCTTCTGCAGACGCACCCGTAAATAATCGGGCTCTCATCACTACAGAAATGCCAAACATGTGGGCACTATATGTAATTTATGCACTCTGGGGCTCAGAAGGGTGAGCAAAGAGCCATAGCACTTATCCAGAGCCTCTGTACTGCTATTAATGTGGAAGCCCCATATATTTCGATTGACACATGATGGACCTGAGTGGTGACTTTTTTTTGTTGAAGCTTTTATTGGGAAAATTTTGCATAACATTTGGCTTCACATTTATCCTGTGCCGTCTGCTGAGCACTTAAGGCCCCGTCTCACATAGCGATACACCAGCGATCCCGACAACGATCAGGATCGCTGGTGTATCGCTACATTATCGCTGCTGAGCTGCCAAACAGGCAGCTCAGGCAGCGATCAGCACAGCGACACTGCGGGTAACATCGCTTAGTTACCCGCAGTGTACCTTGGATACCAGCGCCCTGATGCAGGGAGCTGGTATCCAAGGTACACAGCGGGTTTCCAAGCGCTGCGCGGTACCTGGAAACCCGCTGTGTACCTTGGATACCAGCTCCCTGCATCAGGGCGCTGGTATCCAAGGTACACATCGGGTTTCTAGGCACAGCCCCGCGCCTGGAAACCCGCTGTGTACCTTGGTTACCAGCGGATCGCTGGTCTCCCGCCTGTCACATGCAGCGATGCGTGCCTGTCAGCGGGAGACCAGCGATCAAAAAAATGTCCTGACATTTCAGCGACGATCAGCGTTACCCAGCAGGGGGGCTGATCGTCACTGAATGTCACACACAGCAATATCGCTGGTGAGCTCGCTGCTGCGTCACAAAACTAGTGACTCAGCACCGATCTCGCTATGTGAGACGGGGGCTTTGGGGTTTCCCTCTAAATCTCCGAATGATGTCATTCAGATGAAACCCCTGAGAGATATACTATAATGAGATAACAGAGATAGCAGAATGAACAAATCAACAGCAGGTAAAGAATTGGTTTTATTTTTTACGCCGTTCCTTGTGCGATATAAGTGATTAGATGGCTTTTTTCTTTGATTCGATTGGATTACAGTGATACCAGATTTATATCTGTTTTTTTTTTAAGTTTGACTGCTTTCACACACTAAAAAGTTTTTTTTTAACCCCTTCATGACCCAGCCTATTTTGACCTAAATGACCTGGCCATTTTTTGCAATTCTGACCAGTGTCCCTTTATGAGGTAATAACTCAGGAACGCTTCAACGGATCCTAGCGATTCTGAGATTGTTTTTTCGTGACATATTGGGCTTCATGTTAGTGGTAAATTTAGGTCGATAATTTTTGCGTTTATTTGTGAAAAAAATGGAACTTTGGCCAAAATTTTGAAAATTTCGCAATTTTCAAATTTTGAATTTTTATTCTGTTAAACCAGAGAGTTATGTGACACAAAATAGTTAAGAAATAACATTTCCCACATGTCTACTTTACATCAGCACAATTTTGGGAACAACATTTTTTTTTGTTAGGAAGTTATAAGGGTTAAAAGTTGACCAGCGATTTCTCATTTTTACAGCAAAATTTACAAAACCATTTTTTTTAGGGACCACCTCACATTTGAAGTCACTTTGAGGGGTCTATATGGCAGAAAATACCCAAAAGTGACACCATTATAAAAACTGCACCCCTCAAGCTACTCAAAACTACATTCAAGAAGATTATTAACCCTTCAGGTGCTTCACAGGAACTAAAGCAACGTGGAAGGAAAAAATGGACATTTTAATTTTTCCAACAAAATTTTTCTTTTAGCATCAATTTTTTCATTTTTGCATGGGCATCAGGATAAAATGGACCCTAAAATTTGTTGGGCAATTTCTCCTGAGTATACAGATACCTCATATGTGGTCATAATCCACTGTTTGGGCGCACGGCAGGGCTCAGAAGGGAAGGAGCGCCATTTGACTTTTTGAATGGAAAATATGCTGGAATATTTAGCGGTTGCCATGTCGCATTTGGAGAGTCCCTGTGTGCCTAAACATTGGAGCTCCCCCACAAGTGACCCCATTTTGGAAACTAGACCCCCCAAGGAACTTATCTAGATGCAGAGTGAGCACTTTGAACCCCCAGGTGCTTCACAAATTGATCTGTAAAAAAAAGAAAGTACTTTTTTTTTCACAAAAATTTTCTTTTAGCCTCAGTTTTTTCATTTTCACATGGGCAACAGTATAAATTGGATCCTAAAATTTGTTGGGCAATTTCTCCTGAGTACACCGATACCTCATATGTGGTCATAAACCACTGTTTGGGCGCACGGCAGGGCTCAGAAGGGAAGGAGCGCCATTTGACTTTTTGAATGGAAAATTAGCTCCAGTCGTTAGCGGACACCATGTCATGTTTGGAGAGCCCCTGTATGCCTAAACTTTGGAGCTCCCCCACAAATGACCCCATTTTGGAAACTAGACCCCCTAAGAAACTTATGCAGATGCACAGTGAGCACTTTGAACCCCCAGGTGCTTCACAAAACTTTATAACGCAGAGCCGTGAAAATAAAAAATCATTTTTTTTTCTCAAAAAATTATTATTTAGCTCCATATTTTTTATTGTCACAATGGTTACAGGAGAAATTGGACCCCAAAAGTTGTTGTCTAATTTGTCCTAAGTACGCTAGTACCTCACATGTGGGGGAGAACCACTGTTTGGGCACACGTCAGGGCTTGGAAGAGATGTAGTGACGCTTTGAAATGCCGACTTGATGGAATGGTCTGCGGGCGGGCAGAGCCCCTGATGTGCCTAAACAGTAGAAACCCCCCACAAGTGACCACATTTTGTAAACTAGACCCCTCAAGGAACTTAACTAGATGTGTGGTGAGCACCTTCAACCCCCACGTGCTTCACAGAAGTTTGTAATGCAGAGCCGTGAAAATAAAAAATCATTTTTTTCCTCAAAAACTGATTTTTTTAACCCGCAATTTTTTATTTTCACAAGGGTAACAGGAGAAATTGGACCACAAAAGTTGTTGTACAGTTTGTCCTGAGTACACTGGTACCCCATATTTGGGGGGGAACCACTGTTTTGGCGCATGGGAGAGCACAGAAGGGAAGGAGCGCCATTTTGGAATGCAGACTTGATGGAATGTTCTGTGGGCGTCATGTTGCCTTTGCAGAGCCCCTGATGTGCCTAAACAGTAGAAACCCCCCACAAGTGACCCCATTTTGGAAACTAGACCCCCCAAGGAGCTTATCTAGATGTGTAGTGAGCACTTTGAACCCCCAAGGGCTACACAGAAGTTTATAACGCCGGGCCATGAAAATAAAAAAATCATATTTTTTCCACAAACATGATCTTTTAGTCCCCAATTTTTTTATTTTCCCAAGGGTAACAGAAGAAATTAGACCTCAAAAGTTGTTGTCCAATTTGTCCTGAGTACGCTGATATCCCATATGTGGGAGAAAACTACTGTATGGGCACACTTCGGGGCTCGGAAGGGAAGTAGTGACGTTTTGAATTGCCGACTTGATGGAATGGTCTGCGGGCGTCATGTTACGTTTGCAGAGTCCCTGATGTGCCTAAACAGTATAAACTCCCCACAAGTGACCCCATTTTGGAAACTAGACCCCGCAAGGAACTTATCTAGATGTGTGGTGAGCACTTTGAACCCCCAAGTTCTTCACAGAAGTTTATAACGCAGAGCCGTGAAAATAAAAAATCATTTTTTTTCCACAAAAATAACTTTTTTAGTCCCCAATTTTTTTTCCCAACAGTAACAGGAGAAATTAGACCCCCAAAGTTGTTGTGCAATTTTTCCCGAGTACGCTGATACCCCATATCTGGGGGTAAACCACTGTTTGGGCACACGTCGGGGCTTGGAATAAAGGGAGCACTGTTTGACTTTTTGAACGCAAAATTTGCAGGAATCAATGGTGGCGCCATGTCGCGTATGGAGATCCCCTGATGTACCTAAATAGTGGAAACCCCTCAATTCTAACTCCAACCCTAACCCCAACACACCCCTAACCCCAACCCTAACCCCTACACACCCCTAACCCTAATACAAACCCTAACCATAACCCTAACCCCAACACACCCCTAACCCTAATCCCAACTCTAACCATAAATCTAACCACAAGCCTAACCCTAATCCCAACCCTAACCCTAGTTCTAACCCTTACCCTAGTTCTAACCCTTACCCTAGTTCTAACCCTAACCCTAGTTCTAACCCTAAGGCTGGGTTCATATTGCGTTTTACCAGCCCGTTCAACACGTAGCGTTGACGGGCTGGTAACGGTATAGCATAACGCGATCGCGTTATGCTATACCCGCTAGTGCAGAGGAATCAGCGATGATTCATCTGTGCTAGCGGTGATGGAGCCCAGACGCTGCAGCCTGCGTCCAAGGCTCCGTCACTGAATGACGACACGTCGCGAACGCATGCCGCTTCATGGCATGCGTTGCGATGCGCACACAAATGGGGTGAATGGCAGCGTTAACGGACTGCGTTACACCGCGTTATACCGCGGTGAAACGCAGTCCATCTAACGGACTGCCATAATGCAATATGAACCCAGCCTGACCCTAAGGCCCCGTGCACATGTTGCGGATTCACTTGCGGATTTTTCTAAAATCCGCAGGTAAAACGACCTGCCTTTTACCTGCTTATTTAGCGCAGATTTGCTGCGGTTTTTCTCTGCGGTTTTACGCCTATAATGGAATAGGTGTAAAATCGCTGCGGAATCCGAACAAAGAATTGACATGCTGCGGATTTAAAACCGCAGCAAATCCGCGCTGAAAAATCTGCAGCATGTGCACAGCGGTTTTTTTTACCATTTATTTGCATTGTACTGTACATGGTTTCTGGATCTGCTGTGGATCCGCAGCGCCAAATCCGCTGCGGATCCGCAGCAAAATCCGCTGCTGATCCGCAGCAAAATCCGCTGCGGATTAGCGAAATCCGCTGCGGATCAGCAGCGAAATCAGCTGCGGATCAGCAGCGAAATCAGCTGCGGATCAGCAGCGAAATCAGCTGCGGATTAGCAGCGAAATCCGCTGCGGATCAGCAGCGAAATCAGCTGCGGATCAGCAGCGAAATCAGCTGCGGATCAGCAGCGAAATCCGCTGCTGATCCGCAGCTGATTTCGCTGCTGATCCGCAGCTGATTTCGCTGCTGATTTCGCTGCTGATCCGCAGCGAAATCAGCAGCGGATCAGCAGCGAAATCAGCTGAGGATCAGCAGCGAAATCAGCTGCGGATCAGCAGCGAAATCAGCTGCGGATCAGCAGCGAAATCCGCTGCGGATCAGCAGCGAAATCCGCTGCGGATCAGCAGCGAAATCCGCTGCGGATCAGCAGCGAAATCAGCTGCGGATCAGCAGAGAAATCAGCTGCGGATCAGCAGAGAAATCAGCTGCGGATCAGCAGAGAAATCAGCTGCGGATCCGCAGCAAAATCCGCAACGTGTGCACAGGGCCTAATAGGAAAAAAAAAAATTCTTTATTATTTTTCCCTACCTATGACAGGGGGGGTTCACTTACTTTTTTTTATTTTGATCACTGTGACAGTTTATCACAGTGATCAAAATAAATTTTTTGACTATGCAGGGCACACTGCGCATGCGCCGGCCGGCGGGCGCACTGCGCATGCGCCCGCCATTTTCCAAGATGGCGGCGCCCATGAAGAATCCCGGGCAGCCGCCGGGAAGGATCCAGGGACATCGGTGGACCGGGAGAGGTGAGTATGGGGGTCGGAAGTGAGGGGGGGGGGATCGGAAGGTGGGGGCAGCGGAGGCCAGGACGAGGGGAGCTTTTAGTGACGGCGGTGACCGACCGCTGCCATCTTTCGGTGGCGGCGGCCGATCCCCGCCGTGAATCCGTGTGGGGGGGTCAGGGCTCGGTGTCCAGCCATGGCACATGCTATTGCAGCATCGGCCATGGCTGGATTGTAATATTTCACCAATTATATTGGTGAAATATTACAGATTGCTCTGATTGGCTGTTTCACTTTTAACAGCCAATCAGAGCGATCGTGGCCACGGGGGGGTTAAGCCAACCCCCTGTGGTGAAGCACAAAGGGTCCTGTGCCGGCGGGTCGGGTGACCTTTCAGTGACCCCGGTCACCCGACCCGCAGGGACGCGATCCTTTCATGACGCCACATAGGCGTCATGGGTCGGATTGGCACTGATTTTCATGACGCCTACGTGGCGTCATGGGTCGGGAAGGGGTTAAAGCTATAATTTTTCAGTATTCCTGCTAACAGTCATGGAAGGGCTTGTTTTGTGTGCGAAGAGTTGGCATTTTTATTGATACCGTTTTAAGTCACATGATATTTTTTGATAGCTTTCTATTCTGATTTTTCGGAGGCAGAATGAACAAAAACCAACAATTCAGGAATTTTTTTGGTCTTTTTTATGTCGTTCACTGTGTGATAAAAGTGATAAGGCGCCTTTATTCTTTGGGTCAATACGATTACTGTACAGCGATACCACATTTTTATATCCATTATTTTTATGTTTTGCCAGTTTTACATAATAAAACAATTTTATAGAAAAAATGAATTGTTTTTGCATTGCTATAGTCTGACAGCTGAAGCGTTTTTACTTTTCTGCTGATGGAGCTGTATGGTGGCTTGTTTTTTGTGGGACAAGATGATGTTTGCAGCTATATCATTTTGATTTACATTCAACTTTTTAATTGTGTTTTATTATACTTGTTCTTGGGCAGTATAGTGAAAAATCATAGTTTTATGCCACTTCCTTATTTTTTAAGGCGTTCACTTAAGTGGTTAACTAGTGTGACAGTGTTATAGATTTGATCGTTCTGGATGCGGAGATACCAAATATGAACTTTATTTATTTTTGTTTTAATATAAAATATATGTATTTATGGGTATAGTGGGTTTTTATTCGAACGTCCATGACAGCACTACAGAGAGAGGGGATCCGCCCCTTAGGAACAGGAAACCTACAGATATAAAAGGGCGGCACCTCTCCCACACATCAGTTGGTTTCCTGTTCCTAAAGGACGGGTTTCCTACAGATGAAGATCTTCAGGAGGACCCAGGCCGGCCGGTCGACCCAGGTAGCGGGGGGGGATCTCCTACCTCGGCCGGTGCGGAGCCCCTGGAAGCGCCACGGTGGGTCCGGGTAGGATTCCACGGCAGTGTGCGGAGCAGGTGGAGCAGTATCCAGAGGATCCCTGTCTCCCAGCCAGCGCCGGTAGGTAAGTATTCCCCCCCCCTCTCCCTGGTCCCGATGCCTTCTCCCTGTTCTCTCCTGTGGTCCTGTCATGGTGGTGGCCTCTTAAGGGGTGCAGCCGTGATTTTTAAAAAAAAAAAAAAAAATTTTAAAATTTGAATTTCCCGCCGCGTCACTGCTGTGAACGGCGCGGCGGGGTTTTTTTGAATTTCCCGCCGCGCGTCGCTGCTATGGACGGCGCGGCGGGCGGTTTTGAATTTCCCGCCGCGCGTCGCTGCTATGGACGGCGCGGCGGGCGGTTTTGAATTTCCCGCTGCGCGTCACTGCTATGGACGGCGCGGCGGGGTTTTTGAAAATTTAGTCGCGCGCCGCTGCTGCAGCAGCGCGACTGGGTTTGGGGGAGATCTCCGCTCGTGTCCCGGCTGGAGGGGCGATGCAGCGGGGGATTATACTTACCTCCATCGGTACGGTGGGGTCCGTGCGAGCGGGGGAAAAAAGGGGGCGGAGTCTCCACCGCCGGAACCGGAAGTGAGACGCCGGCCGGCGTTTTTTGAAATTTTTGAAATTTTTGGCGGCTGCATCATTGGACGGCGCCTGCTGTGGGGACGGCAGGGAGGTGCGGGGGGGGCCGTGGAGCGGAGAATAGGAGGGGGTGGACCCCTGGCCAGACCTGCTGACCCGGATATCCGGGGGAGGATATAAGGAGCCTAGGAAAGAGGAAATGCGCTTCTGCCCCATTTTCATGATGGACACTGCAGAAGCTCCCTCGGTGCAACAGGAGAGCCAGCAGCAGCAGACAAAGCGCTCCTCTTCAATGACCAGCCGCAGAAGTTCCGCAGCTGGGAAAAAGGCCCCTCCCCGTGATCCGGTACCTACTGCTGTATAATCTGGGTAAGAGATCGTCAGACTTAGAATACCCAGTAATGCAGTTTTTTCCCCATTTTGTGTCTGTTACTAGGGGAAGAAGTGTTCGGTGAAAAGCAAGCACAGGGAATGTGCCTTTTGTGCTTGCCCTCTGCCTGACGCTTGCCCTAAAAGGTTGTGCCAGCCATGCATGCAGCAGACGATAGGGCATTTGAGGGGGAAGGGCAGGGGCCTGGGATGAGATAGTAACCCCCCCTATGCCCTTCCCTTTTTAGATAGCGGAGGAGACTCCGGATTTCACCGAAAGCCTGAAGGAGATAATAAGAGCAGAGTTGAAAGCGTCCTCAAGACACGGAAAATCTTCCAGGCATAGAACTGTACCAGTTTTATCTGATTCAGATTCACCTGCCGCCCATGACAGGGGTGAAGTTGTGTCAGGACCCTCCTCGCCTCCCTCTTCGGCTTCCTCCTCGTCTTCTACAGAAGACGCTATCCGTTTTTGTTTTCCCTTGGACCAGATGGACAAATTTGTCAAATCAGTTAGGTCCACCATGGGGTAGAAGAGGCGAAACCAGAGCTCTCAGTACAGGATCTGATGTTCGGTGGTCTAGATCCAAAAAATCGGAGATCCTTTCCACTAAATAGTAGCATCCAAGGCCTTATAGACAGAGTGTGGAAGAAGCCTGAAAAAAGAGGCTCCTTACCCCAAGCGTTTAAGCAAAGATATCCCTTTGAAGATCCCTTAACAGGTAGATGGGATAAGGCCCCGAAGCTGGATGCAGCAGTGGCGAAGGCTTCTAAAAAATCCTCCATCCCATTCGATGATATGGGGTCTTTGAAAGATCCACTAGACAAGAAGGCAGACTCCTTCTTGAAAGGCACATGGGAAATGTCGGCAGGTGCCCTGAGACCGGCGATTGCAGCCACTTGTGCAGCCAGGTCATTGATGGTCTGGCTAGACCAGTTAGCATCCCAGTTAGCAGGGCTGTCTAATGCAGCACGAAGGGCATTATGGCTCAAATGTTGGCCGGGCGATATTCAAGCCAGATCTCGCCTCTGCTCCATTCCGTGTGACGGCGAATATCTTTTTGGCCCGGTCCTGGACGAACTTTTAGAAAAGGCAGGGGACGACAAGAAAAAGTTTCCCAGTCTATCAACCCCTTCCTATAAAAGACCTTTCAGAGAGGTACAGGGTTTATGTTTAGGGGTCCACCAAAAAAAAAAAAAAAAAAAAAAAAACCCTCGCAATGACTAGCAATGCCGGTAGGAGGCAGATTGAGGGCCTTCTACCCGGCCTGGTCGGAAATCTCAAACAGTAGCTGGATCCTTAACATCATAGCTACAGGGCTGCGGTTAGAATTCTCCTCGGTACCTTGGGATAACTTTAAAATTACCCCACTCAGATCATCCCCATCGGAGCAGGCCGCTTTAGAGTTGGAGGTTCAGGAGCTTTGCGCTAAGAAAGTCTTAGTGGAGGTACCAGAAGCAGAGCGGGGTAAAGGGTTTTACTCCCCTCTGTTTTTGATCCGTAAACCGGACGGGTCTTTTAGAACAATTATTAATTTGAAAGCCCTCAATAAGTTCCTGATTATTCACCCATTTAAAATGGAAACGGTCAGCTCAGCAATAAAGCTTCTGTTTGAAAATTGCTTTATGGTGGTGGTAGATCTGAAAGACGCTTATTACCACATACAATCCATATGGAGCATCAGCGTTTCCTCAGGGTAGCAATCCAAATGGGGGAATCGCTGCGACATTTTCAATATAGCGCCCTTCCTTTTGGCTTGGCGGTTGCTCCACGAGTGTTCACTAAGGTTATGTCGGAGGTCATGGCCCACTTACGTGAATCAAATATGCTCATAGTCCCCTACCTCGACGACTTTCTTATCATTGGAAAGACGGCAGAACATTGCCTAGAGCAACTGCAAAAAGCGATATCTACCTTAGAGCAGCTGGGATGGCTAATAAATACCAAAAAGTCTCGTTTGAATCCGATGAGGGTTCAGCAATTTCTAGGGCTAATTCTGGATTCACAGAATCAGAACTGTAGTTTACCGTCAGATAAGTTAATTCACTTACGGTACCAGGTCCTAAACGCTTCCAAAAACCCCTCCATGTCGCTTAGGAAGGCCATGTCTCTTTTGGGCTCCCTCTCGTCCTGCATTCCCGCGGTCCGGTGGGCTCAATTTCACACAAGGGCGCTGCGAGCTGAGGTCTTGCTGTATCAAAATTTGCTAGGTGGTTACCTGGAAGGCCAGCTATCCTTGTCCCAGGCTGCTATAAAATCCCTGGATTGGTGGAAGAATGAGACAAACCTGTCTTAAGGGGGTTCCCTGGGAATATGAGATCCCGAATAGTCACAACAGATGCTAGCCCCTCTGGGTGGGGGGCTCATATGGGGACGTTATGGTTCAGGGCTTATGGGAGCAGGATCAAATTCATATGTCTTCTAATATGAAGGAATTAACAGCGGTAGAGCTAGCAATTAAAAAGCTCCTTCTATATCTACAGGGTCACCACGTTCGAGTGCTCTCCGACAATCGGGCACAGTCGCTTACATCAACCACCAGGTGGTACTCGTTCCGGTCCTCTCATGGAAGTGGCAAGGCGCCTACTTCAGATAGCAGAACGACACTTTCTTTCTCTAACGGCTCTACATATAAGGGGAGAAGAAAATACCAAGGCGGACTTCTTAAGCCGCAATCTCCTGAGTCAAGGAGAGTGGTCATTAACCCCTTACTGCCATCGGACGTACTATCCCGTCCATGGTACCTGGGCCCGTATGACCGGGGACGGGATAGTACGTCATAGGCGATAAGCTGCGCTCCTGAGGGGAGCGCAGCTAATCGCCGCCGGGTGTCAGCTGATTATCACAGCTGACACCCATGACTGTGTGTCAGGAGCGGTCACGGACCGCTCCCGGCACATTAACCCCTTGCACACCGCGATCAAACATGATCGCGGTGTACTGGGGGCACAGGGGAGGATCGCGCAGGGTGGGGGCTCCCTGCGCGCCCCCCTGAGACCCTCAGAGCAGCGCGATGTGATCGCGCTGTTCTGAGGGCTTCCTCCCTCCCAGGACCCGGATCCAAGATGGCGCCGGGGTCCTGGAGGGAGGCGGCTACCTCAGTGCCTGCTGAGAGCAGGCACTGAGAAGCCTGCATCTATGCCTGTGCGATCGCTGGTGTGACAGAGTGCTGTGCACACTGTCACACCAGCGATCTGATAAAATACTGTGATGTCCCACCCTGGGACAAAGTAAAAAAGTTAAAAAAGTAAAAATAAACGTGTAAAAAAAAAAATCCAAAATAAATAAAAAAAAAAAAAAATATTCCCCAATAAATTCACTTCTTCCTGTAAATAAAAAAAACAAAACAATAAAAGTACACATATTTGGTATCGCCGCGTCCGTAACGATCCCCCCCTATAAAATTGTCCCACTAGTTAACCCCTTTAGTGAACCCCTTAAAAAAAAAAAAAAAAAACGAAGCAAAAAATCAATGCTTTATCATCATACCGCCGAACAAAAAGTGGAATAACACGCGATCAAAAAGACCGATATAAAAAAACATGGTACCGCTGAAAACGTCATCTTGTCCCGCAAAAAACGAGCCATCATAAAGCATCATCAGCGAAAAAATAAAAAAGTTATAGCTCGCAGAATAAAGCGATGCAAAAATAATTATTTTTTATATAAAATTGTTTTTATTCTATAAAAGCGCCAAAACATGAAAAAATGATATAAATGAGGTATCGCCATAATCGTACTGACCCGAAGAATAAAACTGCTTTATCAATTTTACCACACGCGGAACGGTATAAACGCCTCCCCCAAAAGAAATTCATGAATTGCTGATTTTTGTTCATTCTAACCTCCCAAAAATCGAAATAAAAAGCGATCAAAAAACGTCACGTGCTCAAAAATGGTACCAATAAAAACGTCAACTCGTCCCGCAAAAAATAAGACCTCACATGACTCTGTGGGCCAAAATATGCAAAAATTATAGCTCTCAAAATGTGATGATGCAAAAACTATTTTTGCAATAAAAAGCGTCTTTTAGCGTGACAGCTGCCAATCATAAAAACCCGCTATAAATAGTAAATCAAACCCCCCTTTATCACCCCCTTAGTAAGGGAAAAATAATAAAATTAAAAAAAAGCATTTATTTCCATTTTCCCATTAGGGTTAGGGTTAGGGTTGCGGCTAAAGTTAGGGTTAGGGTTGGCGCTAAAGTTAGGATTAGGGTTAGGGTTGGGATTAGGGGTGTGTTAGGGTTAGGTTTGTGGTTAGGGTTGGGACTAGGGTTAGGGTGTGTTGGGGTTAGGGTTGGAGTTAGAATTGGGGGGTTTCAGCTGTTTAGGCACATCAGGGGCTCTCCAAATGTGACATGGCATCTGATCTCAATTCCAGCCAATTCTGCGTTGAAAAAGTCAAACGGTGCTCCTTCACTTCTCAGCTCTGCCATGCGTCCAAACAGTAGTTTATCCCCACATATGGGGTATCAGCGTACTCTGGACCCCAAGAGTTATTGTGCAATTTGTCCTATTTCTTCTGCTACCCTTGGGAAAATAAAAAACTGGGGGCGAAAATATCATTTTTGTACAAAAAAAATATTTTTTTGTTTTTACGGCTGTACATTATAAACTTCTGTGAAGCACTTGGGGCTTCATAGCGCTCACCACACATCTAGATAAGTTCCTTGTGGGGTCTATTTTCCAAAATGGGGTCACTTGTTGGGGATTTCCACTGTTTAGGCGCATCAGGGGCTCTCCAAATGCGACATGACGCCCCCAGACCATTCCATCAAAGTCTGCAATCCAAAACGTCACTACTTCCCTTCCGAGCCCCAACGTGTACCCATACAGTAGTTTTCTCCCACATATTGGATATCAGCGTACTCAGGACAAATTGGACAACAACTTTTGGGGTCCAATTTCTCCTGTTACCCTTGTAAAAATAAAATATTGGGGCAAAAAAATCATTTTTGCAAAAAAAAAAAAGGATTTTTTATTTTTACGGCTGTGCGTTATAAACTTCTGTGAAGCACTTCGGGGTTCAAAGTGCTCACCACACATCTAGACAAGTTCCTTGTGGGGTCTATTTTCCAAAATGGGGTCACTTGTGGGGAGTTTCCACTGTATAGGTGCATCAGGGGCTCTCCAAATGTGACATGACGCCCCCAGACCATTCCATCAAAGTCTGCAATCCAAAACGTCACTACTTCCCTTCCGAGCCCTGACGTGCGCCCATACAGTAGTTTTCTCCCACATATTGGGTATCAGCGTACTCAGGACAAATTGGACAACAACTTTTGGGTTCCAATTTCTTCTGTTACCCTTGTGAAAATAAAATATTGGGGACGAAAAAATCATTTTTGTAAAAAAAAAAAAGAAAGATTTTTTATTTTACGGCTGTACGTTATAAACTTTAGTGAAACACCTGGGGGTTAAAAGTTCTCACCACACATCTAGATAAGTTCCTTGAGGGGTCTAGTTTCCAAAATGGCGTCATTTATGGGGTTTCCACTGTTTAGGCAGATCAGGAGCTCTCCAAACACGACATGGCGTCCAGCCAATTCTGCGTTGAAAAAGTCAGACGGCGCTCCTTCCCTTCCAAACTCTGCCATGCACCCAAACAGTGGTTTACCCCCACATATGGGGTATCAGCGCACTCAGGACAAATTGCACAATAACTTTTGGAGTCTTGTTACCCTTGGAAAAATAAAAATTGCGGTGAAAAGATCATTTTTGTGGAAAAAATATGATTTTTAAATTTTACGGCTCTACGTTATAAACTTGTGTGAAGCACTTGGGGTTCAAATTGCTCACCAAAGATCTAGAAAAGTTCCTTAGGGGGTCTAGTTTCCAAAATGGGGTCATTTGTGGGGGGTTTCCACTGTTTAGGCACATCAGGGGCTCTCCAAATGCAACATGGCATCCAATCTCAATTCCAGCCAATTTTGGTTTGAAAAAGTCAAATGGTGCTCCTTCCATTCCGAGCTCTGCCGTGCGCCCAAACAGTGGTTCCCACCCACATATGGGGTATCAGCGTACTCAGGACAAATTGGACAACAACTTATGTGGTCCAATTTCTCCTGTTACCCTTGAGAAAATAAAAAATTAGTGACTAAAAGATAATTTTTGTGGGAAAAAAATAGGATTTTTTATTTTCATGCCCTGGCATTATAGACCTGTGTGAAGCACTTGGGGGTTCAAAGTGCTCACCAAAGATCTAGATAAGTTCCTTAGGGGGTATAGTTTCCAAAATGGGGTCACTTGTGGGGGGTTTCCACTGTTTAGGCTCATCTGGGGCACTGCAAACGGAACATGACCCCCATCAACGTCTGCATTCCAAAACGTTACTACTTCCTTTCCAAGCCCTGCCGTGCACCCAAACAGTTCCCCCCCCCCCCACATATGGGGTATCAGCGTACTCAGGACAAATTGGTCAACAACTTTTGGGGTCCAATTTCCTTGGGAAAAATCAAAAATTTGGGACTAAAAAATCATTTTTGTGGAAAATTGTTTTTTTTTTTTTCACACACAGGTATTATAAGCTTTTGTGAAACACTTGGGAGTTCAAAGTGCTCACAACAGATCTAGATAAGTACCTTAGGGGGTCTAGTTTCCAAAATGGTGTCACTTGTGGGGGTTTCCACTGTTTAGGCGCATCAGGGGCTCTCCAAACACGACATGGCGTCCAATCTCAATTCCAGCCAATTTTAGTTTGAAAAAGTCAAACGGCGCTCCTTCCCTTACGAGCTCTGCCGTGTGCCCAAACAGTGGTTTTCCCCCACATATTGGGTATTGGCGTACTCAGGAGAAATTGCATAACAACCTTATCTGTCCATTTTCTCCTTTTACCCTTGTGAAAATAAAAAAAAAGTTTGTAAAAGATCATTTTTGTGGCTAAAAAGTTAAATATTCATTTTTTCCTTCCACGTTGCTTTAGTTCCTGTGAAGCACCTGAAGGGTTAATAATCTTCTTGAATGTGGTTTTGAGTACCTTGAGGGGTGCAGTTTTTAGAATGGTGTCACTTTTGGGTATTTTCTGCCATATAGACCCCTCAAAGTGACTTCAAATGAGAGGTGGTCCCTAAAAAAAATGGCTTTGTAAATTTTGTTGTAAAAATGAGAAATCGCTGGTCAACTTTTAACCCTTATAACTTCCTAACAAAAAAAAATTTTGGTTCCAAAATTGTGCTGATGTAAAGTAGACATGTGGGAAATGTTATTTCTTAACTATTTTATGTGACATATTTCTCTGTTTTAAGGGAATAAAAATTCAAAGTTTGAAAATTGCAAAATTTTAAAAATTTTCGCCATATTTGCGTTTTTTTCAAAAATAAACGCAAGTTATATCGAAGAAATTTTACTTCTAACGTGAAGTACAATATGTCACGAGAAAACAGTCTCAGAATCGCGAAGATCCGTTGAAGCGTTCCAGAGTTATAACCTCATAAAGAGACAGTGGTCAGAATTGTAAAAATTGGCCCGGTCATTAACGTGCAAACCACCCTTGGAGGTGAAGGGGTTAAAGACTTCCATCTTCGACCTAATTGTGCGGGAATGGGGTCAACCGGAGGTAGATCTCTTTGCTACCAAAAGCAACAGGAAAGTGAGACAGTTCTGCTCTCTAAATCCCAAAGAACGCCCTCTGGCAGTGGACGCTCTTCTATTACAATGGGATTTCAATCTAGCCTACGCTTTTCCTCCCCTGTCCTTACTCCCCCTAGTATTGAGGAAGGTCAGGAAGGACAGGGCAAGGATAATAGTAATCGCTCCTTTTTGGCCCAGGAGGGCATGGTTTTCATGTCTCAGAAACATGTCGATAGCCGACCCGTGGGTCCTGCCGGATATTCCCGATCTGCTCTCCCAGGGTCCAGTCTACCATCCTCGAGTAGCGGGCCTCCACCTGACGCGTGGATTTTGAACGGTCGCTGCTGAGAGATAAGGGGTTTCTACTAATGTAATTAATACTCTCCTTAAAAGCAGGAAGGAGGTTACAACTAAAATCTACGCTAGGACTTGGAAGAAATTTCTCCAGAGCTTGGGGGTGATAGCAGGGGACCCAACACCGATAACCCAGATTCTAGAATTCCTACAAAAGGGTCTGGACTTAGGTCTCTCCACAAGCACCCTTAAGGTACAAGTTTCAGCTTTGGGGGCACTCTTTAGTAGCAACATCGCAAATAATTACTGGGTCAGTAGATTCATTAAAGCTGCGGGTAGGTCGAGACCCATAGTGAAGGTGAGAATCATGCCATGGGACTTGAACCTTGTTCTCACTGCTTTAACAGAGCCCCCTTTTGAACCTATATCAGCAGCATCAATAAAAATTCTTTCCCTTAAAACCGCTTTCCTGGTAGCAATAACCTCGGCTAGGAGGGTAAGTGACATCCAGGCACTATCCAGACTGTCTCCTTACACTCGGTCCTGAATGACAGGATAATTCTTAGACCTGATCCGGCATACCTGCCTAAGGTGTCTTCCGCTTTCCACAGAACACAGGAAATTGTTCTTCCTTCGTTCATCCCTAATCCATCTAATCAAAAAGAGATAAAACTCCATACTTTAGATGTTAGAAGATGTCTACTGCAATATTTGGCAGTCACTGATCCCTGGAAACGGGACAATGCATTGTTTGTCTCTTTTCAAGGAATTAACAAAGGCCGTAGATTAACGAAGAGCTCATTGGCCAGATGGATTAGGGAAGCAATTTCTCTGGCATACACCTCGAGGGGCAAGCCGGCACCTGAGAGGCTAAGGGCGCATTCCACCCGAGCTGTGGCGACTTCATGGGCAGAGAGGGCAGAAGTCTCGATTGACCAGATATGTAAGGCAGCTACGTGGTCTTCTCCACATACGTTTTACACTCATTATAGATTAGATTTGGGTGCTTCCTCAGACCTTTCTTTCGGATTAAGGGTGCTGCAGTCAGTAGTCCTTCCCTAAGTAGTTATTACTCTCTGTAATTCTCTCTGTAGTGCTGTCATGGACGTTCGAATAAAGTCTAAGTTACTTACCGTTAACGGTATTTTTCGAAGTCCATGACAGCACCCTTACATTCCCACCCGGGTTCTATGTGCACTTCTTCCTCTTATGTAGTCCACATGTAATAAACAATTGATTAATGTTACTGTGTGATGCATAAAATTTTTTGCTGTATACCAATTAACCTTGATGTCCTCTTATGCTCTGTAACCCAACTGATGTGTGGGAGAGGTGCCGCCCTTTTATATCTGTAGGTTTCCTGTTCCTAAGGGGCGGATCCCCTCTCTCTGTAGTGCTGTCATGGACTTCGAAAAATACCGTTAACGGTAAGTAACTTAGACTTTTTCCTTTTTATTCCTCTTATTATTAGTATTATTATTCCGTGATTTTTTTTTCTTTATTTATATTTTTACTTTTTTTTTACTTAATTATTCATACTTTTTTTTTTTATTTAGACCCTCTGTGGGACGGGTTGCTGTGACAATCATTAGGCCCTCGTGATGACATCACAGGCCACTGATCAGATGGGAGAGAGATCCCCCTCTCTCTCCTAGCCTCCTAAATGTTGCCATCATTATAGATTGTATTTAGTGGGTGAAACTGCCGGTCAGTGCAGACACCAGTCCTGGTTGTGAGATCTGTGGCTCAGCTATCACTTAGCCGAGCTCCCGGCGACAGTCACGCACGATAGCCATGATGTACCTCATTGGTCGGGAAACCCATCTGACCATGATGTATAAATACGTCAAATGTTGTAAAGGGGTTAATGATGAGGTGATGACTAAAAGCAGCTTTCAGACTAGTTTTTTTTTCCTTCTTATGCATGGGGCGATACTGCATTCAGATATGCCAAAACAATAAAACTGACTATTTTACATAATCTTCATTAAAGGTGTTCTCTGGGAATGTGATAAAAAATGGCCTTTGTCACATATTTCAAAGTGCAGTCCTTCCTAGTCACTTGTCAGGGTGGGTTGCAGACTGAAAAATCACAGCTTGACAAGTGTCTCAACTGTCCGAGAAGCAGCATCCTGAACAAACAAACCTCAATCAGTCGCAGAGCAGGGCTGTGACACGACAAGAAATAAATCCCCTTGCTGACTGAGCAACAGGGTTTTTTCTCCTTCCTCCTCCTCTGCGCTTAATTGTATTCCCATTCTGCTCAGTCAGCCTGACGGCATTACAACAGGAATGGTGACGGACAGAGCACACAGGACTGAGACTGGAGAGAAAAAGCCCTGTTGTGCTCAGTCAGCAGGGAGATTAAATTTTTTCTCATGTCACAACCCTGCCCAGTGGCTGAGTGACGTATAGTTGTTTACAATGCTGCTCAGGGCCAGCGTCACAACCCGGCTCACCTAGGCAAGTGCTGGGACCTTGAGCAAGCGGGGTGGGGGCAAGTCATCATCAGTGACACCAGCATGCTATGGTTCACGCCCCCCCATCATGCTTTAAACTTAGGAATACCTCCCCTCGTTCCCCGCTGCCCAGTCTCTTCCGTGTCTTCTGACTCTCTGACATCTCAGGGCAATGGGCGCAATTATGTCACTACAGTGCACCCTCTGCTGTGCAGCGCATAGAGTCAGAAGATGCCGAAAAGACAGGAGCAGCGGCCAGCGGGTAACGAGGAGAGGTAAGTATTTAAGTCTTTATTTTTTATATATATAGAACATTATATGGGGCTCATTATTCTGTATCGAGAATTATATGAGGCCCATTATTCTGTATGGAGCAATATATGAGGCGAATTATTCTGTATGGAGCAATGTATGGGGGCCATTATTCTGTATGGAACAGTATATGGGGCCCATTATTCTGTATTGAGCAATATATTGGGCCCATTATTCTGTAAGGAGCAATATATGGGGGCCATTATTCTGTTTGGAGCAATATATGGGGGCCATTATTCTGTTTGGAACAGTATATGGGACCCATTATTCTGTATGGAACAGTATATGGGGCCCATTATTCTGTATTGAGCAATATATGGAGCCCATTATTCTGTATTGAGCAATATATGGGGCCCATTTTTCTGTATGGAACAGTATATAGGGCCCATTAGTCTGTGTTGAGCAATATATGAGGCCCATTATTCTGTATGGAGCAGTATATGGGGTCCATTATTCTGTATGGAGCACTACATGGGGCCCATTATTCTGTATGGAGCAGTATATGGGGTCCATTATTCTGTATGGAGCGCTACATGAGGCCCATTCTGTATGGAGCAATGAATGGGGATCATTATACTGTAGGAGTAATATATGGGGCTAATTATACTGAATGGAGTAATATATGGGGTCCATTATACTGTATGGAGCTCTACATGAGGCCCATTATTCTGTATGGAGCAATATATGGGATCATTATACTGTAGGATTAATATATTATTATTATTATAGATTTTTATAGCGCCATTTATTCCATGGCGCTTTACATGTGAAGAGGGGCAAATATAGACAAGTACAGTAAACATGAGCAATACAAGGCACACACAAGTACAGAAGGAGAGAGGACCCTGCCCGCATGGGCTCACAGTCTACAGGGATGGGTGAGGATACACTAGGAGAGGGTAGAGCTGGTCGTGCGGTGGTTCAGTAGACTGATGATCACTGCAGGTTGTAGGCTTGTCGGAAGAGGTGGGTCTTCAGGTTCTTTTTGAAGGTTTCCATGGTAGGCGAGAGTCTGATGTGTTGGGGTAGAGAGTTCCAGAGTATGGGAGAGGCACGGGAGAAGCTTTGTATGCTGTTGTGGGAAGTAGAGATAAGAGGGGAGAAGAGTGGCGCTCAATATACTGAATGGAGCAATATATGGGGTCCATTATACTGTATGGAGGATTATTTGGTGCTCATAAAACTTTATGGAGCACTGTGTGGTGCTGGTTTCTGAGATATTGTATAATTTACAATAGCTATCACTCATGTAATGTAAGTAGTAAGTGAAATCTTTGGCATTGTACTATACCTATATTTCTTTGCTGTATCTGAGCATCATGAATTGTGGTATGTGTTAAAGAGGCCCACTAAGACTCTTTCACTCGGCGCACACGAAAATCTGTAGCAGACCCTGATGCTTCTCCTCTGACAATTGTGGCATTTCTTGAGCTGTATTTCTTAAGTTGGCAACCCATCCTGACACGATGAAAAGACGTGTTGCAGTTTGAAATATTTGACAAGGACCACTTTTAATCTTTGTTTTTAAGGTAAAGTTTCCCTCGTTAATAGTGAGATCTTAGTATTATGTACAGGGTCGGACTGGCCCACCGGAGAACCGGAGGATTCTTCGGTGGGCCCTGGCATCTGGGGGGCCCTGGCACCTGCTGGCATACATGGGCGTGGGAATCAGTGAATATCATTACTTACCTGTCACCCGCTCCAAACGCTGAGCGTCGCTGTGTCATCGCGTCCTCTCTTGCTGCAATGTTCAGGCAGAGGGCGCGATGACGTCATTAGTGAGCGCCGCGCCCCCTGCCTGAGCATTCACTGCCGGAGGACCGAAGACAGCGGCGGTCAGCAGTGGACCCGGTGACAGGTAAATATCGCAGGTGCCCAGGACACCAGCACCTGGCCCCCAGCGACGAGAGGTGAGTATGTCTTTTTTTTTTTTTTTTTGCAGCATCTGTGGGGGCACAGTGGAGCATCTATGGGGGCATAATCTATGGGGGCATAATCTGTGGAGCATTTATGGGGGCATAATCTGTGGAGCATTTATGGGGCATAATCTGTGGAGCATTTATGGGGCATAATCTGTGGAGCATTTATGGGGGCATAATCTATGGGGGCATAATCTGTGGAGCATTTATGGGGCATAATCTATGGGGGCATAATCTGTGGAGCATTTATAGGGGCATAATCTGTGGAGCATTTATGGGGGAATAATCTAAGGAGCATTTATGGGGGCATAATCTATGGAGCATCTATGGGGGCATAATCTATGGAGCATCTATGGGGGCATAATCTATGGAGCATCTATGGGGCATAATCTAAGGAGCACTTATGGGGGCATAATCTATGGAGCATCTATGGGGGCATAATCTATGGGGGCATAATCTAAGTAGCATCTATGGGGGCATAATCTATGGGGGCATAATCTAAGGAGCATATATGGGGGCATAATCTATGGGGGCATAATCTAAGGAGCATTTATGGGGGCATAATCTATGGAGCATCTATAGGGGCATAATCTATGGGGGCACAATCTATGGAGCTTCTATGAGGGCATAATCTAAGGAGCATCTATGGGGGCATAATCTAAGGAGAATTTATGGGGGCATAATCTATGGAGCATCTATAGGGGCATAATCTATGGGGGCACAATCTATGGAGCTTCTATGGGGACATATTCTAAGGAGCATCTATGGGGGCACAATCTATGGAGCTTCTATGGGGGCATAATCTAAGGAGCATCTATGGGGGAATAATCTATGGAGCATCTATGGGGGCATAATCTATGGGGGCATAATCTATGGAGCATCTATGGGGCATAATCTATGGAGCATCTATGAGGGCACAATCTATGGATTATCTATGGGGGCATAATACATGGGCAGCATATGGGGCACAATCTATGGAGCATCTTGTGGGGCATAATACATGGGGCAGCATATGGGGCATAATCTCATTTTCCACCCTAGGCTTATACTCGAGTCGATAAGTTTTCCCAGTTTTTTTGTGGCAAAATTAGGGGGGTCGGCTTATACTCGAGTATATATGGTATCTATCATATATATATATATATATATATATATAGCATTATACCCTATGAGGGGGGGCAGCATTATCCTCTATGAGGGGGGCAGCATTATCCTCTATGAGGGGGGCTGCTTTATAATCTATGAGGGAGGCTACCCCAACTCCTGCTACATAATTAAGACATGTACTACCTTATATTATACCCTGATATTAGTGTGTTTTACTGCACAATTGGTGGTCTTGTATTTATTTCTATGTAGCTACATAGTGGGCCCCAAGAATGATTTTCTCTGGTGGGCCCAAGGTGTTCCAGTCCGACGCTGATTATGTATACCTATCCATGTACTATAGATTTGCATTACTGCAAATTATGTAGTCCTCCTTGGCTGAAAATACTCCTCCACATTGCTAAGGGGAGTATTCTTACCCCTCTGTAAAATATGTAGAGCGGTCTCTGCCATAGCCTGTCCTATGGAACAGTGGGGCACCAGCAGTGAGACCCTCAATGAAAAGCAACTTATGTCACTTTACAAAACAAAATGTAAAAAATGTTTTGTCCCATCTGATCTCTACAACTAATCAGGCTGTATGGGCCACATGGAAGCTAAGTCGCCAGAGAAAGCTGGCTACGCCCCTGCGTATCTAGAGATCCTGTACAAAAAGAAGAGAAATCCAGTGTTTCTGAGAACCTTCCTTCAGTCACTAGTGATTGTGAAGAAGAACAATGTGCTGAGCCAACACAAGTAGGCCCAGAAGAAGAGAAGATACCTGGGGCTCCTAAAATGGCTGTTTCTCCAGAACTGGACGCGTCCCCTCCTCCATTGGTCCAACCTGACTAAACTACCCAACTGGAGTCGACGGATACTACTAGTTTACGATGTTCTGAGCTTTCAACAGCAGGAAGACCTCCCAACCGATTTGATCAGGATCATTTTGTTTAGCAGCAAATCGTTCAAAGAATAGGAGAGTGTCAACGCATACTACGAGAACTCTCACCCGTGGAATGACGAGCACAAAGAGAGGGGAGATGTAAGGAGAAGAACCGGGTCAGGCGTAGCTTTTCCTTGACGGATCTGGAACTGTCGGGGCTGTCATCTATGTTGCACGGGGAAAGCTTAAGGCCCCGGACCGACATTTGCACTCAGTGATAGTGGGCGCGGCTAAGCTAAAAAAGCTTCGTCGTGCGTCAAACCAGTCTTGGAGGGAACGTGCAGCGCACAGAAGGACAGTGTCAGCGCTCCGACCTCTCAGTATCGTGACCGAGCAGGCCTTAAGTCTGAGGGGCCTCAAATCCATGAGCAGAGACTGCCGACAGAGTCTCACCCCGTGTCTGCTTACACCGCTGACCGTGAGTGACAAGGTCCATGGTCAGGACATAGATGCGTGCTCGTACCGGCAGGGAAGCTGGGTGACCCGCTGTGAACTGTTTCCTGATAAGCCCGCATTCAACCGCCGAGTAGCGCTAGTCTCTGCCAGGGTTAAAGACTTTATCCTTTCCATCTCTTCACCTTCCGGACCCAGGACCCCCATCAGGACTACGCCGCCACCAGGATCCAGGACGCTATCTTCTACAGGACTACACCGGACCCCTTAAGCGCCACCGTTTGCATCCAGGAATCCAACTTCTGATGTCGCCGGACTGATAAGTCTATTACCTCTGAACTTTTTGCCTTATTGAACTTATTTACCTGTGTCGTCACTGTTATCTCGTTAACCCTTTCCTCCTTGAAATGTGGTACCAGAGAGAATAAGACACAGACAAAAGTATGCGTCAATAAACTCTACTCTTTATTGCTAACGAAGGGGTTTATATACACCCCATAAGCAGGAAGCGGAATTACCATATATGGTGTTTATACAACTTATCACTAAATACATAGAATACTGATTCTAACCGAAAACGCCATTCTTGCCCTTGGCTCCTAGTACAGGGTGCCTTTTCATAACTCAGGCGAGCTGGGGTGTATTGACTTCAAAAGAAGGAACATCTTATCTCGACTTCTGGTATGCATCAGCCTGTCTGACAGAAACCAAGGCCTTCTGAAAAAATGCTGATTTAGCTCTAACATTCCCTCCTTTTGTTCCTTCATTTGATCAATACACATCTTCATACCTCCTCTGTGTCCTAGTACATCGTTTAATACACATCAAACAGATTTTAAAAACTAAATAGATAGCAAGACATATCAATAAAACCTGTAGGCCAGTTTGTATTATCCCAGTCAGCCATTCCCCTATGCCATTGAACCAATTTGCGGGGTTAAGAAAGGAGAAAGTATTTGCCCACCATGAATCTTGATTCTTCAGATTTGCCTCATGATATAGATTCCTTAACTTTATGATATCCTCTAGCTTATGTTTAAGGTTAAAACACTAGAATTATCAATATAATGACAACATGCAGGTCCGATAATCTGGCACATCCCTCCTTGTGCTGCAGTCAGGTAATCTAACACGAGGGTATGTTGGTTAGTAACAATAATTAGCTGGTTCTGTACTGCAAGGGACCCATTCATGATATCTAAAATATCCCATATTTGATCATCTAGGTAGTCTGTGGATTCTACCAACTTATCCCATGTCTGAGTCATCATAGGGTAGATAAATAATGCACTGAAAAATGTATTTGCTATTCCCATCTCCACTGTGTGGTCTCCCATTTGGGCGAGGTCTATTGTCTGCAGATCGTTTATGTAGTGTATGTTTTGGAATAGACAATGGATTTAATCTATCTGGAGTGATGAGATAGGTGGCTGGTGTCAATCTAGCTAGGGTGCATTTCCCGGTGAATCCTACTGGAAGCCACTTAAATGACTTGTACCCACATACCCAATACATTGATGGTGGAAGGTTCCATATAGCTGAATGCTGTAACACTAATCGGTGTGCCAAATCTATAAACTTTGAAATATTACTCATCATGCACCATCCGGGCTTTTGTCCTAGTGGGGAGCAGTATCCTGCGGTAGGTTCTCCGCAGGTGGGAGTGTTCTTCTGATATCCTTCATCTTCATTACACCTCAGGTTACCTGGTTTGTTAGCACAAGTTTCATTATTCCCATTCTCAAAAAAAACATTATTTTCCCATTTATCAGTGTGTAGGTATCGTTCTAATAGGGAGAGTTTGAAAGCATCTAAGCTTCCTGCAGTGACCCCAAAACTTATCTTTAACCCCTGTGTCGGTATTTCTCCCAAAGAGGTTATACTAGTTCTATTTCTGGGTACCCATGCCCCACCTTTAAAAGATAGATACAGTCTTGGAATTATCTGTCCTGTTAGATTTCCCTGCCACCGTGGAAAATCAGTCCAACCCACTACCGGTATTCCTACCATAGTGTTCCAAAGTTTTTGAGTGGCATTGCTACTTAATGTGTCTGAACAGTTACCCCAAGAGTTAATTTCTTCCCACGAGACTGGGACTGCAAGAAATGGTAGACTGGTGGATGTCACCAGCGCGTGTGTACAAATCCAACAGTTTGCAACAGTTTGGTTTTGTTCTTTCAGTCCATCCACTAAAGCTAAGTGGTGTCTAATGAACCTGTTATCATCCCCATCTACACGCTAAGTCTGTTCCAAGCATCCGTTACTGCAAGGATGCAAGCAAATGTCATTAGTAGCGTCATTCCTCTTCTGGAGGCTCTCCAAGGATCTTCTTACAATGCGATGCGTGGATCCAAGTTTCCTTGCCTTGTAGCTTGACTGCGGTACTTGTCGTCAGTAGAACTTGAAAAGGTCCATCAAATCTCGGATCCAGACTCTTTCTTACGTGTCTTTTAATGACTACCCAGTCTCCGGGCTGCAGGCTGTGACTCCCAGGATCCTGGTTCGGATCTGGAAGAGAACTGAAGACATTATCATGTACTTTCTTAAGTCTTTTATGCAAATCCCTTACATATGAGCTTAATACATGGTTACTCATTTCCAGTGCTTGGGGAAAGAAACATCCTAAGCTAGGCACTTTGCCAAATAGTACTTCATACGGAGAAAGTCCAGTTTTCCTATTTGGAGTGTACCTTACTGAGTATAGGGCTAATGGTAAACATTCAGGCCAAGATTTCCCTGTTTCAGCCATGGCCTTTTGGATTTTTAACTTCAATGTCCCATTTAGTCTTTCTACTTTCCCACTGCTTTGTGGATGATATGGGATGTGGAAAGCTTGTTGAATTCCTAGAGCTGTCAAGACTTCATTCATTATTTCACCTGTGAAATGTGTACCTCTGTCACTTTCGATCACCTCTGGTACTCCATACCTGCACACCACCTCCGCAAGCAGCTTCTTTGCGGTTGCCACAGCCGTAGCCTTGGCAATCGGGAAAGCCTCGGCCATCCTGAAAATAAATCAATACAGACCAACACGTACCCCCATGACCTTGATTTTGGCAGCTGAATATAATCAATCTGCAGTCTCTGGAAAGGATAGAGGGGCCGAGGGGCGTGTTTGGGTGGTGTCTTGACTACCCTTCCCTGATTATGTGTAGCACATACCATGCATCCCTGGATCAAACCTTCTATACAGGTGGAAAAGCCTGGTGCCACCCAATGCTTCTGCATCACACTCATCACAGCAGTTTTGGACTGGTTGGTTGGCCCATGTAACATCTGGGCGACCGCAGGGTACAACGCCCTTGGAAGGCATCGACACATCCCTCTGTGTAGATGTTAACAATTCTACCTTCAGCTATCTTACAGGCCTCGGACAGAGCCTTAAGTTCAGCCTGCTGGGCCAACTGATGTGGGAGCATTGGTTCTGCTTTGATTACTGCATTCAGGGAGACGATGGCATACCCAGTGTGGAAGGTACCTGAGTCATCTTGGTGGCGAGATCCATCTACAAAAAATTCAAAATCAGCATTAAGTCTTTCGGTTTCAAACACTGTGGGTAGGCCTGCTGTTTCCTGTGCTATAAGCTGAACACAATCATGAGGAATCTCCTCTCTTGGATCTTCTTTGTACAATACCGTACCTGACCCCTCCTTTAGATCCGAGAGAGGTAACAATGTGGCAGGATTAAGTGTGGTACATCTCTGCAAAGAAACATTTGGAGGCATTAAAAGTGCACATTGCAATCGAAGGTGACGTGCAGCTGAAAGATGTGCCGGCTGCACCTGGTTCAGTATGGTATATACATCATGAGGTGTAAGTACTGTAAGTGGGTGATCAAGAACAATGTCTGACGATTTGTGGAGCAATAGTCCTACAGCATGTACTGCCCGTACACAGGACGGAGCACCTCTAGCCACTGCATCTAGTCTTCCACTGAAATAGGCTACAGGCCTTTGATTGTCACCATGTAACTGAGTCAATACTCCTGCCGCGTGTCCCTGCTGTTCGTGGAGATACAGGGTGAACGGTAGTTCGTAGTTGGGGGTTCCTAGCGCTGGAGCTGCCACAATCCTGTTTTTGAGAGAATAAAAACAGTATATACCTTCAGGAGTTAGTTTAAAAGGCACAATGGTGATACAGTCATAGAGAGGTTGCATGAGGATTGATACAGCATGTATCCACTGTCTGCAGTTGTCACACGGTCTTATGATATGTGTACGATGTCAGTAAACTATTCTTAAAAGAACAACACTCTATACAACATATAGATTAGCAACATCAGCATGTAAATATAGAATAGATTTACCTGACACGATATCCGTTGAACTCAGGGTTAATCTTGAGGACTTGATACACTGTCACAGGAAAGAGGATGACCGGGGGTCTAACCTGACCCTAAACTGGGGTCCTAACTAATCCCTCACCTTGGAGGTACTGATAATGGTTCAGAGGTCCAAGTCTCCAGCCTAACCCTGTCTCCTATCAGTCCCTGAACCCTGTAATCAGTCCTAAGAAGGATTCTGATTACCACCAAAGGGATATGGGCTGATCTCTGCTAAATACACAGATTAGACATATAAGACAGACTGGAGAAAACACAGACTTGCATACACACTCAAACACAGAAGGAACATAAATGATCTGGGATATTAAACTCTAAGCAAGGTGAGCTTAAAACAACTAAGGAGCTCTTTAACTTAAGTCTATACAGATACAATCCTATCTGTGGTCTGCATGAAGAATTTCACTGGCAGCTCCCAACACAGACAACCAGAGATTTAAAGGAAACCAATCAACAAATAATTAATTGCAGCCGGAAGAAACTGCACCCAGTCCCAGAACTGAGCACAGACAGAATTAACTCCCTAACTGCCAAACACAAAGAAACAGCAACTCAGCTGTGAGAAGTCAGAATGTGCAACCGCGACGATCTTCGTGGCGATGCACACATGACAGCAGTAGGAAACCAGTCCAAGATATGTCCTAAGAGCGGCAACATTAACAGGAATAGGAAAATTCTGTACAGCTTCTTTGCGAGCGCTGGTCAGATGTCGCACCCCCGGTGTAATGCAATGTCCCAAAAAGATAACTGAAGATTTACAAAATTGAAGTTTATCCTTTGATGCTTTACATCCAGCTTGGTACAGAAACAACATGAGTGATATTGTTGCAGTGTGACACTATTTCCTGGAGGGGGCACAAATCAGTAAGTCATCAACATATTGCAGAACAACTACTTTTGGCATTTTCCATCTTTCCAGTATCTCTTGCAGACTGGCAGTATACATAGTGGGTGAATTCTGGGCACCCTGGGGCAAAACTGTCCATGTATACTGATTCCCTTGAAATGTAAAAGCAAACAAATACTGGCAGTCAGGGTGCAATGGGACACTAAAAAATGCGTTTGCCAAGTCAATCACTGAAAAACAAAGAGCACTAGCCGGGATCTGAGACAGAAGGGTGTGAGGATTTGGTACAACTGGTGTGAGGAGCTCTGTAGCTTTGTTCACTAGCCGGAGATCATGGACCATTCTGTACGCTGCTGGCTGCCCCGGTGCTGTTTTCTTTTTAACTGGGAACAGAGGGGTGTTACAAGGGGACTGGGTCTTAACTAAAACACCACTTGCTACCAGTTTCTGTACCTGCTGAGCTATAGCCGACTCTTGAGCTGAACTAAGAGGATACTGTCTCTGTTGGGGCAGAATTGCACCTGGCTTTAATTTGACCATGACTGGCTGCACCCTTAATCTGCCCACATCTGTATTATCTGAAGCCCAGAAATCATGCGGTATCACACCTTCTAACATTGAAGGAAATTCATTTGTGTCCTCTATACTAGCAACGTCTAGTGACATGATTTTACAAAGAGTGCTTGACTTCAATCCTGGTGTCATAGTGACAGTCCCATCAGGATGATACTCAATATGTGCTTGCAATTGAGACAATACATCACATCCTAAAAGATTACATTGACCCCGTGGTGATACCATTAACTGTGTGTGTACAGTGGTTCCTTGAATTTGCAGGGGAATCCTTTTAATGACGGGGAGCAGGACAGATGGAGAGTTGTAAGGAGTCGCTATAACATGGTGGGAGAAATCACTTTTCCCAAATGGCCAGTCCTCTTCTGTAATTACTGAATTGTCTGCCCCCGTGTCCACTTGGAACTCAACCTCATGTCCCCCTGGTAGGTTCACTTGCACTGTGCAATTAGGAGTGGGGGGTAAGGAGACAAGGGGGTTCATGTGCAAGCTACCATTATCCTATGGGAGCAGCCCTAATTGGTCTTGGGGGCCTCTTGCAGGCGGGTCATTTGGATATGGATTAGTTGGACAGGCTGGATATGGATTAGTTCTGCAATCTCTCCTGAAATGTCCTGGTTTCCTGCACCCGTAGCATAATTTCTGTCCATCTCCTGGTACCTACAGCATGTAACCTTGCGCCTCTCTTTGCTTGCGCTAAATCATGTTGTGCCCCCTGTGCTATTCTGGCTAGATCCTCGTGCTTTGACTGATCTCCAATCTGGTCTACTTACTTTCACCTTTTCTGCCACTTCCTTTTTCAACCCATTCATATATGCACTTGCCAGTATCCTCTCACTAGTCTTGTTTTCTGGGACAAACCCCATTTCTACCCAAGTTTTTCTTAGAGCCCAGAAATAATCTTTTGGCTCCTCTTCCTTTCCCTGAACTCTGTCTTCTAGTGTAACCTCCTTCTCTGCCTGTCTATCTTTACATGCTTTTTTCAACGCTTCTGTAAACAGAACCCCTGCTGCTGCGTCATTGACTTCTGCATTATCAGGTCCGGTCCTACCAACATAACACTTGTATGTCTCATCTATCAGTCTATCGTATCTGGCTTCATCTGCCAATTTCCCTTTTATAAGTGCTTCCAGATCCTGTCTAGTTGCTTTATACGTATCCTGCATTGTAGCTAACATTCTAGCGAATCCCATTGGTGACTGTGAAGGGTCCGGGAGTTGCGTTATTAGAGCCAACTGCTCTGAAGGGCTCCATGTTCTGTATAACACTGCTGTCCGGGGGGCGCCTGGAGCTGGTCCGCCCCCCTCGCCTCCCGCAGCACCCGGGGTACCAGGTACCATTACTGCCCTCATTGGAAATAGATTGGCCGGGGGAGGTCTGGGTCCACCGCAACCTACACAGACATCTACCGTCAGGGGATTCTGCTGTCCACACCTGGGGCAGACCCAACAGTTCGGTTCATGGGAAGTCTGTGGGAAGGTCTGATACTGGGGTGGAGGTAATGTAGGGGGCAAACAGAAGGGTAAATCAGTCATCCCTGTTTTTGTCAGTCTGTAATGTCCGTCTCCTAATTCTTCAGTCTTTCCCTCTAAGTAATCACACGCACTCATCCACAGGTTCACTGTTTTCAACAGTCCTTTGTCTCTCAACCATCCATGATGTGAGTTAAAGAACCTTTTCCATTTATCACTGTTCAATTCTCCGTTTTCATTCATGCCTGCTTTACACAATACTTTGTCAATGCCTACCAACGCTTGCTTTCCCTCTCTGCGTACCACTAAATCTTTGGCAGTAATGCCTTCCTTGGCATTTTGGTTCCCCATTTTTGTATCTCCTCACCTAGAAGAGATTCTCCTGTCACTTAGACAATTCTGTCACCAAGACTCTGTCACCAAGACAATTCCGTCACTTAGACAATGGGCCACAAAGGTTTCTGAACCATTCCACTGCTCGCTTTCCAAGATTTGTACGCCAACCAAATAAACAATCCGATCACACCAACACCAAGACAAAACCACACCACAATCATTGGATCCATACTGTCATTTTTCAAAGGAGGAAAGGCAGGACTGACAATTAATCTGAAGGTCTACTGGTTCAAAGGGACCTGAGCCAGGAACACCTGTGAATTACCTGGAAAGGCGACCACTCGGGGAGGAGGGAGTCCACTATACAGTGATATAGATTTTAGGTAGAATATAATAAGTATTCTTGCACCTGCACCTGTTTTTCCCAAGTTGCAAAACCCCTTCTTAATTCAACCCTACCCCTACTTCTCCCTGCGTAGAGTATCCACTGTTAAATTAAACCTCACGTTAACCCTTGCTCTGCCTCCGGTCCATTACTGCATCTTGCTACGTCCTCACACACACAGGGGTCCGTACGCATGCGTGGCTCTGCACCGTACACGGGCGGCTCTGCACCGTACACAGGTGGCTCCGCACCATACACCCAGTACATGCGTGGCTCTGTACTGTATATGAGCGGCTCCGCACCGTACACCCTGTACACGTGCAGCTCCGCTCCATACACCTTGTACACACACGGCTCCGCTCCGTACACCTCGTACACACACGGCTCTGCTCCGTACACGTCGTACACACACGGCTCCGCTCCGTACACCTTGTACACACACGGCTCCGATCCGTACACCTCGTACACACACGGCTCCGCTCCGTACACCTCGTACACACATGGCTCCACTCCGTACACCTTGTACACACACGACTCTGCTCCGTACACCTCATACACACGTGGCTCCGCTCCGTACACCTTGTATACACAGGGCTCCGCTCCGTACACCTTGTATACACAGGGCTCCGCTCCGTACACCTTGTATACACAGGGCTCCGCTCCGTACACCTTGTATACACAGGGCTCCGCTCCGTACACCTTGTATACACAGGGCTCCGCTCCGTACACCTTGTATACACAGGGCTCCGCTCCGTACACCTCGTACACAAGCGGCTCTGCTACATCCACCCTGTAAACCCCTCCTGACCCCACACATAAACTTCCCCTCATCCAGCACCATGACAACCAGCACAGCAGAGTCCTGCATACACTGGTCCCTGATCATGTGACCCCTGACTCCTCCCCTCCTGTGACCTCATCACAGTGTAAGGTTCTATGTATATATTCCTGAAACTCAGTTTGTTCGTCAGCCATTTTACTTTCTGTCTTGCTGCAGCTATCTTGCCCTCAGTCAAAATGGAGTTTCCAGCTTGCATGTTCCCGCCCTGATTCTCTCCTTTGCTTCTTAAGCAGCCACAGCTGAGCAATCAGTGCTTCAGAATCTAGCCTGCAGTGAACCTGTGTCTTGACTCCTGTAAGCCTTGGACCTTGTACTCCAGCTATTCCTACTGAGAAACTCTGAAGCACTTATGGACTCTGAACCCTGCTCTTTGAAAGACCCACGTTTGCATGGACTTACGGTAACAGAGAAGAAGATCCTGAATCTGTATTGGAGAGTGATTGCTGAGCTTGGATTACTCTGGCCTGCTGTGTCTCCTGTTTCTGTGTCTGCAAACTGTGTGACTATTTCTGCCAACTTGTATGAAGTAATACAGGACTTTTCTATATCAAACCTGTGACTCCTGTGTTTTCATCGCACCCAAGCACAAGACGCTATATGAACTGTACTACATACATTACAAGATTCTGAAGCCAAAACGTTAGTGTCTGCTGGGTCTGGAAGGCTGTGTCTGCTGTACTGTGGATATCAGACGTCCGGTTGTACTTTCTGTGATGACAGTGGTTGTGACTTCTCACAACCATTCCAGGTGAGCAATTCCCTTAAGTTTTTTCTTTTTGCAGTGTTACCACAGGTAAACACTATTGTTTTTTTTTTTTCCTTTCTTTTCTCTTTTTTGTCTGCTGTAACTCTGGATATCAGATGTCTGGTTGAAACTTTCTGTGATGATAGTGGTTGTGACTTCTCACAACCATTCCAGGTGAGCAGTTCCCTTAATTTTTTTTTCTCTCTGCAGTGTTGCCACAGGTGAACACTATTGTTTTTTTTCTCTCCTCTTCTTCCAGTAAACCTGTCTTAAAAGATCTGGAAAATGGAGGCCCGCATAAAGGAACTTTGCGGAGTGACTGATAATATCCTTGCAGATTTGCAGAATATAAAGACCCGTTTTACAAATCTACAGGACCTCAATAATCACAATTTGCAAGTGGTTGGACAGACTACCCAGGATTTGCGAGCCAGGATTGAGGTTCTAGAGGGGCGAGTCCAGGCTCCTGCCGTAGCCCCGAGTGCTGGGATTCCCAAGTTGCCCCCTTTTCGTTTTGGCGGTGAACGTGAGAAATTCAGGGGATTTATTAATCAATGCAATCTTTTTTTTTCTGCACATGCTTCACAATTTCCCACTGAACGATCTAAGGTGCTTACTATAATTATGTTGCTTACCAACAAGGCTTTAATGTGGGCAAACCCTCTGATTGAGACTGAGGATGATTGTTTGAATCACCTTGATGATTTTATTTCAGCCATGGGGCAGGTGTTTGATGACCCCAATCGAGGTGCAACAGCTGAAGCAGCCATGTTAGCTTTGCGCCAAGGTAAGCACTCGGTAGCTGAATATGCCTTGGATTTCAGGAGATGGGCCCTTGATACCACCTGGGACAGTTCCGCCAAAAAATCTATTTTTCGAAAGGGGTTATCTCCACTGATTAAGGATGAACTTGCTCGTGCCGACCCTCCCACTGCATTAGGTGACTTTATTAACTACTGCATCCGTATTGATACTCGTCTGACTGAACGCAGGCAAGAGAGATGGTTCGAAAGCAATCGTACTAACCTTTTCCTACCTTCCTCTCCAGCTAAGGAACCTTTGAGTAGGATTACACGGGAACCTGAACCTGAACCCATGCAGGTAGACTCTTTACAACGACGGGTTAGTGATGCACGCAAGGAACATCGTTTTAAGGAGAATCTATGTTTCTATTGTGGTAAGTCAGGGCACTTCATTATAAACTGCCCCAGCCGTTCTCGTAAGACTACTGCAGCACTCATTCATTGTGAGTGTTGCGAGAGGGGATCTGTCAGGTCCGAGCCTCAGGCTCCAGAGAGATCTGCAGCAACAGATCTTGATTTCTCGGACTTAAACTCCGTTACCTCTGAGGACGTTGACTGTGTAAACGCTGCCATTTTTCAAGTTTCCTCAGCGGTGTCCCAGCTGAGTTGTAAGAAAAACAATTCTCATTGCTTTCTTTCCATCAAACTCTGGGTTGACTCAGCTTGGGTGTCTAGCTCTGCTATGATCGACTCAGGGGCAAGTGGAAATTTTATGGATGTCTCCTTTGCTCTGAAACAGGGAATACGTTCAGTGAAGAAGGCTACTCCAGTACAGATGGAAACTGTGGATGGCTCCCTGCTGACCTCTGGACCAGTGGATCAGGAAACAGAGCCTTTGAGGGTTCTTATGGGTAAAGATCATCAAGAGAAACTGTCCTTTATGCTTATCTCTTCTCCCCACTTTCCCATTATTCTAGGGCTACCATGGCTGCAGGCTCAGAATCCTACCATTAACTGGGAGACCAAGGAATTACACTTTCCAGAGAAACAGATGAGTCCAAAAGTTTCAGCTTGCTCTGTTCCTAAAGGAATCATGTCAGTCCCTGAACTACCAGCTGTATACCAGGACTATGTGGATTTATGTGACAAGAAGAACGCTGACCAGCTTCCTCCTCACCGTCCATATGATTGTCCAATTGAATTATTGCCTGGAGCAGAGATACCTTTTGGTAAGATCTACCCCCTGGCGGGGCCCGAGCTAAAGGCTTTAAAGGATTACATAGATGAAAATCTAGCCAAGGGCTTCATACGCCCCTCTTCATCTCCTGCAGGTACACCCATCTTCTTTGTAAAGAAGAAAGATGGATCTCTGAGACCATGCGTAGACTATAGGGAACTCAATAAGGTTACTATTAGAAACCGTTATCCATTGCCTTTAATCCCTGAGTTATTGGAGAGAGTGCGACATGCCAAAATTTTTTCTAAACTAGATCTTCGTGGGGCCTATAACTTAATCCGTATTAGACCTGGGGATGAATGGAAGACTGCATTCAGGTCACGCTATGGACACTTTGAATATCTAGTTATGCCTTTTGGTCTGAGTACCGCCCCAGCCACTTTCCAACACTTGGTGAATGACATCTTCAGGGATCTCCTAGATACATTCGTGGTAATTTATTTGGATGATATTCTAATTTTTTCTAACTCCACAGAGGAACATCATGGACATGTGAGAATGGTCTTGGAACGTCTAAGACAAAATCATCTTTACATCAAACTTGAAAAGTGTGAATTCCATAGGACCGAAATTAAATTTCTGGGGTATGTACTGTCTACACAAGGAATTAGTATGGATGGAAGCAAAACCCAAGCCATCAAGGATTGGCCAAGTCCTAGAAATGTGAAGGAGGTACAGCACTTCATCGGGTTTGCCAACTTCTATAGACGTTTCATTAGAAATTTCTCTGAGGTAGTGTCACCTATCACTCAACTTACCCGGAAAGAGTCTAGGTTTTCCTGGACTCCCCAAGCCCAGGAAGCATTTTCCCGTCTAAAAGATAAATTTACCACTGCACCTATCCTAGTACATCCCAACCCCGAGCTTGCCTTCATAATAGAGGTGGATGCTTCAGACTGTGCCGTTGGAGCTATACTCTCTCAGAGAACAGGTGAGAAGAATGTCTTGCATCCCTGTGCCTTCTTTTCCCAGCAGTTGTCTTCGGTTGAGAGGAACTACGATGTGGGCAATAGAGAGTTGTTGGCCATTATTGCCGCCTTCAAAGAATGGAGACACCTTCTTCAAGGAGCTGCACAGCAAATAGTCGTCCTGACAGACCATCGTAACCTTGAGTTTATCAGGTCGGCTAAGTGCCTGACTCCTCGCCAGGCTCGCTGGAATCTTTTCTTAAACCAATTTAATTTTATCATCTCTTATAGACCAGGATCGCGCAATGGAAAGGCTGATGCACTCTCTATGATTTACTCAGCAGAGACACGTCCAATTACTCCTCCTAAGACTATTCTTCCTGACTCTAGATTCCTAGGAGTAATTCATAATCAAGACCTACTTAAGGACATCAAGGAAGCATACCATGCGGATTCCTTTTTGGCACAACCCCCAAGGGACGTAAGTCTTGTCTTTAAGAATGGTGTGTGGATTCAGGGACAACGTCTGTATATTCCTGAAACAGTCAGATTAAGAGTGTTGCAACTCATTCACGATTCCAAGATAGCTGGGCATAGAGGAATTCTAAAGACACAGGAATTTCTTTCTCGTTTCTTTTGGTGGCCCACTTGCAGGAAGGATGTTTTGAATTATGTCACTTCATGTGAGGTCTGTGCAAGATGCAAAACACCTCGCTCCTCACCAACTGGTCTGTTACAGCCTCTTCCCACCCCGTCCCGCCCGTGGGGATCCATTTCTATGGACTTCATTGTGGAGTTACCAACCTCTCAGGGGAAGAACACCATTCTAGTGGTGGTTGACCGTCTAACAAAGGCAGCTCATTTTATCCCTTGTGTCGGCTTACCCACTGCAAAACAGACATCAGATTTGATGATTAAAGATGTGTTTCGCTTACATGGAGTACCGGATGAGGTTATTTCGGATCGAGGGGCGCAATTCACTTCTAGGTTTTGGCAAAATTTCTGTGCAGCATTGGACATTAAAGTAAACCTTTCTTCTGCTTTTCATCCCCAGACTAATGGACAGACCGAACGAACCAATCAAACCCTGGAGCAGTATCTCCGCTGCTTTATCTGCCACCTACAGGATGATTGGGTGGATCTACTTCCATTAGCTGAGTTCTCGTATAACAACTCTGAGTGCCTCCACTAAACAGTCTCCTTTTTACTCTAATCTAGGTTATCATCCTAACATTCTACCACGATTTCCCATAGAAACGCCTTTACCAGCAGTGGCTGAAAGAATCACGTCTTTACAGAAGAATATGGATCTTCTAAAGGAAAATCTGGAATCGGCTCAAGAAAGGTACAAGAAAGCAGCAGATAAATTTCGTAAACCTGCACCAGCTTTCAAGGTAGGAGACTTGGTCTGGCTGTCAACCAGAAATCTTAAGTTAAGGATTCCATCGTCTAAGTTGGGACATAAGTACATTGGACCCTATAAAATCAGTAAAATTATAAGTGCCGTTGCTTGTCGTCTTCAACTGCCCAGAACTATGAGAATCCACCCTGTCTTTCATGTATCCCTGCTAAAGGCTGCGACACCCAATACGTTTCCTGGACGTTCCTCTCCTTGCCCTGACCCAGTGCTAGTCGATGGTCAGGAAGAATTTGTGGTGGAAAGGATTTTAGATTCCAGGTTGTATAGAAATCAGTTACAATATCTGATTAAATGGCAGGGCTACCCAGTGGAGGACAACTCATGGGAACTGGTCAATAACGTTAATGCTCCTCGCTTGCTCCGTCAGTTTCATCAGAGGTACCCACACAAGCCTGGTCTGAGGTCATCCGGAGGTTGTCCTTAAGGGGGAGTAATGTAAGGTTCTATGTATATATTCCTGAAACTCAGTTTGTTCGTCAGCCATTTTACTTTCTGTCTTGCTGCAGCTATCTTGCCCTCAGTCAAAATGGAGTTTCCAGCTTGCATGTTCCCGCCCTGATTCTCTCCTTTGCTTCTTAAGCAGCCACAGCTGAGCAATCAGTGCTTCAGAATCTAGCCTGCAGTGAACCTGTGTCTTGACTCCTGTAAGCCTTGGACCTTGTACTCCAGCTATTCCTACTGAGGAACTCTGAAGCACTTGTGGACTCTGAACCCTGCTCTTTGAAAGACCCACGTTTGCATGGACTTACGGTAACAGAGAAGAAGATCCTGAATCTGTATTGGAGAGTGATTGCTGAGCTTGGATTACTCTGGCCTGCTGTGTCTCCTGTTTCTGTGTCTGCAAACTGTGTGACTATTTCTGCCAACTTGTATGAAGTAATACAGGACTTTTCTATATCAAACCTGTGACTCCTGTGTTTTCATCGCACCCAAGCACAAGACGCTATATGAACTGTACTACATACATTACACACAGGTCCTGTGTGCACAGAGCAGCCATACATGGGTTGCGTCTAGTTCGGAGTTGATTTTTTGTGGTTCACAAAAAATCAACTCCATTCTAGCTGATTCACTAGTGAGCCGTCTAGGTCGGAGTTGATTTTTTGAGGCCTCATTTTACCAACTCCACTCCAGCCGCCTCACTACTGAGGTGACTAGATCGGAGTGGAGATTTTGTGGTCCTCATTCCAGCAACTCCACTGTAGCTGACTCACTACTGAGGTGACTAGATCGGAGTTGAATTTTTGAGGCCTCACTGTAGTCACATGTTCTTGAGGACCTCATTTTGTCACCTCCACTGTAGCTGACTCACTGCTGAGGGGACTGGATCTGAGTTGATTTTTTGATGATCTCTCTGCAGCTTCTCCATTCTAGACGGTTCAGTTTCTACAGTTCAGTTCCTCAAAAAACCCACTCAGTGTTCAGAATGGAGCCGATTCCAGGACTGTATATATATATATCAGCTTTATAATTGTAATGATTTAATATTTTTATCTACTTGCTCAAACTGTTATATTTAATATTTATTTCCAAAGGGCATACATTTATCATGATTAATCAAACTTGCATTTTATCGTTTTTTGTAATATAAATAATTAAAATCATAGAATCATGCCCTATAGGCAATCCTTTATTGATAAAATACCTCAATGGGTAGCACCCAAACACAACCGTGATATAAAAAAAACAAAAGTGAGTTAAAGAACCTTGTTAGTCTCTGCACCATGTCATTTTGACACCGGACATCTGTACATCTGGCCTCCTGATGAGCCCATGGGGCGAAACGCGTTGAGGCGCTACTATTGATGGTGGTGGGGTGACCATGAGAAATGATGAGTATCGTTACGCATTTCTTATTAATATCATTTTATAATGGAGTTTCTCAGTGTATCCACATCATGATGAGGGTTGATTAGTATTATACGTACAGGAAGGCAATACATATACCTATTCCCCATTTAGCACCATACCTGTAGGAATGTTATATCTGTACCTATCTCCTATTTGGTACATCGGGCATTGCTAGGGAAGGTATGCATCAATTATATCTTGCTGCCTTATACATTTATCTTCAAATATTGCTATCCCCTAACATGACACTAATATCAAGTGTCAATTACCTTTTTATGACGCCGATGCGTCTTATTTATTCCAGTCATCATATGCTCTAGTCATTCTTTCAGTGTGTTTATAAGTTCAGACTAGACTTTTGGTCCAATAGCTGACAATTATAGATGGCATCTTAGCTTATATTTGACTGGCTGGTATGCACACACATTTAGATTTCCCATACACTGGAGGAGCTTTGACTAGTGAGTGAACAAGTATGAGACTGTTCACATTCACTTTCATTAAGCTGTGGCACAAGAAGGCAGTTTTATCATAACTCCTGTTCATAAAAGGAGGCTGCTGTATACTAGCAGTGTTGTACAGCAGATCTGTGCCAATCTCCATTATACTTCCTACCACCCCGTGTGTTGTGAACTGTTTTTATACTTTGGGGACTTAGGGTCACCTTTAATGTTAGCTGGTCTCTGTATTAATGTTAGGGGTCTCCCTACTATCTGGGTAGAGGTATCCCCTAAGGTGTAAGGGCCTAACAGGGACCCTAGGGTCAGCCATCGTGGAGCGGGGGCGCCACAACGCTTCCCCCTAGGGTGCCAACCTCCGCTGTTAGGCAGGTGACAGCCCAGACCTACATCAGGGACTCTAGGCTATCCCCATAGCTTTTAAGTTAGGAATACACTTTGTTTTTTATATCACGGTTGTGTTTGGGTGCTACCCATTGAGGTATTTTATCAATAAAGGATTGCCTATAGGGCATGATTCTATGATTTTGGTTTTGAAGCCCTTCTGTACCTATTATATATTTTCAATATAAATAATTACACATAGCGCTGATTGTTCAGATTTGCCAGAATTTTACTTTTACTGTATTTCGACATTGCATGAGTGAGCAGAGCCTCACGGGGAAAAACATAACAGAGCGCAGCAGCAGAGTCCTCATAATTTACAACATAGGACTGTAGTGGATTTTTTGAGGACCTCATTTTAGCAACTCCGTTCTAGCTGATTCACCATTGAGCCGTCTAGATCGGAGTGGATTTTTTGAGGATCTCCCTGTAGCCTCCATTCTGTTCTGTTTGGTGCTGAGGTGACGGAAATCGAGTTTTTAAAAGTGTGAGCGGAGCTTCGCAGCGAGAAACATAACAGAGCGCAGCAGCAGAGCCCTCATAATTTACAACATAGGACTGTAGTGGATTTTTTCAGTGGAGTGGATTTTTTGACGACCTCCTTGTAGCCTCCGATCTGCAGTTTGGTGCTGAGGTGACGGAAATCGAGTTTTTAAAAGAGTGAGTGGAGCTTCGCAACGAGAAGCATAACAGAGCGCAGCAGCAGAGTCCTCATAATTTACAACATAGGACTGTAGTGGATTTTTTGAGGACCTCATTTTAGCAACTCCGTTCTAGCTGATTCACTATAGAGCCGTCTAGATCAGAGTGGATTTTTTGAGGATCTCCCTGTAGCCTCCATTCTGTTCTGTTTGGTGCTGAGGTGACGGTAATCGAGTTTTTAAAAGAGTGAGTGGAGCTTCGCAACGAGAAACATAACAGAGCGCAGCAGCTGAGCCCTCATAATTTACAACATAGGATTGGAGTGGATTTTTTGAGTGTAGTGGATTTTTTGAGGACCTCCTTGTAGCCTCCGATCTGCAGAGTTTGGTGGTGAGGTGACGGTAATCGAGTGTTCAAAAGAGTGAGTGGAGCTTCGCAACGAGAAATATAACAGAGCGCAGCAACAGAGTCCTCATAATTTACAACATAGGACTGTAGTGGATTTTTTGAGGACCTCATTTTAGCAACTCCGTTCTAGCTGATTCACTATAGAGCCGTCTAGATCGGAATGGATTTTTTGAGGATCTCCCTGTAGCCTCCATTCTGTACAGTTTGGTGCTGAGGTGACGGAAGTCGAGTTTTTAAAAGAGTGAGCGGAGCTTCGCTGCGAGAAACATAACAGAGCGCAGCAGTAGAGCCCTCATAATTTACAACATAGGACTGTAGTGGATTTTTGAGGACCTCATTTTAGCAACTGCGTTCTAGCTGATTCAGCATTGAGCCGTCTAGATCGGAGTGGATTTTTTGAGGATCTCCCTGTAGCCTCCATTCTGTACAGTTTGTTGCTGAGGTGACAGGAATTGAGGGTTTCAAAGAGTAGTTGTAGCCTCACTGGGAAAAACATAACCAAGTGCGGCCGACAGTCCTCATAATTTACAACATTGGATTGGAGTGGATTTCTTGAGTGGAGTGGATTTTTTGAGGACCTCCTTGTAGCCTCCAATCTGTACAGTTTGGTGCTGAGGTGTCTGGAATCGAGTTTTTCAAAGAGTGAGTGGAGCTTCGCAACAAGAAACATAACAGCGCAGCAACAGAGTCCTCATAATTTACAACATAGCATTGGAGTGGATTTTTTGAGGACCTCATTTTAGCAACTCCGTTCTAGCTGATTCACCATTGAGCCGTCTAGATCGGAGTGTATTTTTTGACGATCTCCCTGTAGCCTCCATTCTATACAGTTTGGTGCTGAGGTGACTGTAATCGAGTTTTTAAAAGAGTGAGTGGAGCTTCGCAACGAGAAACATAACAGAGCGCAGCAGCAGAGCCCTCATAATTTACAACATAGGATCGGAGTGGATTTTTTGAGGATCTCCTTGTAGCCTCCATTCTGTTCTGTTTGGTGCTGAGGTGACAGTAATCAAGTTTTTAAAAGAGCGGAGCTTCGCAGCGAGAAATATAACAGAGCTCAGCAACAGAGTCCTCATAATTTACAACATAGGACTGTAGTGGATTTTTTGAGGACTTCATTTTAGCAACTCCGTTCTAGCTGATTCACCATTGAGCCATCTAGATCGGAGTGGATATTTTGAGGATCTCCCTGTAGCTCCATTCTGTTCTGTTTGGTGCTGAGGTGCCTGGAATCGAGTTTTTCAATGAGTGAGTGGAGCTTCGCAATGAGAAACATAACTGAGCTCAGCAACAGAGTCCTCATAATTTACAACATAGGATCGGAGTGGATTTTTTGAGTGGAGTGGATTTTTTGAGGACCTCCTTGTAGCCTCCGATCTGCAGAGTTTGGTGGTGAGGTGACGGAAATCGAATTTGGTGCTGAGGTGCCTGGAATCGAGTTTTTCAATGAGTGAGTGGAGCTTCGCAATGAGAAACATAACAGAGCTCAGCAACAGAGTCCTCATAATTTACAACATAGGACTGTAGTAGATTTTTTGAGGACCTCATTTTAGCAACTCCGTTCTAGCTGATTCACCATTGAGCCGTCTAGATCGGAGTGGATTTTTTGAGGATCTCCTTGTAGCCTCCATTCTGTCCAGTTTGGTGCTGAGGTGACTGTAATCGAGTTTTTAAAAAAGTGAGTGAAGCTTCGCAGCAAGAAACATAACAGAGCGCAGCAACAGAGTCCTCATAATTTACAACATAGGATTGGAGTGGATTTTTTGAGGACCTCATTTTAGCAACTCCGTTCTAGCTGATTCACCATTGAGCCGTCTAGATCGGAGTGGATTTTTTGAGGATCTCCTTGTAGCCTCCATTCTGTCCAGTTTGGTGCTGAGGTGACTGTAATCGAGTTTTTAAAAAAGTGAGTGAAGCTTCGCAGCAAGAAACATAACAGAGCGCAGCAACAGAGTCCTCATAATTTACAACATAGGATTGGAGTGGATTTTTTGAGGACCTCATTTTAGCAACTCCGTTCTAGCTGATTCAGCATTGAGCCTTCTAGATCGGAATGGATTTTTTGAGGACCGCCTCGTAGGCCCCAATCTGAACAGTTATATATTATTGTAGATATAGACTGTACGGGCTCCTGTCAGATATATATTACTGTAGATATAGACTGTATGGGCTCCTATCAGGTATATATTATTGTAGATATAGACTGTACAGGCTCCTGTCAGGTATATATTATTGTAGATATAGACTGTACGGGCTCCTGTCAGGTATATATTACTGTAGATATAGACTGTATGGGCTCCTGTCAGGTATATATTACTGTAGATATAGACTGTACGGGCTCCTGTCAGGTATATATTACTGTAGATATAGACTGTACGGGCTCCTGTCAGGTATATATTACTGTAGATATAGACTGTACTGGCTCCTGTCAGGTATATATTACTGTAGATATAGACTGTATGGTCTCCTGTCAGGTATATATTACTGTAGATATAGACTGTATGGGCTCCTGTCAGGTATATATTACTGTAGAGACTGTATGGGCTCCTGTCAGGTATATATTATTGTAGATATAGACTGTACGGGCTCCTGTCAGGTATATATTACTGTAGATATAGACTGTATGGGCTCCTGTCAGGTATATATTACTGTAGATATAGACTGTACGGGCTCCTGTCAGGTATATATTACTGTAGATATAGACTGTATGGGCTCCTGTCAGGTATATATTACTGTAGATATAGACTGTATGGGCTCCTGTCAGGTATATATTACTGTAGATAGACTGTATGGGCTCCTGTCAGGTAATAATTATGTAGATATAGACTGTACGGGCTCCTGTCAGGTATATATTACTGTAGATATAGACTGTATGGGCTCCTGTCAGGTATATATTATTGTAGATATAGACTGTACGGCTCCTGTCAGGTATATATTACTGTAGATATAGACTGTATGGGCTCCTGTCAGGTATATATTACTGTAGATATAGACTGTATGGGCTCCCGTCAGGTATATATTACTGTAGATATAGACTGTATGGGCTCCTGTCAGGTATATATTATGGTAGATATAGACTGTATGGGCTCCTGTCAGGTATATATTACTGTATAGACTGTATGGGCTCCTGTCAGGTATATATTATGGTAGATATAGACTGTATGGGCTCCTGTCAGGTATATATTACTGTATAGACTGTATGGGCTCCTGTCAGGTATATATTATTGTAGATATAGACTGTATGGGCTCCCGTCAGGTATATATTACTGTAGATATAGACTGTATGGGCTCCCGTCAGGTATATATTACTGTAGATATAGACTGTATGGGCTCCTGTCAGGTATATATTACTGTAGATATAGACTGTATGGGCTCCTGTCAGGTATATATTACTGTAGATATAGACTGTATGGGCTCCTGTCAGGTATATATTACTGTAGATATAGACTGTATGGGCTCCTGTCAGGTATATATTACTGTAGATATAGACTGTATGGGCTCCTGTCAGGTATATATTACTGTAGATATAGACTGTATGGGCTCCTGTCAGGTATATATTATGGTAGATATAGACTGTATGGGCTCCTGTCAGGTATATATTACTGTATAGACTGTATGGGCTCCTGTCAGGTATATATTATGGTAGATATAGACTGTATGGGCTCCTGTCAGGTATATATTACTGTATAGACTGTATGGGCTCCTGTCAGGTATATATTATTGTAGATATAGACTGTACGGGCTCCTGTCAGGTATATATTACTGTAGATATAGACTGTATGGGCTCCTGTCAGGTATATATTACTGTAGATATAGACTGTATGGGCTCCTGTCAGGTATATATTATGGTAGATATAGACTGTATGGGCTCCTGTCAGGTATATATTACTGTATAGACTGTATGGGCTCCTGTCAGGTATATATTACTGTAGATATAGACTGTATGGGCTCCTGTCAGGTATATATTACTGTAGATATAGACTGTAATGGGCTCCTGTCAGGTATATATTACTGTAGATATAGACTGTATGGGCTCCTGTCAGGTATATATTATTGTAGATATAGACTGTACGGCTCCTGTCAGGTATATATTGCTGTAGATATAGACTGTATGTGCTCCTGTCAGGTATATATTACTGTAGATATAGACTGTATGGGCTCCTGTCAGGTATATATTATTGTAGATATAGACTGTACGGGCTCCTGTCAGGTATATATTACTGTAGATATAGACTGTATGGGCTCCTGTCAGGTATATATTACTGTAGATATAGACTGTATGGGCTCCTGTCAGGTATATATTACTGTAGATATAGACTGTATGGGCTCCTGTCAGGTATATATTATTGGTAGATATAGACTGTATGGGCTCCTGTCAGGTTATATTACTGTATAGACTGTATGGGCTCCTGTCAGGTATATATTATGGTAGATATAGACTGTATGGGCTCCTGTCAGTATATATTACTGTATAGACTGTATGGGCTCCTGTCAGGTATATATTATGTAGATATAGACTGTATGGGCTCCTGTCAGGTATATATTACTGTATAGACTGTATGGGCTCCTGTCAGGTATATATTACTGTAGATATAGACTGTACGGGCTCCTGTCAGGTATATATTATTGTAGATATAGACTGTACGGGCTCCTGTCAGGTATATATTACTGTAGATATAGACTGTATGGGCTCCTGTCAGATATATATTACTGTAGATATAGACTGTATGGGCTCCTGTCAGGTATATATTACTGTAGATATAGACTGTATGGCTCCTGTCAGGTATATATTACTGTAGATATAGACTGTATGGGCTCCTGTCAGGTATATATTATGGTAGATATAGACTGTATGGGCTCCTGTCAGTGTATATTACTGTATAGACTGTATGGCTCCTGTCAGGTATATATTATTGTAGATATAGACTGTACAGGCTCCTGTCAGGTATATATTACTGTAGATATAGACTGTACGGGCTCCTGTCAGGTATATATTATTGTAGATATAGACTGTACGGGCTCCTGTCAGGTATATATTACTGTAGATATAGACTGTATTGGCTCCTGTCAGGTATATATTACTGTAGATATAGACTGTATGGGCTCCTATCAGGTATATATTATTGTAGATATAGACTGTACAGGCTCCTGTCAGGTATATATTACTGTAGATATAGACTGTACAGGCTCCTGTCAGGTTTATATTATTGTAGATATAGACTGTACTGGCTCCTGTCAGGTATATATTATTGTAGATATAGACTGTACGGGCTCCTGTCAGGTATATATTACTGTAGATATAGACTGTACTGGCTCCTGTCAGGTATATATTATTGTAGATATAGACTGTATGGGCTCCTGTCAGGTATATATTACTGTACATATAGACTGTATGGGCTCCTGTCAGGTATATATTATTGTAGATATAGACTGTACAGGCTCCTGTCAGGTTTATACTATTGTAGATATAGACTGTACGGGCTCCTGTCAGGTATATAGAATAGACAACAGATGAAAATTATTGGCAATTATCAAGACACATTCAGTAAAGGAGTGGTCCTGCAGGTGGGGACCACAGACCACATCTCAGTACCAATGCTTTGTGGCTGATGTTTTGGTCACTTTTGAATGTTGGTTGTGCTTTCACACTCGTGGGAGCATAAGACAAGACTCTGTTATGGAAATTTAATTAGGATAAATCTATCCTGCAGTGTTTGCTGCTTCTGTTCCCAATTTTATCCTGTCTTTTTGAGCGCTCAGAACGAAATGAGGACTGTCCACAACGGAAGTGTCAGTATAGCAGTTCGTCAAGACCCCCAGTTTATTATTCATTCAAGGTTTTATACATTTACAAAAAGGGCTGGTTAGTCAATTAACATACAATTAAAAGCTGCTAGATTATTGGCTGTTCTAGTGTAAGTATGATAAAAGGGCAGAAGTTGCAGATTTATTGTTTATTTGTTCTTTGGCCCAGCTTTCCTGCATGAAAAGAAAACAATAGATATCTATTAAGACTTTCTGTTCTTGTTTCCAGTTTGTGTCCTTGTGTAAAAAGTCCCTATGAGCTATAGCCTGACTTATGAAGGCCAGGGTCGTCTTAAACGACTGATTATAGCAAGTATCAGCTTTTGCATAGATATGTGTGAGCACAGGATTTTTAGCAAGTGAGATCTATCTAACTGTGAATGCATATATATGAATATACATTGAATACGTGGAATACATATATATTTCCATGACAACTCTACAACCCACACAAGTGGCTCAGGTAGTGCAGCTCATCCAGGATAGCACATCAATGCGGGCTGTCAGCGTAGCGTCAAGAGGCTGGAGGCGCTATCAGGAGACAGGCCTAGTGCACCAGGAGACATGGAGGGGGCCGTAGGGCAACAACCCAGCAGCAGGACCGCTACCTCAGCCTTTGTGCAAGGAGGAACAGGAGCACTGCCAGACCCCTGCAAAATGACCTCAAGCAGGCCACAAATGTGCATGTGTCTGCACAATCGGTTAGAAACCGACTCCATGATGGTCTGAGTGCCCGACGTCCACAGATGGGGATTGTGCTCACAGCCCAACACTGTGCAGGACGCTTGGATTTGCCACAGAACACCAGGATTAGCAAATTCGCAGCTGGCACCCTGTGCTCTTCACAGAAAGCAGGTTCACACTGAGCACATGTGACAAACATGATAGAGCCCAAGACGCCGTGGAGAACAATCTGCTGCCTGCATCATCCTTTAGCATGACCGGTTTGGCAGTGGGTCAGTAATGGTGTGGGGTGGTATTTCTTTGGAGGGTTGCACAGCCCTCCAGTGCTCGCCCGAGGTAGCCTGACTGCCATTAGGTACAGAGATGAGATCCTCAGATCCCTTGTGAGACATATGCTGGTGCGGTTGGCCCTAGGTTCCTCCTAATGTAGGACAATGCCAGACCTTATGTGGCTGGAGTGTGTCAGCAGTTCCTGCAAGATGAAGGCATTGAAGCTATGGACTGGCCCGCCCATTCCCCAGACCTGAATCCCATTGAGCAGATATGGACATCATGTCTTGCTCCATCCACCAAAGTCACATTACACCACAGACTGTCCAGGAGTTGGAGGATGCTATAGTCCAGGTCTGGGAGGAGATCCCTAAGGAGACCATCCGTCGCCTCATCAGGAGCATGCCCAGGAGTTGTAGGGAGGTCATACAGGTACAGGAGGCCACACACACTACTGAGCACCATTTGACTTGTGTTAAGGACATTACATTCTACTTTAATTTTGTGGGTGACTACAAATTAAATTATAAAATTTGATTTCCATTGATGATTTTTGTGTGATTTTGTCAGCACATTCAACTTTGAACAGAACAAAGTATGCAATGAGAATATTTCATTCATTCAGATCTAGGATGTGTTATTTGAGTGTTCCCTTTATTTTTGAGATATATATATATATATATATATATATTTTTACCAATTCATGAGCCATCTTTTGTAAAATCACAGTGACAGGTTAGTATAGAAAAGACAGAATATATACAACTAGAATACATAGATATCTAGATGTCGGTGACACACACAACTACATGTATTTATATCACAGATACAAGAAAAAATGTAAAATCACTGCAGGAGCTGACAGAAGAGATGGATTACATACAATAAATAGAAAAGGTAGATATATAGATGTCTGTCACAAATACAATTAGTACAGTGAGTGCAGCTTACTGTACATGTATTTAATAAATGATTTTTTAAAAAAAAATGGCGTGGGCTCCAGCACAATTTTCGTAACCAGCAGAGGGAAAGCCGATGGCTGGGTCAGATGTTTATAGCCTGGAAAGGGGTAATATCCATGGAGCTTCCCAGGTTATTAATATCAGCTCAGTCACAACTGTATACTTAGCCTTTACTGGCTATTAAAATGAGGGCCACAAAAAAAGAAAAAAAATGATGTAGGGTCTCCATATAATAACCAGCAAAGGCTAGGCAGACAAATGGGGGCTGATATTAATAGCCTAGGAAGGGGCCATGGACAATGCCCCCCAGGGATAAAAACATCACCTCTCAAGTCACCCCAGAAAAGACACATCTCTAAGATACGACAATTCTGCCACTTAGCCTCGCTCTTCCCACTTGGCCTGTAGGGATGGCAAGTGGGTGATAGTTGGGAAAGGGGTGGGGGTTTGATGTCATCTTTGTATTGACAGGTGACATCAAGCCCTGAGGTTAGTTATAGAGAGAAGTCAATAAGAAGCCCCCATTACTAACCCCATAATCACATTGTAAGAAAACACAGACACCCAGAAAAAAAAAGCCCTTTAATTGAAAGAATGACACAGACTCCTTTAATATACTTAATTAAACCATACATACGACCTCACCTATTCCCCCAATGCCCTCGTCATCTGCAAAAGAGGTAAAAAAAAAAAAAAGAACAATCTTCCTCACCTTTCCGCAGAGATGCTTTTAATCCATTTGTCCCACGAAGGGTCCATATGTAGCCTGTCATCCTGTAGACACTGGCTGTGAACTGCAATTCCATGTGAGGGCACCGCAAGCGTGGGAAAGTTCTGCTCGTGATGCAGTCTGACAGGTCCTGTGAGTTCACAGCCAATGAACTCACTTCACCTTTCTGATGTCAATGCGAGCGCCGTGGGAAGATTTCCCACTTCGCTCGTGCCAACGTCACATAGGTGAAGTGAGTTCATTGGCTATGAACTCGCAGGACCTGTCAGACGGCACCACGAGCAGGAGAACTATCACGCTCACGGTGCCCTCAGAAGGAATAGCAATTCACAGGGAGACACTGAGCACGCAGTGCTCAGTGTCTAGTGGATGACAGGCTGTATGGACGCACCATGCTTCCATGCAGCTTGCCATCTAGATGTAGCAAAGCTAGACCCGTCGTGAGACAAATGGATTATGGATTAAAAGAATCTCTGCAGAAAGGTGAGGAATATAGTTCTTTTTTTTTACCTCTTTTGCAGATGATGAGGGCATTGGTCGTGAACTCGCAGGACCCCAAACACTTGAGGTGTTAGGGCCCTGCCTCGTAGACCACAGATGATATGGTAGTGACACAATTCTAGGTGGGAGATCAAAGTGACAATTCCACTCTGTCGCCCTCAAAAGCCGTATCTGAAAAGAAAAAGGGAAATCATTAATAAAAAAAAAATAAAACCTAAGGCAGAAACCGGCCTGGACTGTCCAGATCCGTGCCTGCCTCCTGACACTAAGCTAAAACTGATAAGCTTCATGCCAGTTGGTGGTACCATCGTCTACGGGGGGGGGCGGGGGGGAAACCTGCATTTTTTTTTGCATAGCATAAGCAGCATACACCCATGTTTTTTTGTGTGCCGCAGTGAAGCATTAAACCCCATACACCAACCAGAGGGACACAGCATAACCCCCACAATCATGAACTTCCACCTCACACTAATCAGTGGACCCCACAGTATAAACCCAACAAAGCACTCACAACGCCCCCTACCCCAAGCGCAAATCCCCAGACGCCCCCTTCCCCCCCCCGAATGGTGAATCCCCATCATATGCCCCCACCCCCAAGCATAAATCTCAGACGCCCACCACCCGTCCCCAAGTATAAATCTCCCCATCGGATGTCCACCCACCCAAGCATTACTCCCATTGGACGCCACCCACCCCGCTTCCCAAGCATAAACCCCCAGCATAAATCCTCATCAGACCTCCATCCCCCCCCTCAAGCATAAACACCATAAGACGTCCACCCCCCCAAAGCATTACTCATATTGGACGCCACCCAAGCATAAACCCTTATCGGACATCCACTCCCCCCCCCCCCCAGCATTAACCCTCATCGACATCCACTCCCCGAGCATAAAACCCCCATCGAACCCACCTCCCTAAGCATAAAACCCCTCAGACCTACCCTCCCCAAGCATAAACCAACCCGGCAAGCGTGCATTAAATCTCTATCCCCGGTCCAACCAACCCAGCAAGCGTGCATTAACTCTCCCCTCGGGCCCAACAAGACCCGGCAAGCGTGCATTAACCCCCCCAGGGCCCAACAAGATCCCACAAGCGTGAATTAATCTCCCTTCTCTCCAGGTCCAACAAGACCCCGCAAACAAATCTCTACCCCCCCGAGACAAACCAGACCTAGCAAGTGTCATTATCTCCCCCCCAGGACACACCAACCCACAAGCATGCATTAACCCCCTCCCAGGGCCCAACAAGACTCCACAAGCGTGCATTAATCTCCCCCAGGTCACCCCCACTAAAAGGGTCCACTCCGTAAGCAGCAGGTCACACCCAAATGCCACCACAGGGTACCCCAAAACCCACCACAAGCAGTTGCCCCCCGACTAAAAGGGTCCACTCCGTAAGCAGGTCACCCCCATATCCCACACACGGGGTCCCTCAATAGCCAGCAGGTCACAACCTCCCCAAACACTCCACCAACACAGCCCAGAGTCCCACCCAACATCCCCATAAACCAGGGGGATCCACAATCCAGTTAATAGCTAGCAGGTCCCCACCCCAACAGCCAGCCACCCACAAAATAACCATAGCAGCAGGTCACCCCCAACCCCACAAAGGTCCCCACACACAGTCCCCCCCAAAAAGGTCCCACACAACCACAGCAGGTTGGCCCCACCCAATACAGATCCCCCCACCACCAAATACCCACCACAGGGGCCCCCAATCAGCCATCACATCGCCCTCACCCACCACGGGTCCCCCTACATACCAGGTCACCCCACACAAAGGGGTCCCCCATAAGCCAGCAGGATCCCCCCCCAACCCCACCAGAGGGTCCCCCACAATCCACAGCAGTCGCCCACCCCCTAAACCCCAGCCGGTCCCCACAGCGTCCCCCTAACCCCATCCCTCTGGCAAATGGTCCACCCCCCCAAACCCACCCCCATAATTCCAGCACAGGTCCCCACATATTCGGTCACCCCACAAACCCACCACGTCCCCCTGAGCCACTAACCCATGCCATGCATCACCAGGATGGCGCCCTTGCAAAATGCCCCCACAACATACACCCCCCTAATGTCCTATCCTTACATACCCCCTCACACCAGCCCCTGATGCATGCCCCTCACATATCCCCCAGGCCCCCTCACACAGCCCTCTGGATGCCCCCTACAATCCCCTCACACAGCCCCCTGATGCCCCCTACAGACCCATGCCCCCTCACAGCAGCCCCTGGATGCCCTCTACATAGCCCCCTCACATCAGCCCCCTGGATGCCCCTCTAACACCCCATGCCTCCTCACATCAGCCCCTGGATGCCCCCTACTACCCCATCCCCTTCACAGCAGCCTCTGGATGCCCCCTACATACCCCCTCACATCACACCCATGCCCCCTGACATACCCCATGCCTCCTCCATCAGCCCCTGGATGCCCCCTACAAACACCATGCCCCTCACAGACCTATGCCCCTAATACCCACCCCTCACATCACCCCTGGATGCCCCCATATAATGCTACGCCTCTATGCCCCCGAACCCATGCCCCCTAGTCGATGCCCCCCACACCCATGCTCCTCACAGCCCCCTGATGCCCCTGCTCCCACATCAGCCCCTGGATGCCCCCTACTACCCCATGCCCCTCACAGAGCCCTGGATGCCCCCCACATCAGCCTCTGGATGCCCCCTACAACCCATGCCCCTCACATCAGCCCCCTGGATGCCCCCCTACAAACCCCATGCCCCCTCACAGCAGCCCCTGGATGCCTCTACATACCCCATGGCCCTCTCACATCACCCCCCTGGATGTCCCCCGTATATACCCCATGCCTCCTCACATCAGCCCTCTGGATGCCCCCGTACATACCCCATGCCTCCTCACATCAGTCCCTCTGGATGCCCCCCTACATACACCATGCCTCCTCACAGCAGCCCCTGGTGACTATACCCATGCCTCCTCACATCAGCCCTCTGGATGCCCCCCTACATACCCATGCCTCCTCACAGAGCCCCTGGAGCCCCCCCCACATCAGCCCTCTGGATGCCCCCTGTACATACCCCATGCCTCCTCACAGCAGCCCCCTGGATGCCCCCCCACATCAGCCCTCTGGATGCCCCTTTACAACCCCATCCCTCACAGCACCCTGGAGCCCCCCACATCAGCACTCTGGATGCCCCCTACAAACCCCATGCCCTCCTCACAGCAGCCCCTGGATGCCCCCCTACAAACCCCATGCCCCCTCACCACCCAGGATGCCCCCCCTGGATGCCTCTACATACCCCATGCCTCTCACATCACCCCCCTGGATGTCCCCCGTATATACCCCATGCCTCCTCACATCAGCCCTCTGGATGCCCCCCGTACATACCCATGCCTCCTCACATCAGTCCCTCTGGATGCCCCCCCACATACACCATGCTCTCCTCAATCCCTCTGGATGCCCCCCTACATACACCATGCCTCCTCACATCATCCTCTGGATGCCCCCCTACATACACCATGCCTCCTCACAGCAGCTTCCTGTACATACCCCATGCCTCCCACATCAGCCCTCTGGATGCCCCCCTACATACCCCATGCCTCCTCACAGTAGCCCCCTGGATGCCCCCCCACATCAGCCCTCTGGATGCCCACTACAAATCCCATGCCCCCTCACATCAGCCCCCTGGATGCCCCCCTACAAACCCCATGCCCCCTCACAGCAGCCCCCTGGATGCCTCACATACCCCATGCCCTCTCACATCACCCCCCTGGATGTCCCCCGTATATACCCCATGCCTCCTCACATCAGCCCTCTGGATGCCCCCCGTACATACCCCATGCCTCCTCACATCAGCCCTCTGGATGCCCCCCTACATACCCCATGCCTCCTCACAGTAGCCCCCTGGATGCCCCCCCCACATCAGCCCTCTGGATGCCCCCTGTACATACCCCATGCCTCCTCACAGCAGCCCCCTGGATGCCCCCCCACATCAGCCCTCTGGATGCCCCTTGTACATACCCCATGCCTCCTCACAGCAGCCGCCTGGATGCCCCCCCACATCAGCACTCTGGATGCCCCCTGTACATACCCCATGCCTCCTCACAGCAGCCCCTGGATGCCCCCCACATCAGCCCCCTGTACATACCCCATGCCTCCTCACAGCAGCCCCTGGATGCCCCCCGACATCAGCCCCCTGGATGCCTCCCCACATCAGCCCCCTGTACATACCCCATGCCTCCTCACATCAGTCCTCTGGATGCCCCCCTACATACACCATGCCTCCTCACATCAGTCCTCTGGATGCCCCCCTACATACACCATGCCTCCTCACATCAGTCCTCTGGATGCCCCCCGTACATACCCCATGCCTCCTCACATCAGTCCTCTGGATGCCCCCCTACATACACCATGCCTCCTCACATCAGTCCTCTGGATGCCCCCCTACATACACCATGCCTCCTCACATCAGTCCTCTGGATGCCCCCCTACATACACCATGCCTCCTCACAGCAGCTTCCTGTACATACCCCATGCCTCCTCACATCAGCCCTCTGGATGCCCCCCTACATACCCCATGCCTCCTCACAGTAGCCCCCTGGATGCCCCCCCACATCAGCCCTCTGGATGCCCCACTACAAATCCCATGCCCCCTCACATCAGCCCCCTGGATGCCCCCCTACAAACCCCATGCCCCCTCACAGCAGCCCCCTGGATGCCTCTACATACCCCATGCCCTCTCACATCACCCCCCTGGATGTCCCCCGTATATACCCCATGCCTCCTCACATCAGCCCTCTGGATGCCCCCCGTACATACCCCATGCCTCCTCACATCAGCCCTCTGGATGCCCCCCTACATACCCCATGCCTCCTCACAGTAGCCCCCTGGATGCCCCCCCCACATCAGCCCTCTGGATGCCCCCTGTACATACCCCATGCCTCCTCACAGCAGCCCCCTGGATGCCCCCCCACATCAGCCCTCTGGATGCCCCTTGTACATACCCCATGCCTCCTCACAGCAGCCGCCTGGATGCCCCCCCACATCAGCACTCTGGATGCCCCCTGTACATACCCCATGCCTCCTCACAGCAGCCCCTGGATGCCCCCCACATCAGCCCCCTGTACATACCCCATGCCTCCTCACAGCAGCCCCTGGATGCCCCCCGACATCAGCCCCCTGGATGCCTCCCCACATCAGCCCCCTGTACATACCCCATGCCTCCTCACAGCAGCCCCCTGGATGCCCCCTAATCAGCCCCCTGTACATACTCCATGCCTCCTCACAGCAGCCCCCTGGATGCCCCCCCAACATCAGCCCTCTGGATACCCCCCTACATACCCCAATGCTCCTCACAGCAGCCCCCTGTACATACCCCACGCCACCTCACAGCATCCCCCTGGATGCCCCTCTGCACACCTCATGCCTCCTCACACAGTCCCCTGGATGCCCCTGTACATACCCCATGCCTCTACAACAGTTATTCATGTGGTCTCCCCACCTCAGTCCAGACGAGCTCAGGATCAGCATCAGTCCTCACAGCAGCGTCCTCCCAGGGCACAGTGCACACAGCTCAGTACAGGATCCAGTGCAAAACTCCGGGATCCTCCTCACAGCCTCCTGTCCGTCCCGGCACAATGTGCACCCTGCTGCAGCTTAGCGCGGGACTGAAGAGGCTCCGCCCCTTCCGGTGACGTCATGATTTTTACAGAATCACTCCTCCCCCTCAAGAAATCAACTCCAATCTAGCCGCTACCGCCATACATGTGGAGACACTCCTGGATCTTCTCCTTTCTGGGCCGGTTCCTCCTGTGAGTCCTATTAACCCTTTCTGTTTCCTCCTTCCTGACCGCCGTCACGTTCTGAGGTAATAACTCTGGAGCTTCAGCGGATCCCGGAGATTCTGACATTGTTTTATTGTGACAAATTGTTCTTCGTGTTACTGGGACATTTAGGACGATATTTATTGTTTATTTGTGAAAATATTCGAAATTTGGAGAAAACTTTGAACATTTTGCAATTTTCAAACTTTGAATTCTTATTCCCTTAGATCAGAGAGTTATGGCTCACAATTAGTTAATTACATTCCCCACATGTTGACTTCACATCTGCATCATTGCTGAAACATCTGTTAGGAAGTTATAAGGGGTAAAAGTTGTCCGGCGACTTCTTATTTCTCCAACCAAATTTACAAAACCATTTTTACGGACCACCTCACATTTGAAGTGACATTGAGGGGTCCATGTGACATAAATACCCAAAAGTGACACCATTCTGAAAACTGCACATTTATAATTGAAAAAATGACATTTATAATTTTTCCCTCAAAAATGTTACTTCAGCCCCAGAATTTTTCAGTTTCACAAGGGTAACAGGAGAGAAAATGGTTCCAAATGTTTGTTGTGCAATGTCTCCTGAGTACACCGCTAGCCTAACATTGAGCTAAGTGAAATCTTACCATTTTTTCACTAAAATGTTCCTTTGACCCCAAGTTTATTTTCTAAAAGGGTAATGGTGAAAAATAAACAGTACAGTTTGTTATGGAATTTCTCCTGAGTAGGAGAATACCCCAGCAGAACCCCCCATAAGTGACCTTTCATTTCATTCATATGCGGTTACAGTGATCATATTGACGCCACATGTGTGTTACAGAATTTTATACCATTGGGCATTGAAGAAAAAATAATTATCGTATTTTGTGGATTATAAAACGCACCGGATTGTAAGGCGTACCTCAAATTTTGAGGAGAAAAATAGGAAGAAAAAACCTTTATTTAATAAAATGGTGGTGTCTCTTATAATCCATGTGTATTATTGCTCACCGGAGGTGGTGGCTTGCGGTGTAGCGGGTTCCAGGATCGCTGCTGGAGGAGGTAAGAGTGGCGCGTTGCTGAAGACCACAGGCTGGGATGAGGGGGTGTTCTGATGTTCGCCGCTACGGGTGAAAATGGATGTGGTGCTGGGGGCTCCAACGGTATTTTGTGAAGGCCCAGAGCCCCCTGGACATCCATTACTGCAATGCAGTGGCCTTTGGGAAATGGTCGCCGGGGGCCGCGCATGCTCTGATTGAGAACTCGGCAACGAGATATCGGGTGGCGAGATCTCATTACTGAGTTCTCAATCTGAACATGCGCCACCCCAAGTGGCCATTTTCCTGGAGGTCACTTCATCGCAGTAATTGATTTGCGGGGGGGGGGGCTCCGGGCCCTCACAAATTGCCGGCAGTGCCCTCCGCACCACAGCCATTTTCGCCCTCAGCGGCGCTCATCAGAACACCCCCTCATCCCAGCCTGCAGCAACGCTCCACTCTTGCCTCTTCCAGCAGTGACCATGGGACTTTGCTTCACCGTTTCCGGTAAGGTATATGCGCATTATAAGATGCACCTTCATTTCCCCAAAAAAATTTGGGGAAAGAAGTGTGTCTTATAATCTGAAAAATACAGTAGATTTTTACCACAAACAGATTGTTTTACCCCAGAGTTTATATTTTCAGAAGGGGAAATGGGTAAAAATGGCACCAAAATTTGTCCCACAATTACAACTTAACGTGACAGTACCCCATATGTGGCTGTACAGTACTGCTTAGCCACAAGGCGAGACTCGGTGGGGACAGAGCTCTATTGGACTCTTGAAGAACAATTTGCTGATTCAATATGCGGAGGCCCTAAGTTACAGAAGAGCAGATTCCCCCTCAAGTGCCCCATGGGTAACTCAATGGGTGGTTTCCAGAAACAAGCAACAATGGATGTTGCTTTTTAAAAATTGCAAACTGCCGCTGTAGTGTCCATACATTGTGCCCAGCTTCTGCAGACGCACCCGTAAATAAGCGGGCTCTCATCACTACAGAAATGCCAAACATGTGAGCACTATATGTAATTTATGCACTCTGGGGCTCAGAAGGGTGAACAAAGAGCCATAGCACTTATCCAGAGCCTCTGTACTGCTATTAATGAGGAAGCCCCATATATTTCGATTGACACATGATGGACCTGAGTGGTGACTTTTTTTTGTTGAAGCTTTTATTGGGAAAATTTTGCATAACATTTGGCTTCACATTTATCCTGTGCCGTCTGCTGAGCACTTAAGGTACTGCCACACTTAGCGATCTCGCTAGCGATCTCGTTAACGACGCAAGCTAACAAGATCGTTGGTGTGATCACTTTTAGGTCGCTAGTAGCTGCCAAACAGGAGATCTCATAAACGACACATCAGCGGTCAGCGATCTCTTTAACGACTTTGGCGGTCGTTAGGATCTGTCATTAGCATGTACTGAGCGCAACCTTTTCCACGCCCCTCAGCACAGATATATGTTATATATGTGTTATGCTGCGTCCTGCTAGCCTGCTTTGCAGCTACTGCGATCCTGTCTGTGACGCAAAAGAAAACCTAGTCCCACCTGCCTGCTTCTACAGATATTGTGATCCACTCCGTGACGCTAAAAAACCTAGTCCCGCCTGCGCCGCTGTCATATGCATCACAAACGAGGTCGCTCGTCGTTCGCAAAAGGTGTCACACTCAGCGATATAGGCTCACCAGCGGGACGCCAACGATCAAAAAACGGTCCAGAACGCTAGTGAACGATCAGCGACATCACAGCAGGGGCCACATCACTGCTACATGCCACACACAACGACTTCGCTAACGAGATCGCTAAATAGTGACGTAGTAGCGATGTCGTTAGCGATCTCGCTTAGTGTGGCATACCCTTTAGTTTGGGGTTTCCCTCTAAATCTCCGAATGATGTGATTCAGATGACACCCCTGAGAGATATACTATAATGAGATAACAGAGATAGCAGAATGAACAAATCAACAGCAGGTAAAGAATTGGTTTTATTTTTTACGCCGTTCCTTGTGCGATATAAGTGATTAGATGGCTTTTTTCTTTGATTCGGTGCGATTACAGTGATACCAGATTTATATCTGTTTTTTTTAAGTTTGACTGCTTTCACACACTAAAAAGTTTTTTTTTTTTTTAAAGCTATGATTTTTAAGTATTCCTGCTAACAGTCATGGAAGGGCTTGTTTTTTGTGCGAAAAGTTGGCATTTTTATTGATACCGTTTTCAGTCACATGACATTTTTTGACAGCTTTCTATTCTGATTTTTCGGAGGCAGAATGAACAAAAACCAACAATTCAGGAATTGTTTTGGCCTTTTTTTTATGTCATTCACTGTGTGATAAAAGTGATAAGGCGGCTTTATTCTTTGGGTCAGTATGATTACTGTACAGCGATACCACATTTTTATATCCATTTTTTTTATGTTTTGCCAGTTTTACATAATAAAAACAATTTTATAGAAAAAATGAATTGTTTTTGCATTGCTATAGTCTGACAGCTGAAGCGTTTTTACTTTTTTGCTTATGGAGCTGTATGGTGGCTTGTTTTTTGTGGGACAAGATGATGTTTGCAGCTATATCATTTTGATTTACATTCAACTTTTTAATTGTGTTTTATTATACTTGTTCTTGGGCAGTATAGTGAAAAATCATAGTTTTATGCCACTTCCTTATATTTTAAGATGTTCACTTAAGTGGTTAACTAGTGTGACAGTGTTATAGATGAGATCGTTCCGGACGTGGAGCTACCAAATATGAACTTTATTTATTTTTGTTTTAATATAAAATATATGTATTTATGGGTATAGTGTTTTTTTCTTTTTTATTCCTCTTATTATTAGTATTATTATTCCGTGATTTTTTTTTCTTTTATTTATATTTTTACTTTTTTTTTTAAACTTTTTTTTTTTTTTTTCATACTTTTTTTTTACTTAGACCCTCTGTGGGACGGGTTGCTGTGACAATCATTAGGCCCTCGTGATGACATCACAGGCCACTGATCAGATGGGAGAGAGATCCCCCTCTCTCTCCTAGCCTCCTAAATGTTGCCATCATTATAGATTGTGGTATTTAGTGGGTGAAACTGCCGGTCAGTGCAGACACCGGTCCTGGTTGTGAGATCTGGGGCTCAGTTATCACTTAGCCGAGCTCCCGGCGACAGTCACGCACGATAGCCATGATGTACCTCATCGGTCGGGAAACCCATCTGACCATGATGTATAAATACGTCAAATGTTGTAAAGGGGTTAATGATGAGGTGATGACTAAAAGCAGCTTTCAGACTAGTTTTTTTTTCCTTCTTATGCATGGGGCGATACTGCATTCAGATATGCCAAAACAATAAAACTGACTATTTTACATAATCTTCATTAAAGGTGTTCTCTGGGAATGTGATAAAAATGGCCTTTGTCACATATTTCAAAGTGCAGTCCTTCCTAGTCACTTGTCAGGGTGGGTTGCAGACTGAAAAATCACAGCTTGACAAGTGTCTCAACTGTCCGAGAAGCAGCATCCTGAACAAACAAACCTCAATCAGTCGCAGAGCAGGGCTGTGACACGACAAGAAATAAATCCCCTTGCTGACTGAGCAACAGGGTTTTTTCTCCTTCCTCCTCCTCTGCGCTTAATTGTATTCCCATTCTGCTCAGTCAGCCTGACGGCATTACAACAGGAATGGTGACGGACAGAGCACACAGGACTGAGACTGGAGAGAAAAAGCCCTGTTGTGCTCAGTCAGCAGGGAGATTACATTTTTTCTCATGTCACAACCCTGCCCAGTGGCTGAGTGACGTATAGTTGTTTACAATGCTGCTGAGGGCCAGCGTCACAACCCGGCTCACCTAGGCAAGTGCTGGGACCTTGAGCAAGCGGGGTGGGGGCAAGTCATCATCAGTGACACCAGCATGCTATGGTTCACGCCCCCCCATCATGCTTTAAACTTAGAAATACCTCCCCTCGTTCCCCGCTGCCCAGTCTCTTCCGTGTCTTCTGACTCTCTGACATCTCAGGGCAATGGGCGCAATTATGTCACTACAGTGCACCCTCTGCTGTGCAGCGCAGAGAGTCAGAAGATGCCGAAAAGACAGGAGCAGCGGCCAGCGGGTAACGAGGAGAGGTAAGTATTTAAGTCTTTATTTTTTTATATATATATAGAACATTATATGAGGCTCATTATTCTGTATGGAACAGTATATGGGGCCCATTATTCTGTATGGAACAGTATATGGGACCCATTATTCTGTATTGAGCAATATATGGGGCCCATTATTCTGTAAGGAGCAATATATGGGGCAAATTATTCTGTATGGAGCAATATATGGGGGCCATTATTCTGTTTGGAGCAATATATGGGGGCCATTATTCTGTTTGGAACAGTATATGGGACCAATTATTCTGTATGGAATGGTATATGGGGCTCTTTATTCTGTATTGAGCAATATATGGGGCCCATTATTCAGTATTGAGCAATATATTGGGGCCCATTATTCAGTATTGAGCAATAAATGTGGCCCATTTTTCCGTATGGAACAGTATATAGGGCCCATTAGTCTGTATGGAGCGCTACATGGGGCCCATTATTCTGTATGGAGCAGTATATGGGGTCCATTATTCTGTATGGAGCGTTACATGAGGCCCATTATTCTGTATGGATTAATATATGGGGCTCATTATACTGAATGGAGCAATATATGGGGTCCATTATACTGTATGGAGGATTATGTGGTGCTCATAAAACTGTATGGAGCACTGTGTGGTGCCGGTTTCTGAGATATTGTATAATTTACAATAGATATCACTCATGTAATGTAAGTAGTAAGTGAAATCTTTGTCATTTTTTATTTGCTGAGTTGTGAGTTACACCAGAGATCTGATTTAGGTGGTAGAGATCGTGTTATCTCAGGTTTTTTGTTAATCAGAAGTGTTGGTATTTTTGTCAGGGTGTTTTTGGGTTGCAGTCAGAATTCTTTCCTATACTTTTCTATCTAGACAGATTGGGCCCCAGTGTTTGCTCATTCTATTTTCTGTCTGTGTCCGTGTTTTCTTCTGGTCTAACCGCCATTACATGTTTGGGGGCTTCCTATTTCTTTGGGGATTCTGCTCCGGGGCAGATAGCTTTCATCTTTCTGCCTTTAGGTGTAGTTATCCCTCCGGCTGTGACGATGCGTCTCGTATCACCGTAGGTACGCTCCACGGCTACTTCTAGTGTGGCGGTTAGTTTAGTGTACTGCAATCCAATAGTTTCCAGCCTCTCTGGTGTATTACTACTTTGGCTATTTTTTGCAATTTCTCCTCAGCTACCGAAACATAACAGGATTCCCTGTTCCCTCTAGTCTCGATGACTCTATGTCATTGGCTATTCAAATTGACAGACGTTTGCGTAAGCGTGGAAATATGCGAGAGGTGGTGATGCCTTGCGAGCCAGCCCCTGAGCCCATGCAGTGTGATGGAGCTGCTTCTGGGGTTTAGCGTCATGAGTTTCGAAAGCATAAGTTGTGCTTCTACTGTGGTGATGCTTCTCGTGCTGTTTCCGTCTGCCCTAAGCGGGGAAGACGTTTTGCCCGCTCAGCTGTTTTGGGTAATGTTCAGACTAAGTTTCTTTTGACTGTTACCTTGATTAGCGCCATATCCACATTTTCGGCTCAGGCCTTTGTTGATTCTGGAGCAGCGCTTAACCTGATGGATTTTGATTTTGCCAAACGTTGTGGTTTTTCCATGGTACCCCTGCGAGGCCTATTCCTTTGCTGGGTACTGATTCTACCCCTTTGGCGGAGAATAAACCCCAGTTTTCAACCCAGGTGATAATGCGGGTTGACCCGGACTACCAAGAGAATTGTAAATTTTTGGTGTTACATAATTTACATGACATTATTGTACTGGGTTTTCCTTGGTTGCAGACCCATAATCCTGTTTTGGATTGGAAGTCTGTGTCTGCGGTCAGTTTGGGTTGTCAATGTGTTCGTGGTGACACCCCCATTTTTTCTACCTCCCCCCAGTCTCAAGATGTCCCTGACTATTTGGCTGATTTTTCTGATGTGTTTAGTGAGAGTAAGTCTGCATTTTTACCTCCTCATAGGAGTAATGATTGCGCGATTGAGTTAGTACCCGGTTGTAAATTTCCCAAGGGTCGGCTCTTTAATTTATCTGTACCTGAGCATGATGCTATGCGATCTTATATCAAAGAGTCTTTGGAGAAGGGTCATATCAGATCATCCTCTTCACCCCTGAGCGCCGGATTTTTCTTTGTGGCCAAAAAGGATGGTTCATTGAGGCCATGTATTGACTATCGTCTCCTTAATAAGATCACTGTTAAATATCAATATTCGTTACCCCTGATTTATGACTTATTTTCCAGAGTGAAAGGTACTAGTTGGTTTACCAAGCTTGACCTCAGGGGGGCGTATAATCTTATTCGCATCAAGCACGGTGATGAATGGAAGACGGCGTTTAATACCCCTGAGGGGCATTTTGAGTACCTGGTGATGCCTTTTGGGCTCACTAATGCTCCTTCTGTCTTCCAATCTTTCATGAACGATATTTTCCGGGATTTTGTAGATAAATTTCTGATCGTTTATTTGGACGATATCTTGATATTTTCCAATGACTGGGATTCTCATGTGGAACATGTTCGGATGGTATTCCGGATTTTGAGAGAAAATGCCTTGTATGTTAAGGGATCAAAATGTCTTTTTGGCGTACAGAAGGTTTCATTTCTGGGATTCATTTTGTCTCCGTCTGCTATTGAAATGGACCCGGTCAAAGTTCAGGCTATTTGTGATTGGGTTCAACCCACTACAATGAAGGCTCTTCAGAGATTTTTGGGTTTTGCTAATTTTTACTGTAAATTTATAGGTAATTTCTCCGGTATTGTGAAATCACTGACTTATTTGACCAAAAAGGGTGCTGATGTAGTGAATTGGTCTCCTGAGGCAGTTTCTGCGTTTCAGTAGCTTAAGCGGAGATTCACTTCTGCTCCTGTTCTACGGCAACCAGATGTTTCTCTACCATTTCAGGTAGAGGTAGATGCTTCTGAAATTGGTGCAGGAGCCGTTTTTTCCCAAAGGGATCCGGAGACCTCTAAGAGTAACCCTTGTGCCTTCTCTCGAAAATTTTCCCCAGCTGATCGTAATTATGATGTCGGAAATCAGGAGTTATTGGCTATGAAGTGGGCTTTTGAAGAGTGGAGACATTGGCTGGAAGGAGCCAAACATCAGGTGGTGGTCCTCACGGACCATAAGAACCTGATTTATCTCGAATCAGCCAAGCGACTTAATCCTAGACAGGCCAGGTGGGCCTTGTTTTTCACACGTTTTAATTTTGTGGTCTCTTTTCTCCCGGGCATTAAGAATGTTAAGGTGGATGCCCTCTCGAGGAGTTTCTTTGCGGATTCTCCTGATGTAACTGAGCCTGCTGTTATTCTGAAGGAGGGTGTGGTTCTTTCCGCTGTCTCGCCCGATTTGAGATTGGCTCTGGAGGAATGTCAGGAATATAAACCTGAACGCTGCCCTGTTGGGAAATTGTCCCAGACCAGTGGAGGAAGAATGTGATGTCTGAGATTCATTGCTTCACGTTGGCTGGCCATCTCGGTATTTTTGGTACCAGAGATTCAGTGAGTCGGTCCTTTTGGTGGCCTACTTTATCTCGTGACGTCAGGGACTTTGTGCAGTCCTGTGGGACTTGTTCTTGGCCCAAGCCTTGCTCTCGCTCTAGTCTAGTGGATTGTTAATGCCATTACCTGTGCCCGAGAGGCCATGGACCCATATCTCTATGGATTTTATTTCCGACCTCCCTGTCTCTCAGAGAATGACCGTTATCTGGGTGATCTGTGATAGGTTTTCCAAGATGATACATCTTGTGCCACTACCTAAGTTGCCATCCTCTTCCGAGTTGGTGTCCTTGTTTTTTCAGCAGGTGGTTCTGTTGCACGGCATTCCGGAGAACATTGTGTCTGACAGCGGAGTCCAATTTGTTTCCAGATTTTGGAGGACATTTTGTTCTAAACTGGGAGTTCAGCTGTCTTTCTCCTCTGCGTTTCACCCTCAGACCAATGGGCAGACTGAGAGAAAAAAACAGACCTTGGAGACTTATTTGAGATGTTTTGTGTCTGCTGATCAAGATGACTGTGTCTCTAATTTGCCTTTGGCTGAATTTGCTCTAAATAATAGGGCTAGTTCTGCCACCTTGATATCTCCTTTTTTCTGCAAATTCGGGTTTAATACTCGATTTTCTTCGGAGCAGGTGGAGGCTTCTGTCTGTCCGGTGTTTTGACTCTATTGTGGAGAGAATGCAGCAGATTTGGGATCAAGTAGTGGATAAGTTGTCTCTCTTTCAGGAGAGGACCCAGCGGTTTGCCAATCGGCATAGGACTGATGGTCCTTGGTTTAAAGTGGATGACTTGGTTTGGTTGTCCTCAAAAAATATCCCTATGAAGGTTGCGTCTCCAAAATTTAAGCCAAGGTTCATTGGACCTTATAAGATCGTGGAAATTCTTAATCTCGTTTCCTTCCGTTTGCTTCTTCCAGGGACGTTTAACCCCTCTCTGCCATCAGACTTACTATTCCGTCCATGTGACCCTGGACCTAATTCCCATGGACGGAATAGTACGTCATGGGCGATCAGCTGCGCTCCCGGGGGGAGCGCAGCTGATCGCCGCCGGGTGTCAGCTGATTATCACAGCTGACACCCAGCACTATGTGTCAGGAGCGGTCACGGACCGCTCCCGGCACATTAACCCCTGGCACCCCTGGTGTGCCCGGGGCACAGGGGAGGATCGCGCAGGCAGGGGGCTCCCTGCGCGCTCCCCTGGGACCCTCAGAGCAGCGCGATGTGTCGCGCTGTTCCGAGGGTCCGTCCTCCCTCCAGGTCCCCGGATCCAAGATGGCACCGGGGTCCTGGAGGGAGGCGGCTTCCTCAGTGCCTGCTAAGAGCAGGCACAGAGGAAGCCTGCAGCGATGCCAGAGCGATCGCTGGTGTGACAGAGTGCTGTGCACACTGTCACAACACCAGCGATCTGATAAAATACTGTGATGTCCCACCCTGGGACAAAGTAAAAAAGTAAAAAAAATAAAAATAAAAAGTGGTAAAAAAAATCATAAAAAAAAAAAAAAAAAATATTCCCCAATAAATTCATTTCTTCCTGTAAATAAAAAAAACAAAACAATAAAAGTACACATATTTGGTATCGCCGCGTCCGTAACGACCCCCCCTATAAAACTGTCCTACTAGTTAACCCCTTTAGTGAACCCCTTAAAAAAAATAAAAAAACTAAGCAAAAAATCAATGCTTTATCATCATACCGCCGAACAAATACCGCCATAATCGTACTGACCCGAAGAATAAAACTGCTTTATCAATTTTACCACACGCGGAACGGTATAAACGCCTCCCCCAAAAGAAATTCATGAATTGCTGATTTTTGTTCATTCTAACCTCCCAAAAATCGAAATAAAAAGCGATCAAAAAATGTCACGTGCTCAAAAATGGTACCAATAAAAACGTCACCTCGTCCCGCAAAAAATAAGACCTCACATGACTCTGTGGGCCAAAATATGCAAAAATTATAGCTCTCAAAATGTGGTGATGCAAAAAACTACTTTTTGCAATAAAAAGCATCTTTTAGCGTGACAGCTGCCAATCACAAAAACCCGCTATAAATAGAAAATCAAACCCCCTTTATCACCCCCTTAGTTAGGGAAAAATAATAAAATTAAAAAAATGTATTTATTTCCATTTTCCCATTAGGGTTAGGGTTGCGGCTAAAGTTAGGGTTAGGATTGGCGCTAAAGTTAGTATTAGGGTTATGGTTGGGATTAGGGTTAGGGGTGTGTTAGGGTTAGGTTTGTGGTTAGGGTTGGGACTAGGGTTAGGGGTGTGTTGGGGTTAGGGTTGGAAATAGAATGGGGGGGGTTTCTGCTGTTTAGGCACATCAGGGGCTCTCCAAATGTGACATGGCGTCTGATCTCAATTCCAGCCAATTCTGCGTTGAAAAAGTCAAACGGTGCTCCTTCACTTCTGAGCTTTGCCATGTGCCCAAACAGTAGTTTACCCCCGCATATGGGGTATCAGCGTACTCTGGACCACAAGAGTTATTGTGCAATTTGTCCTATTTCTTCTGTTACCCTTGGGAAAATAAAAAACTGGGGGCGACAAAATCACTTTTGTAAAAAAAAAATGATTTTTTTGTTTTTACGGCTGTATGTTATAAATTTTCTGTGAAGCACTTGGGGCTTCATAGCGCTCACCACACATCTAGATAAGTTCCTTGTGGGGTCTATTTTCCAAAATGGGGTCACTTGTGGGGGTTTCCACTGTTTAGGCGCATCAGGGGCTCTCCAAATGCGACATGACGCCCCCAGACCATTCCATCAAAGTCTGCAATCCAAAACGTCACTACTTCCCTTCCGAGCCCAGACGTGCACCCATACAGTCGTTTTCTCACACATGTTGGGTATCAGCGTACTCAGGACAAATTGGACAACAAATTTTGGGGTCCAATTTCTCCTGTTACCCTTGTGAAAATAAAATATTGGGGGCGAAAAAATCATTTTTGTAAAAAAAAAAAGGATTTTTTATTTTTACGGCTGTACGTTATAAACTTCTGGGAAGCACTTCGGGGTTCAAAGTGCTCACCACACATCTAGATAAGTTCCTTGTGGGGTCTATTTTCCAAAATGGGGTCACTTGTGGGGGGTTTCCACTGTTTAGGCACATCAGGGGCTCTCCAAATGCGACATGACGCCCCCAGACCATTCCATCAAAGTCTGCAATCCAAAACGTCACTACTTCCCTTCCGAGCCCCGACGTGCGCCCATACAGTAGTTTACTCCCACATATTGGGTATCAGCGTACTCAGGACAAATTGGACAACAACTTTTGGGGTCCAATTTCTCCTGTTACCCTTGTGAAAATAAAATATTGGGGGCGAAAAAAACATTTTTGTAAAAAAAAAAAAAAAAAAGATTTTTTATTTTACGGCTGTACGTTATAAACTGTGAAGCACTTTGGGGTTCAAAGTGCTCACCACACATCTAGATAAGTTCCTTGAGGGGTCTAGTTTCCAAAATGGTGTCATTTGTGGGGGGTTTCCACTGTTTAGGCAGATCAGGGGCTCTCCAAATGCGACATGACGCCCCCAGACCATTCCATCAAAGTCTGCAATCCAAAACGTCACTACTTCCCTTCCGAACCCCCACGTGCGACAATACAGTAGTTTACTCCCACATATTGGGTATCAGCGTACTCAGGACAAATTGGACAACAACTTTTGGGGTCCAATTTCTCCTGTTACCCTTGTGAAAATAAAATATTGGGGGCGAAAAAATCATTTTTGTAAAAAAAAAAAAAGATTTTTTATTTTACGGCTGTACGTTATAAACTTCTGTGAAGCACTTTGGGGTTCAAAGTGCTCACCACACATCTAGATAAGTTCCTTGAGGGGTCTAGTTTCCAAAATGGTGTCATTTGTGGGGGGTTTCCACTGTTTAGGCAGATCAGGAGCTCTCCAAACACGACATGGCATCCAGCCAATTCTGCGTTGAAAAAGTCAAACGGCGCTCCTTCCCTTCCAAACTCTGCCATGCACCCAAACAGTGGTTTACCCCCACATATGGGGTATCAGCGTACTCAGGACAAATTGCACAATAACTTTTGGAGTCTTGTTACCCTTGGGAAAATAAAAATTGCGGTGAAAAGATCAATTTTGTGGAAAAAATATGATTTTTTAATTTTACGGCTCTACGTTATAAACTTGTGTGAAGCACTTGGGGGTTCAAATTGCTCAGAAAAGATCTAGATAAGTTCCTTAGGGGGTCTAGTTTCCCAAATGGGGTCACTTGTGGGGGGTTTCCACTGTTTAGGCACATCAGGGACTCTCCAAATGCAACATGGCGTTCAATCTCAATTCCAGCCAATTTTGGTTGGAAACAGTCAAATGGTGATCCTTCCATTCCGAGCTCTGCCATGCGCCCAAACAGTGGTTCCCCCCCCACATATGGGGTATCAGCGTACTCAGGACAAATTGGACAACAACTTTTGAGGTCCAATTTCTCCTGTTACCTATGGGAAAATAAAAAATTAGTGACTAAGAGATAATTTTTGTGGGAAAAGAATAGGATTTTTTATTTTCATGCCCGGGCATTATAAACTTGTGTGAAGCACTTGGGGGTTCAAAGTGCTCACCAAAGATCTAGATAAGTTCCTTAGGGGGTCTAGCTTCCAAAATGGGGTCACTTGTGGGGGGTTTCCACTGTTTAGGCTCATCTGGGGCAGTACAAACGGAACATGACCCCATCAATGTTTGCATTCCAAAACATTACTGCTTCCTTTCCAAGCCCTGCCGTGCGCCCAAACAGTTCCCCCCCCCCCCCACATATGGGGTATCAGCGTACTCAGGACAAATTGGACAACAACTTTTGGGGTCCAATTTCCTTGGGAAAAATCAAAAATTTGGGACTAAAAAATCATTTTTGTGGATAATTGTTTTTTGTTTTTTTTCACACCCAGGCATTATAAACTTTTGTGAAACACTTTGGGGTTCAAAGTGCTCACAACAGATCTAGATAAGTTCCTTAGGGGGTCTAGTTTCCAAAATGGTGTCACTTGTGGGGGGTTTTCACTGTTTAGGCGCATCAGGGGCTCTCCAAACACGACATGGCGTCCAATCTCAACGCCAGCCAATTTTAGTTTGAAAAAGTCAAACGGCGCTCCTTCCCTTACAAGCTCTGCCGTGTGCCCAAACAGTGGTTTTCCCCCACATTTAGGGTATTGGCGTACTCAGGAGAAATTGCACAACAACTTTATCTGCCCATTTTCTCCTTTTACCCTTGTCAAAATAAAAAAAAGTTTGTAAAAGATCATTTTTGTGGCTAAAAAGTTAAATATTAATTTTTTCCTTCCACGTTGCTTTAGTTCCTGTCAGGGTGGATAAAAATCATGATTTTTTTAAAAAAATCAAAAAAATCGGATTTTTTTGATTTAAATCGGATTTTTTTGATTTAAATCGGATTTTTTTTTATTTAAATCGGATTTTTTATTTAAATCAGATTTTTTTGATTTAAATAGGATTTTTTAATCAAGTTGTACACAAGCAAAACTTTGTCTTTTTGCAAATCAAATTATTTTACACAAATAAAAATATTAAAACAGTTGATGATTATGAAACCTAATAATTTTTATTTGCACTATTAAACAATCAGAATTGAACTACAGAGAGTAAGTACTTTTTAACAATAGCCTATCTCTAACGTTTGAAGTAAGCAAACATCTTCAGTGAATACATCAGTCCTTTAAGCCTACTGTTTATTTAGGACTTTTAATAGGAAAACTAGTTGTCCTGCTTTAGCAGTTCCTAAGCGGTTTCGGACTGTTGTGTGCACAAAACCAAATGAAGAAAACAATCTCTCTACTCCTGCCGATGAAGTCAGTAGCTGAGTAGCTACATTTATTATCTTCGCTGGAAGAACAAGTGATTGCGACTTCCACCAGTCCAGTGGTTTTAGTTCATTAACGACGTTATCTGCAAACATGTATTTTTGAAATGGTGCAGATTCACACTTCAATTTCAGCACAGTTGCCACAATGTCATGGTTAGTATTGGCGAGCCACTCCATTGCAGAGTTGATTTCCGCCTCAGATATTTTTTTCCCTCTGTAGATGGGATGCAAGATATTGGCTAAATAGTGTTCTTCTTTTAATGCTTGGTCCTTGCGGTGGTGTATTGCAACCTTTACATTGTTTGAGAGGTTCAAGCGATCTAGCGAACCTTCTAAATCTTTCCAAACTTCTGTGGCATCAGCTATGGTTGCAGTATCTTTCTGCATTTTATCCAACGCAATAGATATTGGCTTTAACCTTTCCAAAAGGTCCTCGGCATTTCTCTTCACACCAAGATTTAATACTTTGCTTCGTATATTAGCATCAATTTTATCCCGATGTGTTTCGCAAATGGACACTAATTTTGACCAGTTGTTAATAAACAGTTCCAAGCATTCAGCCAAGGTATTCCATCTAACATCTTGTGGTAGAACCAACTTCAGTCCTCCCATTTCCTTGTAGGTTGCATGTGCAAAATGATTATTGCGGAAATATTTAACAATTTCTACAACATGTTCCTTGACACCCGAAATATGCAGGTCTTTTGCCAAAAGATGCAACAAATGGGCAGAACAACCGTATGTAATGACATTTGTGTCATCCTCATGTGCCAGTTCCGCTCGCATTTTTGCCACATTGCTTGCGTTATCAGTAACTAAGCTCCTTACTTTACATCCAAACTGTTCTTGGCATTGGTGAATTGAGTTCTTAGCAATTTCAAGTAAATATTCAGCAGTTTGTGAATTTCCAGATGTGTCGATTGTGTCTGTAAGGTAAGTTTCACCATCTTCTGTTGTGACACAAGTGCAAATTATGGGGTCTTTGTGGATGTTGCTCCAACCATCCAAGCTCATGGTAACAACTTTGTCTTTCAAATATTTTGTACAAGCCGCTCTTTCTTTGTCGTATACAGCCTGAAGATGTTTTCCTGAGATATCAAATCTACTTGGTGGTTTGTAGCCTGGTCTTAATCCTTCGATCATTTGTACAAACAATGGGTGTTCAACTAGTCGGAAAGAAGAATTGGTTGCAAATATGAATTTAGCAATTAATTCATCAAAATGTTCTTTCTGGCTCGTCGTAGTCTTTAAGAGGGATTTTTCTACACTTTGCACGCAAAGTTTTTTGTTGGGCTGCTTTGTTGAAGTTGTACCCAGATATTGATTGTCACGTGCAGCACAAGCCATATTTGACCCTGAAAGCACAGTAATTAAAAATATAATTCGACTGCGTATTTGAAGAAATATAACGAAAATATTTTGAAACAAACTTTTTGAACAATGTAATGGTCCTCGTCCTATAAGGGCTGTATCAAAAGTTATGCTACTCAAGTTTCCGGTGAAGTTGCTGTAATACTAGTAATATCAGAGCAACTGAAAAAAATTATGTCACAAAAGTTTTAAAAATGTTTTTTTAAAAAATGGTCAATTTGGCAGACTTCAAAAGTGAATTGTAGCCTACAATAATAAAAAAAAATAGGCGTATACACACTCTTTTATTTTTACTTAACGTTAATCTTCTGTGAAATATTGCCTTAACATAAATTTAAATTCTATACTCCAGAACTAGTGCTAGAAATTTTTATTTTCATAGACTTTAACCATCCCAGTAAAACGTCTGTTAAAATAGGTTGTAATTGCCAGACTTACCACTAGTGCTAGGGTCCTGGTGCATAAGAAGCTGTGGGGGTTCATTGACATTAGTTGTATCACTATCAACATCTTCATTTCCCTTCTGGTTGCAGTTTTCATAATGTGATTTCAAACGGCAAACAAGTCCTTGGATATCCTTTTGAAAGTATTTGCACTTTGCTCTCCCACCTTTCTTTCTTTCCAAGCTCTGCTGGCATCTCAACAAAATGAACCCAAATAGGGTCTCTCTTACGACCTGCCATGGCTCACGCAGATCACTTCTGAAGTTTGATTGTTACTACAGCCAAGTACTGCTGACTGACTATCCAACAAGTTTGGGCATGTCAACTGAATGGAAAAAGAAACTGAAACCAAGCTACAGAAAGTGAAACCAAGCTAGAAGTGTGGAGTTAATTGAACAATGATTGAAAGTTTTAGATTTTAATCGTGATTTATATTAAAAAAATCTTTTGATTTAAATCAGTGATTTAAATCATGATTAAAATCACGATTTAAATCGATCTGATTTAAATAGAAAAAAATCATTTGATTTAAATCATGATTTAAATCGTTGATTTAAATCGGCGTGATTTAAATCAATCCACCCTGGTTCCTGTGAAGCACCTGAAGGGTTATTAAACTTCTTGAATGTGGTTTTGAGTACCTTGTGGGGTGCAGTTTTTAGAATGGTGTCACTTTTTGGTATTTTCTGCTATATAGACCCGTCAAAGTGACTTCAAATGTGAGGTGGTCCCTAAAAAAATGGCTTTGTAAATTTTGTTGTAAAAATGAGAAATCACTGGTCAACTTTTAACCCTTATAATTTCCTAACAAAAAAAAATTTTGGTTACAAAATTGTGCTGATGTAAAGTAGACATGTGGGAAATGTTATTTCTTAACTATTTTGTGTGACATATTTCTCTGTTTTAAGGGAAAAAAAATTCAAAGTTTGAAAATTGCAAAATTTTCAAAATTTTCGCCATATTTGTGTTTTTTTTCAAAAATAAACGCAAGTTATATCGAAGAAATTATACTTCTAACGTGAAGTACAATATGTCACGAGAAAACAATCTCAGAATCGCGAAGATCCGTTGAAGCGTTCCAGAGTTATAACCTCATAAAGAGACAGTGGTCAGAATTGTAAAAATTGGCCCGGTCATTAACGTGCAAACCACCCTTGGGGGTGAAGGGGTTAAGATTCACAACCTCTTCCACAAATCTTTATTGAAAAGGTTTGTCTAGCCAGTGGTTCCTATGGCTGCGCCTCCTGAGCCTGTTCTGGTTGAGGGCAGTCTGGAGTATGAAGTGGAGAAGATATTGGATTCTCGTTTGGCTAGACGCAGACTCCAGTACTTGGTTAAGTGAAAAGGTTGTGGTCAGGAGGACAATTCTTGGGTGTTTGCTTTTGACATTCATGCTGAGAGACTAGTTCGTGCCTATCACCGAGCTCATCCTGATCGGCCTGGTTCAGTGACCCCTCCTCAAGGGGGGGTACTGTTGTGAACGTTTTGGAGATGACTTCTGAGCTGATGTTCCCTCTGGTGGTTGCTGAGGGTATTGATACTGTGTTGAATAGCAAAAGTCTATCACCTGCGATTGATGAATGGCGATCAGGGGGACGGACTGGAGTGATATAAGTGAGCTGGTCTCCCATGATCCTCACCGGTCATCAATTGTTACTTCTAGGTCTAGCTTGGAAATCAGCCTGTTTTTCTGCTGTCTCCTGTGATCAATCAGATAAGTTACTTTCTGTTTTTCTTCTGTGGTTTAAATTTCCTTGTTTTTGCTGCCTTGCTTTGTGAGGTCAGCCGGGTCCCCTGCGGGGGCTTGTGCTGGTCTCTGTTTTTTTTTTGGTATCTATGCTTTGCTCAGTTCCTGTGATTTTTGTTCTGCTGGGTAGCAGCGTGTTCACACCAGAGATCTGATATAGGGGGGTGAGACCGTGTGGTCTCAGCATTTTTGGAATCATAAGTGTTGGAAATTTTCCTAGGGTTTTGTTGGGTTGCAGACAGTATTCTATCCTGTACTGTCCTATCTAAACAGTTTTGGGCCCCAGTGTTTGCTTCTCTATTTTCTGTCTGCGTTCGTACTTCATCTTTTCTAACCGCCATTATATGTGTGGGGGCTTCCTATTCCTTTGGGGCTCTACTCCGGGGCAGTTAGCTTTCCTCTTTCTATCTTCAGGGGTAGCTAATCTCTCCGGCTGTGACGAGGTGTCTAGGTCACCGTAGGAACGTCCCACGGCTGCTTCTAGTTGTGCGGTTAGTTTAGGGGTCTGCAACCTATTAGTTCCCAACCTTTCTGGTGTTTGGCTGCCTTTTGCGTTTTTTTGCTCCTGTCCTCCTCAGCTACCAAATCATAACACACAGGGGTCTCTACGCATGCGTGGTTCTGCACCGTACACGGGCGGCTCTGCACCATACACAGGCGGCTCCTCACCATACACCCAGTACATGCGCGGCTCTGCGCCGTACACGAGCGGCTCCGCACCATACACCTTGTACACACACGGCTCTGCTCCGTACACCTCGTACACACACGGCTCCGCTCCGTACACCTCGTACACACGGCTCCTCTCCGTACACCTTATATACACACGGCTCCGCTCCGTACACCCATGGCTCCGCTCCGTACACCTCGTCCACACACGGCTCTGCTACATCCACACTGTAAACCCCTCCTGACCCCACACATAAACTTCCCCTCATCCAGCACCATGACAACCAGCACAGCAGAGTCCTGCATACACTGAGGGCCCTGATCATGTGACCCCTGACTCCTCCCCCTGTGACCTCATCACAGGTCCTGTGTGCACAGAGCAGCCATACATGTGGCAGACACTCCTGGATCTTCTTTCTGAGCTGGTTCCTCCTGTGAGTCCTATTAACCTTTTCTGTTTCCTCCTTCCTGACCGGCGTCACGTTCTGAGGTAATAACTTTGGAGCTTCAGTGGATCCCGGAGATTCTGACATTGTTTTATTGTGACAAATTCTATTTCGTGTTACTGGGACATTTAGGACAATATTTATTGTTTATTTGTGAAAATATTCGAAATTTGGAGAAAACTTTGAACATTTTGCAATTTTCAAACTTTTAATTCTTATTACCTAAAGGGTATGCCACATTAAGTGAGATCGCTAGCGAGGTCGCTAACGAGATCGCTACTGCGTCACCATTTATGACGCAGTAGCGATCTCGTTAGCGACTTAGCTGTGTGTGACATGTAGCAGCGATGTGGCCCCTGCTGAGATGTCGCTGATCGCTTATGAACGTTCTGAGCCGTTTTTTGGTCGTTGATGTCCCGCTGGTGAGCCTGAAGGCACTGCCACACTTAGCGATCGCACTAGCGATCACGACAACGACACAACCTGGCGAGATCGCTGGTGCGATCGCTATGTGATCGCTAGTAATCCAAACACAACTCATCAGCGATCTGTGATTCCAAACACAACTCATCAGCGATCTGTATAACGACCTCTGCAGTCATTGGGAAAACCTAGTCCCACCTGCGACGCTGGTGAAGTCGTTCATAAAGGGTGTCACACTCAGCGATTCAGGCTCACCAGCGGGACACCAACGACCAAAAAACTGCTCAGAACGTTCATAAGCGATCAGCGACATCTCAGCAGGGGCCACATCGCTGTTACATGTCACACACAGCTAAGTCGCTAACGAGATCGCTACTGCGTCATAAATGGTGACGCAGTAGCGATCCCGTTAGTGACCTCGCTAGCGATCTCGCTTACTGTGGCATACCCTTTAGATCAGAGAGTTATGCCTCACAATTAGTTAATTACATTCCCCACATGTTGACTTCACATCTGCATCATTACTGAAACATCTGTTAGGAAGTTATAAGGGGTAAAAGTTGTCCGGCGACTTCTTATTTCTCCAACCAAATTTACAAAACCATTTTTTAGGGACCACCTCACATTTGAAGTGACTTTGAGGGGTCCATGTGACATAAAATACCCAAAAGTGACACCATTCTAAAAACTGCACCCCTCAAGGTGCTCAAAACCACATTCAAGAAGATTATTAACCCTTCAGGTGCTTCATAGGAATAAAAGCAACGTGTAAGAAAAAAATGACATTTATAATTTTTCCCACAAAAATGTTACTTCAGCCCCAGAATTTTTCAGTTTCACAAGGGTAACAGGAGAGAAAATGGTTCCAAATGTTTGTTGTGCAATGTCTCCTGAGTACACCGCTAGCCTAACATTGAGCTGAGTAAATGAAATCTTTCCATTTTTTCACTAAAATGTTCCTTTGACCCCAAGTTTATTTTCAAAAAGGGTAATGGTGAAAAAACAAACAGTACAGTTTGTTATGCAATTTCTCCCGAGTACGAGAATACCCCAGCAGAACCCCCCATAAGTGATCCCATTTTACAAACGACACCTTTCCATTCATTCATATGCGGTTACAGTGATCATATTGACGCCACATGTGTGGTACAGAATTTTATACCATTGGGCATTGAAGAAAAAATAAATATCGTATTTTGCGGATTATAAGACTCACCGGATTGTAAGGCGCACCTCAAATTTTGAGGAGAAAAATAGGAAGAAAAAACCTTTTTTTAATAAAATGGTGGTGCCTCTTTTAATCCATGTGTGTTATTGCTTACCCGAGGTGGTGGTTTGCGGTGAAGCGGGGTCCCAGGGTCGCTGCTGGAGGAGGTAAGAGTGGCATGTTACTGCAGGCCACAGGCTGGGATGAGGGGGTGTTCCGATGTTCGCTGCTACGGGTGAAAATGGATGTGGTGCTGGGGGCTCCACTGGCATTTTGTGAAAGCCCAGAGCCCCCTGGACATCCATTACTGCAATGCAGTGGCCTCCGGGAACATGGCCGCCGGGGGCTGCACATGCTCAGATTGATAACTTGGCAACGGCACCCCCAGTGGCCATTTTCCCGGAGGCCACTTCATCGCAGTAATGGATATGCGGTGGGGCTCCGGGCCTTCACAAATTGCCGGCAGTGCCCTCCGCACCGCAGCCATTTTCACCGTCAGCGGCGCTCATCAGAACACCCCCTCATCCCAGCCTGCAGCAACGCTCCATTCTTGCCTCGTCCAGCAGTGACCATGGGACTTTGCTTTACAGTGGCCGGTAAGGTATATCCACATTATAAGATGCACCTTCATTTCCCCAAAAAATTTTGGGGAAAAAACTGTGTCTTATAATCTGAAAAATAAGCTACATTTTTACCACAAACAGATTGTTTTATCCCAGAGTTTATATTTTCACAAGGGGAAATGGGTAAAAATGGCACCAAATTTTGTCCCACAATTACAACTTAACGTGACAGTACCCCATATGTGGCTGTACAGTACTGCTTAGGCACAAGGCGAGACTCGGTGGGGATGGAGCTCTATTGAAGAACAATTTGCTGATTTAATATGCAGAGGCCCTAAGTTACAGAAGAGCAGATTCCCCCTCAAGTGCCCCATGGGTAACTCAATGGGTGTTTTCCAGAAACAAGCAACAATGGATGTTGCTTTGTGAAAATTGCAAACTGCCGCTGTAGTGTCCATACATTGTGCCCAGCTCCTGCTTCTGGAGACATGCACCCATAAATAAGCGGGCTCTCATCACTACAGAAATGCGAAACATGTGGGCACTATATGTGGTTTATGCACTCTGGGGCCCAGAAGGGTGAGCAAAGAGCCATAGCACTTATCCAGAGCCTCTGTACTGCTATTAATATGGAAGCCCCATATATTTCGATTGACACATGATGGACCTGAGTGGTGACTTTTTTTTGTTGAAGCTTTTATTGGGAAAATTTTGCATAACATTTGGCTTCACATTTATCCTGTGCCGTCTGCTGAGCACTTACTTTGGGGTTTCCCTCTAAATCTTTTAATGATGTCATTCAGATGAAACCCCTGAGAGATATATTATAATGAGAGAACAGAGATAGCAGAATGAACAAATCAACAGCAGGTAAAGAATTGGTTTTATTTATTTTTTACGCCGTTCCTTGTGCGATATAAGTGATTAGATGGCTTTTTTCTTTGATTAGGTGCGATTACAGTGATACCAGATTTATATCTGTTTTTTTTTTTAAGTTTGACTGCTTTCACACACTAAAAAGCTTTTTTTTTTTTTTTTTTTTAGAGCTATAATTTTTCAGTGGAAGGGCTTGTTTTTTGTGCGCAGAGTTGGCATTTTTATTGATACCATTTTCAGTCACATGACATTTTTTGATAGCTTTCTATTCTGATTTTTCGGAGGTAGAATAACCAAAAACCAACAATTCAGGAATTGTTTTGGCTTTTTTTTTTGTCGTTCACTGTGTGATAAAAGTGATAAGGCGGCTTTATTCTTTGGGTCAGTATGATTACTGTACAGCGATACCACATTTTTATATCCATTATTTTTATGTTTTGCCAGTTTTACATAATAAAAACAATTTTATAGAAAAAATGAATTGTTTTTGCATTGCTATAGTCTGACAGCTGAAGCGTTTTTACTTTTTTGCTGATGGAGCTGTATGGTGGCTTGTTTTTTGTGGGACAAGATGATGTTTGCAGCTATACCTACCATTTTGATTTACATTCAACTTTTTAATTGTGTTTTATTATTCTTGTTCTTGGGCAGTATAGTGAAAAATCATAGTTTTATGCCACTTCCTTATTTTTTAAGATGTTCACTTAAGTGGTTAACTAGTGTGACAGTGTTATAGATTAGATCGTTCTGGATGTGGAGATACCAAACATGAACTTTATTTTTGTTTTAATATAAAATATACGTAATTATGGGTATAGTGTTTTTTCTTTTTTATTCCTCTTATTATTATTATTCGATTTTTTTTTTACTTCTTCATACTTTTTTTTTACTTAGACCCTCTGTGGGACAGGTTGCTGTGACAATATAGATTGTGGTGTTTAGTGGGTTAAACAGCCGGTCAGTGCAGACACCGGTCCTGGTTGTGAGATCTGTGGCTCAGCTCCCGGCGTCGGGAACCCCATCTGACCATGATGTATAAATACGTCAAATTTTGTAAAGGGGTTAATGATCAGGTGATGACTAATAGCAGCTTTCAGACTAGTTTTTTTTCCTTCTTATGCATGGGGCGATACTGCATTAAAATATGCCAAAACAATAAAACTGACTATTTTACATTATCTTCATTAAAGGTGTCACATATTTCAAAGTGCAGTCCGTCCTAGTCACGATCACCGCTTGATAAGTGTCTCAACTGTCCGAGAAGCAGCATCCTGAACAAACAAACCTCAGTCGCAGAGCTTGGCTGTGACATGCAAGAAATAAATCCCCTTGCTCACTGAGCAACAGGGTTTTTTCTCCTTCCTCCTCTTCTGCGCTTAATTGTATTCCCATTCTGCTCAGTCAGCCTGATGGCATTACAACAGGAATGGTGACGGACAGAGCACACAGGACTGAGACTGGAGAGAAAAAGCCCTGTTGTGCTCAGTCAGCAGGGAGATTAAATTTTTTCTCATGTCACAACCCTGCCCAGTGGCTGAGTGACGTATGGTTGTTTACAATGCTGCTGAGGGCCAGCGTCACAACCCGGCTCACCCAGGCAAGTGCTGGGACCTTGAGCAAGCGGGTGGGGGCAAGTCATCATCAGTGAAACCAGCAAGCTATGGTTCACGCCCCCCATCATGCTTTTAAACTGAGAAATACCTCCCCTTGTTCCCCGCTACCCAGTTTCTTCTGTCTCTCTAACGTCTCAGGGCAAAGGGCACAATTATGTCACTACAGTGCACCCTCTGCTGTATGGAGCGCTACTGGGGCCCATTATTCTGTATGGAGCAATATATGGGGCTCATTATACTGTAGGAGTAATATATGGGGCTCATTATACTGAATGGAGCAATATATGGGGTCCATTATACTCTATGGAGGATTATGTGGTGCTCATAAAACTGTATGGAGCACTATGTGGTGCCGGTTTCTGAGATATTGTATAATTTACAATAGATATCACTCATGTAATGTAAGCAGTAAGTGAAATCTTTGGCATTGTACTATACCTATATTTCTTTGCTGTATCTGTGCATCATGAATCGAAGTATGTGTTAAAGAGGCCCACTGAGACTCTTTCACCCGGAGCACACGAAAATCTGTAGCAGACCCTGATGCTTCTCCTGTGACAATTGTGGCATTTCTTGAGCTGTATTTCTTAAGTCGGCAACCCATCCTGACACGATGAAAAGATGTGTTGCAGTTTGAAATATTTGACAAGGACCACTTTTAATCTTTATTTATCAGGTAAAGTTTCCCCTCGTTAATAGTGAGTTCTTAGTATTATGTATACCTATCCATGTACTATAAAAAGAGAGAAATAATGTAGTCCGTTCACCACTATGTGAAGACCTCATTAGACAGCTGGCATTCAGCACGGTTCCATGGAAGCAAACGTTTGTGTCAACAGGAGGGAAAAAACAGCGAGAAAATAGCAGTCTAAAAAATAACTTTTAATCCATATATTAAAACATGGACAGCAGAAAATTGCTGGGCAAGGAAAAGCACTGTGTAGTCAGATCAACGCGTTTCGACTTTGCAGTCCTCGTCAAGATCTGTATCCATGTACTATAGATTTGAATTACTGCAAATTATGTACTCCTCCTTGCTAAGTGGAGTAATCTTACCCCTCTGTAAATTATGTAGAGCGGTCTCTGCCATAGCCTGTCCTGTGGAACAGTGGGGGCACCAGCAGTCTGACCCTCAACAAAAAGCAACTTGTTATGAATGTGCTAGAGATGGTTTCTGAGCAGAGGCTCCCTCTGGTGGTTACAGACAGTACTGAGCCTTTCAGTGAGGTATCACAATCTGGGATCGCTGACTGGTCTGATATAAGAGAGGTTCCCTCCCATGATGGTTGCCGGTGATCAATTGTTCTTGTCTCAATTGTTGTTCCTGGTTCATTTGGAAGTTTGCTGAGTCTTGCCTGCATCTTCTGCTATCAGATAAGATATTTTCTGCTTTTATTTTTGTGCTTGCTTTTTGCATTGTTCCCTGCACTTCTGTGGAGGTCAGCCTGGTCCCCTCCGGGGGCTTGTGCTCCTCTCAGTTTGTCTGAAGCCACTGTTATTTGTTCATTTGCTTTTTCCTGTTTTTTCAGTGGCTGCGGCTTAGTTTTGTTACACCAGAGATCTGATTTTAGGTGGTAGAGATCGTGTGATCTCAGGTGTTTTTGCAATCAGAAGAGTTGGTATTTTTTAGGGTTTTTTTTGGATTGCAGTGAGTATCCTTTCCTGTACTTTTCTGTCTAGACAGATTGGGCCCCAGCGTTTGCTCATTCTATTTTCTGTCTGTGTCCGTGCTTCTTCTTGTCTAACCGCCATTACATGTTTGGGGGCTTCCTATTATCTTTGAGGATCTGCTCCGGGGCAGATAGCTTTCATCTTTCTGCCTTTAGGTGTAGTTATCTCTCAGGCTGTGATGAGGCGTCTAGGATCAACGTAGGAACGCTCCACGGCTACCTTTAGTTGTGTGGTAAGTTCAGGGTACTGCAATCCAATAGGTTCCAGCCTCTCTGGTGTATTGCCGTTTTTGCTTATTCTCCTCAGCTACCAAAACACAACAGCAACTTATGTCACTTTACAAAAAAAACTAAAAAATGTTTTGTCCCATCTGATCTCTACAACTAATCAGGCTGTATGGGCCATATGGAAGCTAAGTTGCCATCGAAAGCCCAAATACATAGAGAAACAGTGCTGGGACCTAACAACTTGGTTGCATAAGCAAGTATTGTGTATTTTTTTTATTTTTTTTTAAAGGTGCTGCTGAAAACAGAAAAATTGTCAGCAAGATATGAACGACTTATTGCGGGTCTACTGGTGAGGACTTTGCTGCATATAGTTTCTGCAACAGATCACAATGTATGAACGCACTCTGATACATATCCAACTGGCAGTTACTGTCCATTAATATTACTCCATTGATAGCAATATGGGACCCAGGACTGTGGGGCTTTGCAGAGCAGTCCCAATGGGTAGAAAAAATAACAGACAACCATGTGGACTGCCAAACTGACAGCAGCCTGCAATACCTTGCATCCTAAGATGGCATTGGCAAAAGCCGTAGAGTGGACTTTATAGACTATGACAAACGTATGAACAAAGTCCCAGGTGACAGCCTTAGAGACCTGAGCAGCAGAGACCTAATGTCTGGCTGCCCATGTGGAATAAGCAATTTCCCAAAGTGGTGAAGATTTGGCCTTGTAGGCATCCGCATTAGCTGACTTAATCCATTTGAAAGTGGTTGTCTTGGAGGTTGACAGGCTCTTCTATGGTCCATTAAGGATCAAGAGAAGAAAATCGGAATGCTGGAAGGCTTCCGGTAACAGAAGATAGGCCTAGAGGCCCGGGCCAAATCCAGACTGGTGGAGAGATGGGAGGACAATTTTTTTATTGATGTAGAAAGTCAAGACCACTTTTGGAAGAAATTATGTCATGAGTGGCAAAGCTACGTTATTTTGATGGAGAATGAGGAAGAGAACCCTCCAGGAAAGGGCAGCAATCTCAGACACCCTGTAAACGGAGATTTTGAGCACCAGAAATAGCAGCATCTATAAAACTAGAACATAAAATAATAGCTCCCCAAAATGAAGTCTTGGTGATAACAAACAGGAGTAGATGGAATCTGTTCACCTGGTGGAGTTGTGCAAGTCAGGCACGACTCTGATGAGGGTAGTAGTGAAGTAGTATTACTCGTATAGACTGCTGCTCCACCCATTAAACAGACAGAGAGGCTCATTAAAATAATTGCGAGGCAAAACAAGAGGAAAAAAATCAAAAAAGAGAATAAAACTATGGTTGGCACTTTCACAATGAAGAAAAAGATAAGAAGGTGTAGAAAAATAAACATTTAGACAGGAACATGTTTCAACATTGATTTGATTTCTTCCTGTCATGTGATAAATAAATGTTCATTGTTTCTCTACACCTTTTCATCTTGGTTTTCATCGTGATAGCGCCTGCCACATTGTTTTTTTTTTCTCATGTTTTGTCTTACAACAGCTTCTATAAAAGGAAATTTGAGGAAAATCTGCCTAAGAAGCTCAAAGAAAGACACTTTGAAAGCAGACAGAAAAAGGTCTCAAGGTTCCACCAGTTTACTGTAAAAAGGTCGAAATGAGCTACCCCCTGAAGAAAGGTCTTGACTAGAGATGAGCAAAGTTAATGTTCGGTTCGGATTACGATCGCCGAATTTGCAATATTCGTCGAATATTTACCGAACGCCATTCCAGTGAATAGGAGGCAAAAACAAACGCATGCACAACACCTTCTAACGGCCCCAAAAGCTGCGAAAACACATCAAATAAAGCACAGACTCTAGGAAAGTGGCCTCAATTCACCCACAGTACAATTTGTAGCATGGCACTGCCGCAATCGGCCTTGCATGAGGCATCGTGGTCTGGGCCAGCATTTACAGCTTTCAATTGAACTTCGACGAGGTGGGTGAGGGATCGATGTGGGCCTGCTGTGCTGGGAGCCCTGATACCACATACAACACCTCTACCTACTTTAATGCTGAGCCACACTCAGGTGACACAAATATCAGTTTTGTAGACTACCATTGTCAGAAAAATCTAGTTGACTCCAATGAAGCGGAGACCTACTGCTACAGTCAACACACATGAAGGAGACCCAACCAGGAGTCTACACATTTAAAAAAAATTATTCGCAGACACCACCAAAGTGGTATCAATCTCACTAGAGTAGAAATAGTATAATACGGACCGACAGGTCTTCCCCTACACCAATCTCAGCAGATGGACAGTTGAACACCCAACCACGAGCTTTCAAATTTCAAAAAATGAGGGCCTGACACCACCGAAGTGGCATCAATTTCACTAGAGTAGAGATGGTGTAATAGCGACTGACACGTCTTTTACTACAGCCAACCAATCAGATAAAGACCAACACATTTCCACAAATTTGTGTTAACACCTGCAGCAACAACAGCAGGCACAGAAGCCACATTAAAGATATCACAGAGTGCAGTTTCCCAAGAATAATGCAGCATACTAAAAAATGCAACATCGCCTTGTCTGTACACTCTGCGATTGGGGTGCAGAAGTCCTTAGATATCCATGACTTGTTCATCTTGATGAAAGTTAGGCGGTCTACACTTTCAGGGACAGCCTGCTGCGGTTATTCGTCAGTACACCACCAGCAGCACTGAAGACACATTCTGAGAGAACTCTGGCTGCCAGGCATGATAAAACCTCCAAGGCATGTTAGGCGAGTTCAGGCCACTCATCCATTTTGGAAGACCAAAATGTGGAAGGGTCCAAACCCTCCCTGATGATATTGATATTCAGTTATAGATACTCCTACATAGTGTTGAGCGATACTGCTCGATATCTAAAAATATCGTATCGAAATGGTATCGCCGATATCACTAAATATCGTCGATATCCGATTACGATACCGGAAGTCCCATGTAAGTCTATGGGAACAAAATATCGCAACAAAAAAAAACCCTTTCTTTCGTTGTAAACACAAAATATACACACATAGAATACATATATATATATATATATATACATGTCATTGTGACATATATATATACATATATTTATAGTTTATACACTTCTACATAGTAAAATAGACTCTGATTCAATTGCCGGGTAAAGCCGTGACATACCCCATAGAAGTCGACGGGCTCGGTGCCGAGTACCCCCAAAACCTCTGGCTCTGTGCGACTCAACTTGGGCGTCACGAACAGGATTCTGTAGCTCGCTATAAGCGAGTCCTGTGTGCCTGAATTGAACTGGTTTTGTGCTTGAGAATTGCTAAAATCATCAGAGAATGTATTTGCCATTTTTCAGCCATATCTGCGTCACGACGAGGCACTGGTGAAGAAGAAGGGCGTGCTCTTCGTGGGTGTACACTCACTCAGTGACGCGAAAACGATGGCTCTAAATGGTACTGCAATGTAAGATCGTGCCCCACAGCTCTTCAGTTCCGCCTCCTCATCCTCCTCAGTGTGCGGAAACTAACGCGAAGGTCCCGCCTCCCTACAAAAGAGGGGCCCTCTCCTGATGCTAATGACACATGTGACTTGGCAGAGATGGCTAATGGACACGAGCAGAAGTGTGAAGGGATGGAGCAGTCAGACTCAGAGCTCTCCCCCCACGGAAGCGACCCGATCGCCACGGAACCACCGTTGGACACCCGGCCTGGAAACCCTCCTACGCTGCAAGAAGCGGAGGATACCCTAAGAGGCCTGGCCCGGCATCGGGAGGAGGTCGCCAGGATGGAAGCCAGCTGGCGTGCCCTAAAAATAAACTTGGAGCGGCGCCAATCCCTCTTACCTGAAGTGTCTGTACCGGAAGGTGAGGCACCCGTTCTAGTAGAGGAGCCCTTGCAATGTGATCCGGTTGACGTTGTCGCAGTGGAGGCACCCGTTCCTGCAAAAAACTCTGCACCGGCAGCACCCCAGATCCCGCTGTCTGCCCCCGTCGCTGAGACAGAAGAAGCGACACCCGTCCTCATGGAGGAGGCCGCGCAGGCACCAGAGGTCTACCTGCCTGTACCGGAGCCCCGACTGTCATCTGTTCCAGAGCCGGCTGCTTCCTCCGCAGGTGAGCGCCGCCAGGACTGGGGGGCGCCAGGAGAGCTGCCGCAAACCGGACACTGTAAGCTGGCATTTGATGGTGGAGACATGGAGCAGCTGGTGGAGGAGAATTACAACCGGCGTCAGGAGGAAGAGTGGAGACGTTGGGAGCGGGAAGCAGAGCGACAAAGGGAGCAGCGAGAATCCCAAAAGCTTCGCCAACGTCAGCTGGAGAAGGACCGGGCAGAGAAGGACCGGATGAGAAAAGATAAAGGAACCCTGTGGGAGCCGCGGCGTAAGGGTGCAGTACGGAGCTTTAAATTGAAAGGTGGTTGGGGCTTCATCCAGGAGCCTGGACTTTATTTAGAAGTTTTTGTGAACCGGCGGGACGTGGAGGCTCACCTCCCAGAAGGACACCCGGGGAGGGACCTGTTGCCAGGAGACTTGGTGACTTACACCCGACACTGGGGTTACAATGGATGGTACGCCCTAAATGTTACCAGGTGCGACCCCTACTCCCCAGAGTGTCAGGAACCTGTGAGACCCTCGGAGCCTTCAGCCTCCCACATCCAGGCCTCTGCAAAAGTGCCCACCCCACGCCGTAAATCTCCCCAGCCTCCCTCAGTGGTCTCCTCAGCAGCCCCAGCTATGGACATGATAAGTATAGCTGGCCCATACCCGGCGCCTGTTAGGCCCCCTGGGGTTCGTTCAGTCCGGGACATAGGGTTCCAGACCCGGAGGGAGATGAAAGAGGTGGCCACACAGACCCAGATAGCGGGTCACGACTTGACTGTACAGGCCACACGACGTCATCAGGTCCTGGTGGTCCTTGGTGCCTCGGATGTTTGGCAAGCATCAGAAGAGTACCAGGTGGTACCTGGAACACCCCTGCCAAAGAATTATAAATAACCCGGACAGGGTCCCTGTATGTAAATAGTTAACTTGTTGATGTACCCGGATGGGTGAATGTTCATAAAAAAGTTTTTTAATTTAATAAAAAAAAACAAAACACAGTTTTCATTAGTTTTATTACAGTCTCATCCTGCGACGCCATCGATCTCCTGTAAAAAAAATGAAAAAAAAAAAAAAAGTATACCACCTGTGTTATGTTTCGGTAGCTGAGGAGTGCAGGTAAAAAAGGCAATACACCAGAGCAGTTGGAATCTATGAGATTGCAGAACCCTGACTAACCACCACAACTAGAGGCAGCCGTGGAGCGTTCCTACGTTGGTCCTAGACGCCTCGTCACAGCCTGAGAAACTAACTACACCTAAAGATAGAAATAGGAAAGCTATCTGCCCTGGAGCAGAACCCCAAAGATAACAGAAAGCCCCCAAACATGTAATGGCGGTTAGACAAGAGGAAATACTGACACAGAAAGAAAATAGTATGAGCAAACGCTGGGGCCCAAACTATCTAAATAGAAAAGGATAGGAAGGGTACTTACTGCAATCCCAGAAAACCCTGAAAAGCACCAACTCTACTAATTTCAAAATCACCTGAGATCACACGACCTGTACCACCTAAATTAGTTCTCTGGTGTAACAAAATAAAAACAGCAGCCACTGAAAAAACTGAAAAAAGCAAAAGAACAAAACTCAGTGGCTGAACTAAACTGAGAGGGCAGAAGCCCCCGGAGGGGACCCTGAAGGCCCCCAAAGAAGTGCAGGACAAAATGCAAAAATATAGCACAAACACAAAAGAAGCAAAAGTCTTATCTGTAAGCAGGAGATGCAGACACGACACAGCAGGCTACAAGGGAAACTGGAATGAAGGATTCAGACCAGAACAATTGATCACCGGCAACCCTGATGGGAAAATGACTCCCTTATATAAGACCAGTCAGTAACACCTGATTCCCAGTCCTCACAATCTTCACTAGCACCGCTTGTAACCACCAGAGGGAGCCTCTGCTCAGAACTCATCTCAAACCCATTCACAACACACCTGACCGACGCAGTCCATAGTAACGAGTGTCCCACGACGATCCAGCTCTGATACATCAGAATGACAGGCAGAGCCTGTCATCCCGGCGCAGCACAGCTGATTACCTGCTTCCCCGGCGGTGACGTCATCGGACTGGTTTACGGCCGGGATTACCCTGCAGTCACTGCAGTTATCGCGAAAAACTGCATGTGACCGCCAGGGAGAAGATAATGGCGGCCATCAAGCAGTCCAGGACGTGACCGCCGGAGATCTTCTGCCAGGTAAGTGCCGCTGACTCCTGACAGACCCGACCGACGGACACTCACAGTGACAGTGACAAATCCGATTCCGGTATTCGTTAAGACGAAAATATCGAAACGAATTATCGAAAGGCCGATAGAGCTAATATAGGCCGATACCCGATATTTGCAGTATCGTATCGCTCAACACTACTCCTACACCATTCTCTCCATTTGTCCACCATGTATAAGATGTGGACTCTGTTGTGCTGATGCATGAGCTGGTGTAAAAAAAAAAAGTGTCAAAGGACTCGCAGAAATTCCTTCTTCCACTTACACTAATGCTGCTGCAGCTAATGTTTTGGCATAGACAAATTGACGTGCCAGAGGTTGGAAGTATATAGCTGCTCTGCGCACTGTGTGCTTCACTGCTGCAAAAAGGCACTCATATGTTTAGCTCTACACAGCATAGTAGCCCATGCTGTGTTGGTGGCTGGGTAACACTGGTGAGGGGAGGAATTATCCTCTTCATCTCCTGACAGTTGCTTGCCCGTCACCTCTTCCTCCTCCATTTGTTCCTCAGATCTTGCACCTTCACTAACAATTTGTCTATCACCAGCCCCCCTCGATCGCAGTAATTCTCCTACCCTTGGCATCTATCTGTGTGACGACAGTCTGGAATTTTGAGAAGTTATCCCTTCCGCATTCTTCTCTGCTTCTTCTGGGATCACCACCTCCTCCTGCAGGCTATTCAAAGTCTGCTCCAGCATATAGATGACCGGAATACTGATGCTGATGATGTCGAAACTGTGCAGAAGGGTGCAGAGGTCCTTAATCTGTGTCCACTCCGTAAACGTGATATGTGCCACGTCCGTGCTGCGTTAACCCAGGCTATACGACATGACATACTGCATCAAGGCTCTTTGCTGCTGCCACAGATGCTGCAACATGTGCAGAATGGAAATCCACCGTGTCGGCACATCGCATATCAATCTGTTAACTGGCATGGACAAAGACATCTGTGTCGATGACTTGAGGGGTGTGAATGGCGGAAGTGAGCACACAGCTTCCGTGCTTTCTGCAGCAGCTCACCCAGGCCAGGATAGTGGCAGAGAAAACGCTGTGTCACCAGGTTTAGGACGTGAGCCATGCAAGGCATGTGCGTCAGCTTGCCATGCTGTAGGGCTGCCACCAGGTTCGCACTGTTATCGGACACTGCCTTCCCTGGATGCAGGTTCAGTTGAGACAGCCATTGCATCCACCTCGGCCTGGAGAGTTGTCCACAACTCTACAGCTGTATGATTGATCTCCAAGGCATATCAATTTTAACACTGCCTGATTGTGGTGATACTTGGCTGCGCAGTACGCAGGTGGTGGGGATTCCCTCTGCACTGTTGAAACACGTATCTCATTAAGGCAGCGTTTGAGAGTGCAGGTGGAGGCCCTAGAGGAGGCAGAAGCAGTGGAGGAAGTGTTAAATCTAGAATTTTGTCCTGCAAGCGTTGGGGATCCCAAGACTTGTGGAGCAGTGCCTGTACCCAGAGCCATCAGAGTCACCCAGTGTCCAGTCAGCGCCCTTAACCATGCTTAATCGTCCAAGTGTCTGTGGTGAAATGCACCCTGGCAGACATAGATTTAGTCAAGTAACAGGTGATGTTGTCTGCGACATGCTGGTGTAGTGCAGGCACATCTTTCTTAGAAAAGTAATGGCGACTGAGCTACTGGTACTGGGGAACTGCGCTGGCTATCAGCTTTTGGAAACCGTCTGTATCTACCAGGTGGAAAGGCAGAATTTCCGTAGCCACTAGATTGAAGTTTTTGGAGTTCAACCTTTTAGCTTTGTCATGAGTAGGAGGAAACAATCTTTTATGTGACAACATTTGTGTAACCGTGGGCTGGCTGCAGTGCTAACAGAGGGCAGAGAACGGTGAACCAGACAACCTGCTGAACCGTGAGGGAAGTGCAGGCGAAGAATGTTACGATGGATTGAGAAAGTTTTGGTGTGCTCGTTTTCAGAGACCGGTCAAAAACAGCAGGCATGTCCGCTTCCGTTACAGCTGATGGCGGGCTCTCAGTCAGCGTGACTGGAGCGGGTAAAGAACCCGAGGTTCTGCGGTCGGAGACCTGCGTCTCAGTAGTTGGCACTGTAACTGAGGAGGAAAAAGAAGCAACAGATGCAATTGATGGGGTGACTGATGTTTGTTGAGGTCCGCATTTTAGCGCAGTGGGATTCCCAGAGTAATGCATGTTGATTGCGCATGTGAAGGTTCATACATGTAGTAGTAAAATTATTGCACTTTTTACCTCGACTCAGTTTTTTTTTTTTGCAAAGTTGGCAGATTAGATGAGTTGGCTTATCCTTGGCAGTGTCAAAAATGACCCAGGCTAGGCAATCCTTGCCATCCCTGCAAGCTGCAGAAAAGCGGACGTTGCTGGTCACAGCCGCAGTTGTGGCTGAGGATGCATTGCTCGTCATTGTTGCATCACTACGTGTCTGCGCAACATAACCTCCTCATCTTCCTCCTCAGATGACCTACTCAGTTGTGTGCCTCAGTGTTCCCTCCAACTGGGATCTACCACCGCATCATCATTATCCTCTGCATTATCACATTTCTCACCATTAGAGTCGCCCTCCTACCCTGACAGCACAGTACAGTCCGCGTGAGCCTCAGATATCTGAGTCTCATGAGAATCACCTCCTAGTGACGAGGGTCAGGATGATGCTTGGACCCTACTTCGTCCTGCCCTGGAGCCAATCCAAAAAAATTTTGGGCATGAGTGCAGATTTCCTCCTCTTCACTCTGTGAAGCTTTTGAGTACACTTCTGATGACCATGGCATAGAATGTGTGAACAGCTCTTCAGACTCACCCATCTGTGGTTCCATACAGTCAGTTGTACGGTTGGAGAGTTGGGACACGGGAGGAAGCAAGGGTAATTTGGGTGCCACCTCTGTGGACTGTACTGGGTGTGATGTTGAGGAAGAGGAGGAGAGGCCACTTGAAGCTGCAATTGCCATCCACTCAAGCACATGCTCTTTCTGGGCCTCATCAACAAGGCGTACCGCTGTGCGACTGCCAAAGAAAGATAATGGAGTAGTCCGTCTAGTAACAGAAGTTGTCTTTGCATAGGACATGACGTTGGTTCACTAGTGCTTTCACAAACAATACCGCCTACCTCCCGTACACATTGAACACCAAGCCTAATCCCCCTTCCACCACGGCCTTGCTTTTTCACTGTCATGTTGCTCAGATAGTGTGGTAGGAGCACAGTATTAGCAACAAAAAATTAGATTTTAAAGGGAATCTGTCACCCTAAATTGGCGGGATATTTAAATGATGGCAGTCAGGTCAGATGGGCGGTGTTTTGGGTACTTGCCTTAACATGTTGTTCGCCGCTGTCTCCATTATTTCTGGGAATTGTAGTCGTTGCCCTCCATATAACGCGCCTGCGCATTGCAATCTGCGGGCAAAGCATACTGCGCGTGCGCAATTCAAGATTGCAATGCGCAGGCGCATTATATGGAGGGCAACGACTACAATTCCAAGAAATAATGGAGACAGTGGCGAACAACATGTTAAGGCAAGTGCCCAAAACACCACCCATCTGACCTGACTGCCATCATTTAAATATCCCACCAATTTAGGGTGACAGATTCCCTTTAAACTCTGCACCAGCTCTGCAAACAGTTGAATTTCCTCGGCTGTAAATGACAAGGTGAAATATGGCATTCTGTATCGCAGTAGTCACAGAAGAAAGAATTGTTTGAGTGTGGATGAGGCCTGCATGACAAAGAATATATTCTCTAAACAATTTTAAAATTAGATCTCACCTACTGTACTATGTTAGTAACAGAAATTTTTTTTTTTGAAGCCTGTGGATTATGCCTTAATAATGTCTATAAAGCACTGTGGAATTAATGGCGCTATATAAATGCGTAAAATAAATAAATAAAACCGAGTAGATGCTACAAACAGTTTGAAAGTGAGATGTCCCCTACTGTACGATATTAGTAACAGAAGAATTTTTGGGGGGCCTGTAGATAAGGCCTCTGTGACAGACTAGATGCTACAAACAATTTGAAAGTGAGATGTCCCCTGCTGTGCGACGTTAGTAAAGGTATGCCACACTAAACAATATCGCTAACGGGATCGCTAAAAAAACGTCACTATTTAGCGATCCCGTTAGCGATGTTGTTCAGTGCGGCAGCTTCCAGCGACGAGCTTCCTGCTGTGATCTCGCTCGTCGCTGGAATCGTTCCGGACCCTATTTTCTCGTCGGCGCTCCCGCTGGGTAAGTATCTAATCGCTGTGTGGCACCTTTTCTTAGCGATTTAGCAGTACTTTTGTACCGCTAAAGTCGTTAAGAAGATCGCTAACGGCGATAGCGTCGTTAACTATATCGCTAAATGTGGCCGCATTTAGCGATATAGAAACAATCCCGCTAGCGATCGCATTAGTATGCGTCGTTATCGTGATCGCTAGCGGGATTGTTTAGTGTGGCAGTACCTTAACAGAATAATTTTTATTTTTAGTGTGGGTGATGCTTGTGTAACCTAGAAGATATGTTCCAATTTCAAATTCGGATTTAGCCTGCTGTATCACGTTTGTAAAACCCCAAAAATGTTGTTTTTTCAATGTGCACCATCTCTGCACACACAACAATTTCACCGCCACAAAATTACAACGTGGGATATGGCGGGCTGTGTCACGTTTAGCGACAGAAAACATTTTTTTTTTGTTATGTGCATGAGGTCTGCAGACAGCTTAATTTCAACCCAACAAAATGACAACTTGGGATACGGCGGGCTATATCACATTTAGCAACATAAAATAATAATTTTTTTTTTAATGTGCATGAGCAATGCATACTGTGGAATTTTGACGCCTCTAAATAACAAGGTGAGATATGGCATGGTGAATCATGCTAACAACTGCCTGCCAATAATATATCTTCATGCACAACAGCTGAAATCACAGAAAAATGTCACCACACCACTACATGACAAGGTGGGATATTGCATGCTGTTTCACATTTAGCTAGTGAAAAAAGATTGATTGCTATACTCGTGCATGGAGCACAATAGAAACAGTGCACAACACTGTTGTATGACATGTCTTTGTCTGTGGTCCACAGTAATGACCAAAAAAAAAAAAACTGGAAGGTTGATTTCACTGCCACACAGGACACTATCTAGCTAAACTGTCTGAATAAGAAACAACCGCCTGTCTAAAGTCTAAAGGCTGGGTCTCACATAGCGATACACCAGCGATCCCGACAACGATCAGGATCTCTGGTGCATCGCTACATTATCGCTGCTGAGCTGCCAAACAGGCAGCTCAGGCAGCGATCAGTACAAGCGACACTGCGGGTAACATCGCTTAGTTACCCGCAGTGTACCTTGGATACCAGCGCCCTGATGCAGGGAGCTGGTAACCAAGGTACACATCGGATTTCCAGGTGCTGCGCGGTGCCTGGAAACCCGCTGTGTACCTTGGTTACCAGCTCCCTGCTTCAGGGAGCTGGTATCCAAGGTACACAGCGGGTTTCTAGGCACAGCCCCGCGCCTGGAAACCCGCTGTGTACCTTGGTTACCAGCGGATCGCTGGTCTCCCGCCTGTCACACGCAGCAATGCGTGCCTGTCAGCGGGAGACCGGCGATCAAAAAAATGTCCTGACACTTCAGCAACGATCAGCGATACCCGGCAGGGGGGCTGATCGTCGCTGAATGTCACACACAGCGTTATTGCTGGTGAGCTCGCTGCTGCGTCACAAAACTAGTGACTCAGCACCGATCTCGGTAGCGATATCGCTATGTGAGACGGGGGCTTAACTGCTAACACTGCCAGCATCAGGAACAGTCTCTCTGGCCTGTTATACAGTGTCAAAATGGAGCTAAAACAAGATGTCCACTCTTTATATGGAGAGGGACAAGTGATTTCAGCAGCCAATGACACAAGCTGTTGTGTCAGGACATTGTGGATGTTTCCTGCGCCCTCATTGGCTAGCTGCAATGTGCACACATAGGGAAAAAAATTACTGTTTACAAGCATGCGGCGCCTCTGAGCTCTGCAAACCCCCTCCCCTCATCAAACACATGCCCCACGCTCATGATACACCACCATTATCTTTGCAAAAGTGCTGAAAATACTTCTATGGCAACGCAAATATCTTCCCACACTTTTTACCGAATGTTTCCGATTTTATAAAATTTTGCTTGTGTTTCCGATCGCAAATCCGAATGTGCCATATTCGTGCCGAATTCATGTTTGGCGATCGTTTCCAAACAAGTTCGCTCATCACTAGTCTTAACCTGATTGTGAAAAGCCACTGTATACTGAAAAAGTATGGAACGGGCAGAAACCTATCCCTTCAAGTAGCAAAAGTTTCGGGTTTGATAAGATCTTCATATGGTGGAGGATCTGGAAGTGGAGGGCTTTGTGGCCTTAAACAGGTGTGTAAGGAAGGTCTAGGCTTGAGCGAGGGCTGCCTGGAGTTGGATGGTCGAGAGGACTTGTCTGTAATAGAAATCTCGAAAGGAGTAAAACCTATAGGAGCATGTATATGGCATTGTCCTGGCTGGACATATGACAGACATTTTTCACAGAACAAGAAAACAAAATAACTAAAGATAGCAACAGGAGACCATACACTGTATAATCTTCTCACAGTACCGCCATACCTACCACACACAATATAATGTTCCCACAGTTTTATCATCCCCACACACACAGTATAATGTTCCCCCAGTACCAGCTTCACCCCCCCACACACAGGATAATGTTATTATTATTATTATACATTTATATAGCGCCATTTATTCCATGGCGCTTTACATATGAAAAGGGAAAAATATAGACAGGTACAATAAACATGTGCTAGACAAGGGACACACAAGTACAGAAGGAGAGAGGACCCTGCCCGCGAGGGCTCACAGTCTGCAGGGATGGGTGAGAATACACTAGCAAAGGGTAGAGCTGGTCGTGCGATGGTTCAGTACACTGAGGATCATTGCAGGTTGTAGGCTTGTCGGAACAGGTGGGTCTTCAGGTTTTTCTTGAAGGTCTCAGTTGTTGGTGAAAGTCTGATGTTTTGCTGCAGGGAGTTCCAGAGTATGGGGGAAGCCCGGGAGAAGTCTTGTATGCGGTTGTGGGAAGAAGAGATGAGGGGGGAGTCGAGAAGGAGATCTTGAGAGGATCGAAGGTTGCGTGTAGGTAGGTAGCGGGAGACCATGTCACAGATGTATGGAGGAGAAAGGTTGTGGATGGCTTTGTTGTATGTCATGGTTAAGGTTTTGAACTGGAGCCTCTGGGCAATAGGAAGCCAGTGAAGGGCCTGGCATAGGGGGGAGGCTGGGGAATAGCGGGGAGACAGGTGGATTAGTCGTGCAGCAGAGTGTAGGATGGACTGGAGTGGTGCCAGAGTGCTAGAGGGGAGGCCAGACAGTAGGAGGTTGCAGTAGTCAAGGCAGGAGATGATAAGGGCGTGCACTAGTGTTTTTGTGGTTTCATGGTTAGGAATGAGCGGATCCGGGAAATATTTTTGAGTTTGAGGCGGCAGGAGGTGGCGAGGGCTTGGATATGTGGTTTGAAAGAGAGGGCAGAGTCGATGATCACCCCAAGGCACCGAGCATGTGGGACTGGGGAAAGCGAGCAGCCATTGACATTGATGGATAGGTCTGGTGGAGGGGTGGAATGAGGTGGGGGAAAGATGATGAATTCTGTTTTGTTCATGTTCAGTTTGAGAAGCGAGCAGAAAAGAAGGCTGAGATAGCAGACAGACACTGTGGGATTTTGGTCAGTAGGGAGGTGAGGTCAGGTCCAGATAAGTAGATCTGCGTGTCATCGGCGTAGAGGTGATACTGCAAGCCGTGGGATTCTATGAGCTGTTCCCCCACTTTCTAATGTTCCCTCAGTTCTGTCCCCTATACACTTAATATGGCAGCCTTCCACCCCACCGACTACCCCATGGCTAATTAATAAATACTCACTTAGTCCCATTCTTGGTGCAGATACTAATGATCCCAGGACCTATGAGATATAGGTGCTTCTCACAAAACTAGAATATCATCAAAAAGTTAATTTATTTCAGTTCTTCAATACAAAAAGTGAAACTCCTGTATTGTATAGTAATTACAGAGTGATCTATTTCAAGTGTTTATTTCTGTTAATATTGATGATTATGTTAGTATGGTTATTATGGTGATTCATTGGCTTACAGCCAATAAAAGCAAAAGTCATTATTACCGTAAATTAGAATAATTAACAAAAAACAAAGGCTTCAGTAGGATCCACAATCATGGAGAAGACTGCTGACTTGAGAGATGTCCAGAAGGCAGTCATTGACAACTCCACAAAAGGTCATTGCTAAAGAAGCTGGCTGTTCACAGAGTGCTGCATTCAAGCATATTAAATTCAGTGGAAGGAAAAAGTGTGGTAGAAAAAGGTACACAAGCAACCAGGATAACCGCAGCCTTGAAAGGATTTAGAAAAGGCCATTCAAAAATTTGGGGGAGATTCACAAACCAAGGACTGCTGCTGGAGTCATTGCTTCAAGAGCTACCACACACAGACGTATCCAGGACATGGGCTACAAGTGTCGCATTCCTTATGTCAAGCCACTCATGGCCAATAGACAACGCCAGAAGCGTCTTACCTGGGCCAAGAAGAAAAAGAACTGAAATGTTGCTCAGTGGTCCAAGGTGTTGTTTTCAGATGAAAGAAAATTTTGCATTTCATTTGGAAATCAAAGTCCCAGAGTCTTGAGGAAGAGTGGAGAGGCCACAATCCAACCTGCTTGAGGTCTAGTGTGAAGCTTTCAAAATCAGTGATGGTTTGGTGAGCCATGTCATCTGCTGGTGTAGGCTTAAGGGTATGCCACACTAAACAATATCGCTAACGGGATCGCTAAAAAACGTCACTATTTAGCGATCCCGTTAGCGATATTGTTCAGTGCGGCAGCTTCCAGCGACGAGCTTCCTGCTGTGATCTCGCTCGTCGCTGGAATCGTTCCGGACCCTATTTTCTCGTCGGCGCTCCCGCTGGGTAAGTATCTAATCGCTGTGTGGCACCTTTCCTTAGCGATTTAGCGGTACTTTTGTACCGCTAAAGTCGTTAAGAAGATCGCTAACGGCGATAGCGTCGTTAACTATATCGCTAAATGTGGCAGCATTTAGCGATATAGAAACAATCCCGCTAGCGATCTCATTAGTATGCAACGCTAACGAGATCGCTAGCGGGATAGCTTAGTGTGGCAGTACCTTTACTGTTTTTTATCAAGACTAAAGTCAGATAAGCAGTCTACCAGGAAATTTCAGAGCACTTCATGCTTCCCTCTGCTTCTTGCTTCCCAACTGCTTGTTGTCTGTGGCCGAAAATATATAGGTTGTGTTCTTGTAAAGAAAACTAAATACTGTAAAATAATAAATCTCCTCATATGTTTCCCTTATTATCTATAGTAATTGAATCATTACACAAGATTTTTATGATGTTACATCAGCTCATCTTCTTCTCATTCAGGTCTCTACAATATCAGATCCTCTCAGAGAAGATCTTCCATAGAAGAGAATTTTCCTGATTTACCCATCAAAGATGGATATGGACAGAGACAAGATGGTGGAGAAGATATTGCACCTCACTCTAGAGATCCTCTTTCGGCTTACTGGAGAGGTGAGAGATTCTGATGACGTCACATTACATCATTCTTATCTATAGGAATAACAGATGGACAGAACTGGAGAGGTGAGGACTCTGGAAATGTCTGTAGTGAGATTTATTAATGTGTCTCTCCATAACCAGGATTACACTATAGTGAAGAAGACCTCTAGTGAGCGCTGTCAGGACCCTGTATCTGAGGGATGGGAAAGACACCTGAGCCCAAACACGGGGCCTCCACCTCACCACATGATACATGAGGACATCGATGACCAGGAGATCCTTAAACTCACCTACAAGATGATTGAGCTGCTGACTGGAGAGGTGACACTGCTGGGAATGCTGGGACATTATAAAGTAACACTGTGAAGGGATCGGTGGGATGACGGTATCATTGTATGTGTCAGGTTCCTATAAGGTGTCAGGATGTCACTGTCTATTTCTCCATGGAGGAGTGGGAGTATTTAGAAGGACACAAAGATCTGTACAAGGACGTCATGACGGAGATTCCCCAGCCCCTCTCATTACCAGGTGATAGACAGGACTAAATGCACACGGCCTATAATTATTTGTATGTAAAGAATAAATTCTATCCCTGTATGTGTTTCCTCCAGATCTATCCACTAAGAGGACAACACCAGAGAGATGTCCTCATCCTCTTTTTCCACAGGACTATAAACAAGAAGATCCCAATGTTCCTCAGGATCATCAGGTAGATGGAGAAAAGGTGTCGTGAGTATAGGTGAGCGAATATGTTCGGCTCCCTCCTTACTCGGCAAGCTATAGCGCTTAACCGAATAAGCTGCAGACGGAACCCAAATACCTGAATCGCTCCTGTTTTTCAGTTGTCTGGCACCGCAGTTGCATGTGTCACGGCTGTGTGATAGTCACAACACATGCATGGAGAGCCTGTGTGTTGGTCTCTACATGCATGTGGTGTGAATGTCACACAGCCGTGACTCATGCAGCTCCGTCACCGGACAGCTGTTCACAGGAGTGTGACGATAAACACGACGGCTGCTGTCGCCCGACCCAATGTGTCAGGAATAATCTGCAGGGGCTTATTTGAATTATCCCACTGCTGCTACAATATACCACGAATTGCAGGGATTTATATTTATCCCACTTCCAGTTCCACTTAGGAACTTGCAGCTCTCTGGCGCCCCCTTTTAACCTCAGGTCAGTCATGGAACTGCACCTGGGATAATTAGTCGCCAGACGGGCCGCTTGGATGCGTGATGGCTATTGGGCACGCTGCAGTGAGGGAATTATAATTACTCCTAGCCGCGGCCAGGCAATACACTTATAAAACCCGCTTCGTCGCTGCCAATGCTACACCCGAAAGCCCAGCACCCACACACTATAGGCTGCCACCAGCTACGATTCTCTTAATGAACAATTTATTAAGAGGGTCCGTAGCAACCCCGAATTAGTAGCGTAGTAATTCAGGCTCGTGCAAATTCGTTATAGAGCATAGAGAAACAAACTAATAATTTTATATGTTTATTCCTAAAATGTAGGCAGTGTTTATAAAGTTCAAAAAGAGATGTAACAAGCTGAGACAATACAATTATGTACAATGCAATTAAAATAAAAACAGATACCCAAGAAATTATGGACTAGGAGCAATTATAAAAATTAATGAGTTTTTATTCTTACAAAAAATATTGATAAAAATCAATCAAATTTTAATACATAACACATAATACAAACGAGAAGGCTACGTCTAGAGCTCACACAGAGCAAGACGGGTGTCATAAATTTGTAGACAATTTTAAATAAATTTTTACATCAATGCATATAAATATAATCACAGTTGATCAATGCTGATTATGTTGATAATCACAGTGCATTAAATCAATCCCATAGCAAAAAAATACGTCATCAGATAATTCCATACCACCACCACCACATATGGACAATATATAATAGAAAATAAAGTGCCTAGTGCAATTCAATTCAAAATTGAGCATATAGTCAACACATCAAGAATAAAGAAAGAATACCAAATCAGGATGAAAGTGCAGCCAATAGCTTATATAACCACTATGGTAGATAGCCTCAACACATATAGTCAAACATGCCAGCAAATATGTATAATATCCCACATATGGCAGATGTATATAATAAAGTGCTTAGTGCAACTTATCTCAAGTAAACCAGAATGGAATATATGATTATTTACCATATGTGGGTAATCATAGGTTGCTATTATCAAAACCAGTACAAAGCAGATAGTTTAACTATCCACCATAGTGGAGGAAGCAATACAGCGAAACACGCGTAGTGGTCCTGCTGCTCACATTAAGTAAGTTCTGGTGTCTATTATTATCACTTGTTGATCTATTCCTACATGTCCTATTAGGTATGCTGCAGTTATTCACTATGGTGGATAGTTAAACTATCTGCTTTGTACTGGTTTTTAAGTGTTCTAATGAGTCCAAACTCGGATGAGATATTCCACTCTGCACCAGAGAATTCCATTTCTCTGGTTCTGTTGGAGCTACGATTTCGCCAGAACCACTGTAGCGACGCCTGATGGAAGCATGATTCAGAACAGTAGCTTTCGTGTTTCTAACATAAGCCCCCGACGTGTTACGGACAGATGATTAGATTACCATTATAGGATATTAGCAGAAACAGCAGGGCTTGGAGACAAAGACATTCCTGTGGTGGGGCGAAAGGAAAGAGTGAGTAAAGGTACTGCCACACTAAACAATCCCGCTAGCGATCACGATAACGACGCATACTAATGCGATCGCTAGCGGGATTGTTTCTATATCGCTAAGTGCGGCCACATTTAGCGATATAGTTAACGACGCTATCGCCGTTAGCGATCTTCTTAACGACTTTAGCGGTACAAAAGTACCGCTAAATCGCTAAGAAAAGGTGCCACACTAGCGATATATACTTACCCAGCGGGAGCGCCGACGAGAAAATAGGGTCCGGAACGATTCCAGCGACGAGCGAGATCACAGCAGGAAGCTCGTCGCTGGCAGCTGCCGCACTGAACAACATCGCTAACGGGATCGCTAAATAGTGACGTTTTTTAGCGATCCCGTTAGCGATATTGTTCAGTGTGGCATACCCTTAAGAGAAGTTTGCAGGGAGAGGAGGGGGGTTGCAGGCTGTAGGCCCTGGGCTGTCAGCACAAAGGATAAGGAATGATCTTTCATTCCAGCGCATCATCACAAGGAGCGATCCAGGTATCCTGGTTTCCTTAGCATCTTATTCGGTAAATCGCTATAGCTTAACGAATAAGGAGGGAGCCGAACATATTCGCTCATCACTAGCCATGAGATCTCCCCTGTGATGGGTAGATCTTGTTTTATCCACCAGTATTATATGTTTTATACTTGTGTGGATGATAGTCCATCGGTTGGTGACTTTTACAATATTTGTTTCAGCAATATCTGACCCATATTAATACTACAGAGACATATGTGAGTGGTGATGAGCGATGTAAAGAGGAGATTACTTCATATGACTACCCAGGTAAGTAGTAACCACTAAATGCAGAGAAGTCACAGATTCTTCTCAGTCACCGGCTGTGCCTGCTTTATCGGTGGTGTATTCCGGCCATATCACAATCGTGTGATCACCATTTTGCCTTTAGACCACAACATTCTCCTAGACCACAGGACTGTGGGTGTGGCTATTGCCGCTAGGAGTTCGACACTAAGCAAACATAAAAAAAGGTTATCTCCGCCTCCGTCGTATACACCCTTCTACTGGCAGTAGGCTAACTCAGTTATTGCTTGGTGTCCGTAGGAGGCACACGTCTGTTTTTTTCCCAGACCTTTTTTCTTTTTTACCATGAAGATGAGACAGGGGCGACGGACACTTTTGAAGGGGTCCGATCTCCCCAAACCAGCAACAGGCGAGCACGTGCGATTGTCGCCTCCACGTATCCTCTCCTGCGACGTGGGATGCCATGCCTGAGCTGATTCAAGGGCGACGGGTCTCTTAAACGGCACCGATCTCCCCACACTAACTTACAGTCGACCACATGGAGTGTCACCTTCATGTATCCTCGTCCGCAGCCAGGCCTATGCCGGACAACCTGCCCTTCCCATCCTTAGGGATTGAACCCATAGGATGCTCAGAGGCCTCTACATGGCGTCCGTGCAGCCCCCACTGCTTCACCACTTTTAAAAGCGGATGATGCAAGGAGGCGGAAGGTTCCTCTCCACTTCTCTCCTAAGAGATGATGGATTGAAGCATTCTCTTACCCAGTACCTTCCTAAAGTTTACACTCGTCGCGGCGGCTTAGGCCGGGACGCGTGCCTCGGTGAGTGTAAAGCTGGACAGAGACATGGCGTCCGTGCTGATCCCACTGTACCTCCGCTGAAAGAACAGCGGTACTACAAGGAGCTGGACGGCCCCTCTCCACCTCCCTTTCAAAGGGACGGGTGGATTGAGGTTTTCCTGCACCGTCCCCTGTCACAGCAAGACTGTGGCTCGGCGCCACCGAGAGAAGCACTGGGGCTTTGCAACAGAGCGGTGGGCCTCTGCTCCACATTATGTATCGGGGACTCCGATCATTGCGTGTACTTACACGTTGGAGGTGACCGCTGCTCCTCCACAGCTCAGTGGTAAGGGGCGCATTCCTTCCGTGGAAGCCTGGTGTCCTCTCCTTCCGTACAGGGAGATCTACAGGCTCCGCCGCAAATGCTGGTTAGTGGTGCGAGTAACACCGCATGCCCGAAGCGCACCGCAAATGCTGGCTGCTAAAGCCGGGCAAATAGGCGCGTGCAGCTCTAGCGGCGGCGCCGTCATCCGGCAGACGCTGAAACTTTACTCCCTGGCTTTGAGCTGTCCTAGGCCGCGGGCAGAAGTCCCGCTCCCAGCAGCGTCTACTTCCGGCGAGCCCGCCCCCGTGTCATCGGGCCGGCGCCGGAAATTTAGTCTCCAGCTTCGGCCTACTTCAAGGAACCTCCGCCCCTCTCTGATGTTGCGGTGGTTCTTGGCATAACGGGATGGCTGTGTGGAGGCGCTGTCGCACTTGGCGATCACATAGGCGATCGCGACAGCGACGTTGCCGCTGCATGCCGTGCGCGGCGACGTCGATGGCGAGGTCGCTGCTGCGTCATAAAATTGCTGGCTCTTGGGCGATCTCACTGGCGATCTTCTTACTTGGTGTGACAGTGCCTTAACCACGGCTTCCTGGGAGTTATGATCCAGCCGCAGGCCGCTGCATTCATCCTCGAGAGTGCGCTGCTGGTCGCTCCGTTCTACCGGTCTGCAGACCAGGGTACGGACACCAGGGGCTGAGATGAAGTCGTCTGAACTCGTCAGATCGCAGCAGCTTGAGGCCGGGCAAGTACAAGTATGGGAGACCCGCTGGCAATCCCTGGTCCAGTTGACGCATGTGTATATATGTGTGCGGTTTGTATCACCTGGGTTGTCCAGAGCTACAGTCGGCTCTGGTTCACGGTCTCCTTCCCTTCAGGTGCAAGTCCACAAGGATCGGATTATGATTCCGAAAGGTCCCTTGATCTGCAGGCACCTAGTAACTGAGAGACAATTAGCAGTCTCATTGAAGCGTAAACCAGACTCTGGGGTTAACTGCAGCTCTAGGCTGAAGTTGCCTGCGCTCGTCAGATGGCGGCCGCTAAACAGCTTGAGGCTCCAGGATTTTTCGAGAGGACCAACCCACCCTGTCTGCCGGACAGAAGATGTGTTTTAACCCCTTCACCCCCAAGGGTGGTTTGCACGTTAATGACCGGGCCAATTTTTACAATTCTGACCACTGTCTCTTTATGAGGTTATAACTCTGGAACGCTTCAACGGATCTTCGCGATTCTGAGTTTGTTTTCTGGTGACATATTGTACTTCACGTTAGAAGTAACATTTCTTCGATATAACTTGCGTTTATTTTTGAAAAAAACACAAATATGGCGAAAATTTTTAAAATTTTGCAATTTTCAAACTTTGAATTTTTATTCCCTTAAAACAGAGAAATATATCACACAAAATAGTTAAGAAATAACATTTCCCACATGTCTACTTTACATCAGCACAATTTTGGAACCAAAATTTTTTTTTGTTAGGAAGTTATAAGGGTTAAAAGTTGACCAGCAATTTCTCATTTTTACAACAAAATTTACAAAGCCATTTTTTTTAGGGACCACCTCTCATTTGAAGTCACTTTGAGGGGTCTATATGGCAGAAAATACCCAAAAGTGACACCATTCTAAAAACTGCACCCCTCAAGGTACTCAAAACCACATTCAAGAAGATTATTAACCCTTCAGGTGCTTCACAGGAACTAAAGCAACGTGGAAGGAAAAAATGAATATTTAACTTTTTAGCCACAAAAATGATCTTTTACAAACTTTTTTTTTATTTTCACAAGGGTAAAAGGAGAAAATGGACAGATAAGGTTGTTATGCAATTTCTCCTGAGTACGCCAATACCCAATATGTGGGGGAAAACCACTGTTTGGGCACACGGCAGAGCTCGTAAGGGAAGGAGCGCCGTTTGACTTTTTCAAACTAAAATTGGCTGGAATTGAGATTGGACGCCATGTCGTGTTTGGAGAGCCCCTGATGCGCCTAAACAGTGGAAACCCCCACAAGTGACACCATTTTGGAAACTAGACCCCCTAAGGTACTTATCTAGATCTGTTGTGAGCACTTTGAACCCCCAAGTGTTTCACAAAAGCTTATAATGCCTGGGTGTGAAAAAAAAACAAAAACAATTTTCCACAAAAATGATTTTTTAGTCCCAAATTTTTGAATTTTCCCAAGGAAATTGGACCCCAAAAGTTGTTGTCCAATTTGTCCTGAGTACGCTGATACCCCATATGTGGGGGGGAACCACTGTTTGGGCGCACGGCAGAGCTCGGAATGGAAGGAGCACCATTTGACTTTTTCCAACCAAAATTGGCTGGAATTGAGATTGGATGCCATGTTGCATTTGGAGAGCCCCTGATGTGCCTAAACAGTGGAAACCCCCCACAAATGACCCCATTTGGGAAACTAGACCCCCTAAGGAACTTTTCTAGATCTTTGCTGAGCAATTTGAACCCCCAAGTGCTTCACACAAGTTTATAACGTAGAGCCGTAAAATTTAAAAATCATATTTTTTCCACAAAAATGATCTTTTCACCCCAATTTTTATTTTTCCAAGGGTAACAAGACTCCAAAAGTTATTGTGCAATTTGTCCTGAGTGCGCTGATACCCCATATGTGGGGGTAAACCACTGTTTGGGTGCATGGCAGAGTTTGGAAGGGAAGGAGCGCCGTTTGACTTTTTCAACGCAGAATTGGCTGGACGCCATGTCGTGTTTGGAGAGCTCCTGATCTGCCTAAACAGTGGAAACCCCCATAAATGACACCATTTTGGAAACTAGACCCCTCAAGGAACTTATCTAGATGTGTGGTGAGAACTTTTAACCCCCAGGTGTTTCACTAAAGTTTATAACGTACAGCCGTAAAATAAAAAATCTTTTTTTTTTTTTTACAAAAATGATTTTTTTCGCCCCCAATATTTTATTTTCACAAGGGTAACAGAAGAAATTGGAACCCAAAAGTTGTTGTCCAATTTGTCCTGAGTACGCTGATACCCAATATGTGGGAGAAAACTACTGTATGGGCACACGTCAGGGCTCGGAAGGGAAGTAGTGACGTTTTGGATTGCAGACTTTGATGGAATGGTCTGGGGGCGTCATGTCACATTTGGAGAGCCCCTGATGCACCTATACAGTGGAAACCCCCCACAAGTGACCCCATTTTGGCAAATAGACCCCACAAGGAACTTATCTAGATGTGTGGTGAGCACTTTGAACCCCGAAGTGCTTCACAGAAGTTTATAACGCACAGCCGTAAAAATAAAAAATCCTTTTTTTTTTTTTTTTTGCAAAAATGATTTTTTTGCCCCAATATTTTATTTTTACAAGGGTAACAGGAGAAATTGGACCCCAAAAGTTGTTGTCCAATTTGTCCTGAGTACGCTGATATCCAATATGTGGGAGAAAACTACTGTATGGGTACACGTTGGGGCTCGGAAGGGAAGTAGTGACGTTTTGGATTGCAGACTTTGATGGAATGGTCTGGGGGCGTCATGTCGCATTTGGAGAGCCCCTGATGCGCCTAAACAGTGGAAATCCCCAACAAGTGACCCCATTTTGGAAAATAGACCCCACAAGGAACTTATCTAGATGTGTGGTGAGCGCTATGAAGCCCCAAGTGCTTCACAGAAGTTTATAATGTACAGCCGTAAAAACAAAAAAATTATTTTTTTTGTACAAAAATGATATTTTCGCCCCCAGTTTTTTATTTTCCCAAGGGTAACAGAAGAAATAGGACAAATTGCACAATAACTCTTGGGGTCCAGAGTACGCTGATACCCATATGTGGGGATAAACTACTGTTTGGACGCATGGCAGAGCTGAGAAGTGAAGGAGCACCGTTTGACTTTTTCAACGCAGAATTGGCTGGAATTGAGATCAGACGCCATGTCACATTTGGAGAGCCCCTGATGTGCCTAAACAGCGGAAACCCCCCAATTCTAACTCCAACCCTAACCCCAACACACCCCTAACCCTAGTCCCAACCCTAACCACAAACCTAACCCTAACACACCCCTAATCCCAACCCTAACCCTAATCCTAACTTTAGCGCCAACCTTAACCCTAACTTTAGCCGCAACCCTAACCCTAATGGGAAAATGGAAATAAATACTTTTTTTAATTTTATTATTTTTCCCTTACTAAGGGGGTGATAAAGGGGGTTTGATTTACTATTTATAGCGGGTTTTTATGATTGGCAGCTGTCACGCTAAAAGACGCTTTTTATTGCAAAAATAGTTTTTGCATCATCACATTTTGAGAGCTATAATTTTTGCATATTTTGGCCCACAGAGTCATGTGAGGTCTTATTTTTTGCGGGACGAGTTGACGTTTTTATTGGTACCATTTTTGAGCACGTGACGTTTTTTGATCACTTTTTATTTCGATTTTTGAGAGGTTAGAATGAACAAAAATCAGCAATTCATGAATTTCTTTTGGGGGAGGCGTTTATACCGTTCCGCGTGTGGTAAAATTGATAAAGCAGTTTTATTCTTCGGGTCAGTACGATTATGGCGATACCTCATTTATATCGTTTTTTCATGTTTTGGCGCTTTTATGGAATAAAAACAATTTTATATAAAAAATAATTATTTTTGCATCGCTTTATTCTTCGAGCTATAACTTTTTTATTTTTTCGCTGATGATGCTGTATGACGGCTCGTTTTTTGCGGGACAAGATGACGTTTTCAGCGGTACCATGTTTTTTTATATCGGTCTTTTTGATCGCATGTTATTCCACTTTTTGTTCGGCGGTATGATGATAAAGCATTGATTTTTTGCCTCGTTTTTTTTTTTTTTTTTTTTTTTAAGGGGTTCACTAAAGGGGTTAACTAGTGGGACAATTTTAAATTTTATAGGGGGGGTCGTTACGGACGCGGCGATACCAAATATGTGTACTTTTATTGCTTTGTTTTTTTTATTTACAGGAAGAAGTGAATTTATTGGGGAATATATATATTTTTTTTTATTTATTTTGGATTTTTTTTTAAAACATGTTTATTTTTATTTTTTTAACTTTTTTACTTTGTCCCAGGGTGGGACATCACTGTATTTTATCAGATCGCTGGTATGACAGTGTGCACAGCACTCTGTCACACCAGCGATCGCTCAGGCAGTGCAGCAGTCTTCTCAGTGCCTGCTCTCGGCAGGCACTGAGGTAGCTGCCTCCCTCCAGGACCCCGGCGCCATCTTGGATCAGGGTCCTGGGAGGGAGGAAGCCCTCAGAACAGCGCGATCACATCGCGCTGGTCTGAGGGTCTCAGGGGGGCGCGCAGGGAGCCCCCACCCTGCGCGATCCTCCCCTGTGCCCCCAGTACACCGCGATCATGTTTGATCGCGGTGTGCAAGGGGTTAATGTGCCGGGAGCGGTCCGTGACCGCTCCTGACACACAGTCATGGGTGTCAGCTGTGATAATCAGCTGACACCCGGCCGCGATCGGCTGCGCTCCCCCCGGGAGCGCGTCCGATCGCACGAGACGTACTATCCCGTCCATGGTCATACGGTCCCAGGTACCATGGACGGGATAGTACGTCCGATGGCAGTAAGGGGTTAAGTGAGCCAAGCAGGCTCACAAGGTCTTTGGCTCTCATCCTAGATTCAAGGAATTTGGCACCACCGAGAGTAGCCAGACAAACGCTTCTCTGTGTACAAAGCTATCAGGCCTTTCGCCCCTGACCTCCTTAAGGAGTGTGGCGTATTCTTCCGCAGTTGATTCCCCCCATCTCTCGTTTGCCATCTAAATCACTTTCCCTCCTTAGTGGGTCCTCTATAAAAGATCAGACTGACCGTTTCGTTGAGACCTGGCTCGGTCAGTGTTAGAGGGTTCTGCGCTCTCCCCTTCTTTTGCGGCTGACTAGGTAGCCAAGACTTGGATGTCTTGGTCGTAGTCCCTGACTGAAGCACTACGCGGTAGGGACGTTCCTTCAGAGATATTCTAAATCACCAATCAGATCGCTTTTGCAGGGAGCAGCACGATAGCTCAGTGGAAAGCACTGGCGCTTTGCAGCATGGGAGTCCATGGTTCAGATCCCACCATGGACGACTTCTGCAGGGAGTTTGTATGTTCTCCCTGTGCTCAGGTGGCCTGCCACCAATGTACCAAGGTAGATAAACTTGGCACTCAACTTATAGATGATAATCCCAAATTTTTATTGCAGTCACAGAGCAGATGACGTTTCGGTCCAATAAGGGCCTTCCTCAGTCCGACTGCTTGTGGCGAAGGAGTAGTGTGAATAAAGGCAGCTTGCCTTAATAGAAAGACCCTCCTATAGTTAGTTCCTGGTATGCCCTTCTTATGGGGTAGTCTCTAGTCGAGATACAATCCTAACCGGAATAAGGTACTGTGGGCCGCAGTGGCTCCTTGATAACAATTCAGGCGTCAGGCAGTGTCACGGGTCTTTCCCCTGATGCGGTGGACAGGTTTATCTACCTTACTATACACGGGTTGGGAAACCTACTTGTGCACCACCACGGTAGTGCGACGATATATTTTCACCAATGTACCAAGGACATACAGGTAGGTGTTAATTATGGTATAAGGAAAGCCTTATTGTTGAGATTCTGGCGAGATGTCAAATGCCATTCTAAGCTAACGCAGCAGCTAAGCAGCTTGGGTCGACTCAACCTCAAAGAACTCCCTTACTCCTTTGCGCTATCGGAGTGGCCGATTTTTCGGCGAAAAATTGGATCAGTTTATATCCAATATCACTGGAGGGAGCAGCAGTTCTCTCCCTCAGCAGAGGGTTAGGCAGCCCTTTCGTCGCAGGCCTTAGGCGCAATTTAAGGTTTTTCGCAACCACTGGTGAGCCACGGCGACAGGCCCGGTGATGCAGGTCACCCAGCCAGGCCCAGAGGACTCATGTCTAATACAGGACCAATCCATTGGGAAGAATGCGCTCCCATCAGCCGAGATATAGGGGATCTAGGTCCCAGGGATTTTCCGCTAAATGGCTGGAGGCAGAGTCCAGTCCTTCACTCCAGAGTAGGCGGCCGCCTACTCCGGTTTTTTGTCCTGCCTGGTTCGCAGTTACCTGCGACAGGTAGGTCAGGGACATAATATCCTTAGGGTACAGGATAGAATTTGTCGGTTTCCCTCCAACGAGGTTCGTTTCCTCTCGTCTCCCCAGAACAGAGACTCAGGCTCGAGCCTTTTTCAAGGCCATCGGTGTTGTGAATACTCTGGAGGCGACTTCTGAGCTGGGGCTCCCTCCGGTGGTTGCTGAGGGTAATAAACTAATTGCTGAATGGCCTTCAGCTGGCTCTGAATGGTCTGATATAAGTGACCTGAACTCCTTTCAGCCTTGCCGGTAACCAATTGTTCTTCCACGTCTTGCTTGGAGCTCAGCTTGCATTCCTGCTCTCACTCAGATAAGTGATTTGCTGTTTTTTTCCTCTGGTTGGATTTTCTTGCTGGTTTGCTGCTTTGCAGTAGACTTCAGCCTGGTCCCCTTTTGGGGCCTGGCTCTGCAATTGTGCTGTTTGTGTTTGCACTTTTGCTCTGTTCCTATGTCACTTTTTATTTGCTGAATTACTGTGTGTTACACCAGAGATCTGATTTAGGTGGTAGAGATCGTGTGATCTCAGGTTTTTTGTTAATCAGAAGTGTTGGTATTTTTGTCAGGGTTTTTTTGGTTTGCAGTCAGAATTCTTTACTATACTTTTCTATCTAGACAGATTGGGCCCCAGCGTTTGCTCATTCTATTTTCTGTCTGTGTTCGTATTTTCTTCTGGTCTAACCGCCATTATATGTTTGGGGGCTTCCTATTTCTTTGGAGGTTCTGCTATGGGGCAGTTAGCTTTCATCTTTCTGCCTTTAGGTGAAGCTATCTCTCCGGCTGTGACGAGGCGTCTAGGATCACCGTAGGTACGCTCCACGGCTACTTCTAGTGTTGCGGTTAGTTGAGGGTCCTGCAATCCAGTAGTTTCCAGCCTCTCTGGTGTATTGCTTTTTTGGCTATTTTTTGCAATCTCTCCTCAGCTACCGAAACATAACACATTGGGTCCCTTCAACAAGTCGGCGTAGTCGTCCCCGTACCATAGGACGAAGGAGGCTTGGGGTTCTACTCCAACCTGTTTGTAGTTCCCAGGAATGACGGGTCCGTGAGACCCATTTTGGACTTATAACGCCTGAATGGCTTAATCGGGCTGCGACACTTCCGGATGGTGTCCCTCCTCTCGGTCGTAGCGGTCATGGAAAGAGGGGAGGTTTGGCGTCAATTGAGGTCCAAGACGGTTGGGTACTGTCTCGCCTGGGATGGTTAGTGAATTCCAGGAAGTCGTCTTCCCTGCGGTCTCGGAGGATCACCCTTTTGGGGATGATCTTTGACATAGCGCGGGGGTTGAGAATTCTCCCACGGGAGAACACCTTACTTCTTCGCCGAGAGATCCGGGTTCTTCGCCGGCCGGTCCCCTACACGATTTGATTCTGCATGAGGGTCTTAGGGAAGATGATGGCGCCAACAGAGGCAGTATCTTTTGCGCAGCTCCATCTTCTTCCTTTGCAGCACGCTCTCCTCAAGGTTTGGGACAGGAGTCCTTGCTACCTAGACCGCCGATGCCGGCTGTCTCCTCAAGTCAGACTGGCTGTATGGTGGACGAGGAACTCGTCACTTCAAAGGGCCTTTTCTTCTGTACATGGGCTGGTAGGCCCGACAGACGCCAGCCTTCTCGGATGGGGAGCGGTGTTTCTCCACCACGCAACCCAGGAACGTTGGTCTCGGCAAGAGTCAGCTCACAGGGGGGTCCCGACCAATATATTAGAGATTCAAGCAGTTCAGCTGACCCTGCGGTGCTTTCGTCACCATTTGGCGGGCCACCCCATCCGGATTCAGTCAGACAACGACACGGTCTTGGCGTACATAAATCATCAGAGGGGTACCTGAAGCAGGGCGGCCATGCTCGAAGTGAATCAAGTCCTAGGATGGGCAGAGCGGAACCACTCGGTGCTGTCGGCGGTGCACACTCACGGCGAGCAGAACTGGGCAGCGGATTTCCTCCGCTATCAGTTTCTGGCGTCATGGGAATGGTCCCCACATCCTGACGTATTTCAGCGGATTTGCCGGCGCTTGGGCACACCAGATAGTGATCTGATGGCCTCCAGGAACAATGCCAAGGGGGCCAGTTTTGTCTCTGGGTACAGAGATCCGCAGGCAATTGCGGTGGACTCTCTGGTTCCGCCATGGAATCAAATTCACCTCCCATACTTGTTCCCTCCGCTAGCGCTGCTACCCAGGGGAATCGAGAAGATCGAGGCAGAGGGAGGCCCGACAATATTAATCGTTCCGGATTGACCTCTTCGGTCCTGGTAGGCAGATCTGGTGCAGCTGCTCACCGACGTACCATGGCGACTACCAGCCAAGCAGAGCTACTCTCCCAGGGCCTGGTTTCCCACCAGATCTCAGGAGCCCTGTGTTTTGACGACCTGGCCTTTGAATCTTGGATTCTATCCCGGGCAGGGTTCTCCCAGAGAGTCGCTACCACAATGACCAAACGCTCGAAGGTCGGCTTCAGCTCGGGTCTATCACCATATTTGGAGGGTCATTGTTAGGTGGTGCAGGGAACATAGTTATTCCCTGCTACATTTCTCGATTACCAACATTCTGGCTTTTTTCCAGGCCGGTCTAGATGCAAGTCTAGCTCCAGGCACTCATAGTAGACAAGTATCGGCTTTTGTCGTTCCTTTTTTCAGCGTAGAATTGCCACCAGTTGGCAGGTGAGAACCTTCATACAGGGGGTTGTCCATATAGTACCCCTCTGCAGGGTTCCCCTAGACACCTGGGATCTTAACCTGGTGCTGGGAGTCTTACAGGAATCTCCATTTGAGCCCTTTCGGGAAGTATCTTTAACGTACCTCTCCTGGAAGGTTGTGTTTTTGATAGCCATAACTTCCATTAGGCGGGTCTCGGAACTGGCGGCTCTTTTGCCGAGCCCCATACTTACTCTTTCACCAGGACAAGGTGGTGCTTAGACCTAATTCGCCCTTTTTTTACCAAAGTTCGTGTCATTCTTTCATATCAACGAACACATTGTTTTATCCTTGTTCTGCCCGGCACTAACGCATCGGGTGGAGAAGGCTCTCCATACGCTGGACCTGGTGAGAGCACTCAGGAGGTATGTATCGCGGACGAGAACAGGTTTGTAAGGCGGCAACCTGTTCTAGCTCGCATACCTTCTCCAAGCATTATAATATTCATACCCAGGCTTCGGCGGATGCGAGTCTAGATAGAAGGATTCTGCAGGCGGCGGTGGCACACCGATAGACTATGCCTGACATGATGACTGACACTGTGTAAGCGGTCTCCCACCCAAAGGACTGCTTTAGGACGTCCCACAGTCCTGTGTCACCCAATGAGACGAAGGAGAAATACGGATTTTTGTATTACTCACCGTAAAATTCTTTTCTCCGAGACGCTCATTTGGGGACACAGCGCCCACCCTTTTTTAGCCATATGGCTTTATTTTGATTTAATTTTATGTTCTTGGTGGGTTTAATTCTGTATATGTTGTTTCTATGGTGATGTTGATTTATGCTTCGTTCTCCTACTGCTTTTGCACCAAACTGAGTTAGCCTATGGCCAGTAGCAGGGTGTATACGACGGAGGCGGAGCTAACCTTTTTTTATGTTTGCTTAGTGTCGACCTCCTAGCGGCAATAGCCACACCCACAGTCCTGTGTCCCCCAATGAGCATCTCGGAGAAAAGGATTTTACGGTGAGTAACACAAAAATCCGTATTTTTCTTAGTCTCTGGCTATGGTTGCTTTATCGGTGATATAGTCCGGCCGTATCACAATCGTGTGATCACCATTTTGCCTGTTCAAATAACTTTGGTCATTGAAAGCCCTTTTCTAGAGAACTTACAACAAGGAAGATCTGTTATGATTTGGTAGCTGAGGAGAGCAGGCAAAAACGGCAATACACCAGAGAGGTTGGAATCTACTGGATTGCAGTACCCTGACTAACCACCACAACTAAAGGCAGCCGTGGAGCGTATCTACGTTGGTCCTAGACGCCTCGTCACAGCCTGAGAGGCTAACTACACCTAAAGATAGAAAGAGGAAAGCTATCTGCCCCGGAGCAGATCCCCAAACAACATAGGAAGCCCCCAAACATGTAATGGCGGTTAGACAAGAGAAAATACAAACACAGACAGAAAATAGTAAGAGCAAACGTTAGGGCCCAAACTACCTGGACAGAAAAGGATAGGAAGGACACTTACTGCAATCCCAAAAAAAAACTAAAAAGTACCAACTCTACTAATTACAAAAACACCTGAGATCACACGACCTCTACCACCTAAATTAGTTCTCTCGGTGTAACAAAACTAAGCGGCAGCCACTAAAAAAAACTGGAAAAGGCAAATGAACAAATAACAGTGGCTCAGATAAACTGAGAGGGGCACAAGCCCCCCGAGGGGACCTGGCTGACCTCCACAGAAGTGAAGGAAAAAATGCAAAAAGCAAGCACAAAAATAACTTATCTGTTAGCAGAAGATGCAGGCAAGACTCAGCAAGTTTCCAAGTGAACCAGGAACCAAAGTTGAGACAAGAACAATTGATCACCGGCAACCCTGATGGGAGGGAACCTCCCTTATATAAGACCAGTCAGTAACTCCTGATTCACAATCTTCATTGAATGGTTCAGTACTGTTTGGAACCACCAGAGGGAGCTTCTGCTCAGAATTCATTTCTAACACATTCACAACAGTACCCCCCCCTTGAGGAGGGGTCACCGAACCCTCATTTGGGCAACCAGGTCGGTCAGGATGAGCTCTGTGATACGCACGGATCAGTCTCCTAGCATGGATGTCCGAAGCAAACACCCAAGAATTGTCCTCCTGACCATAACCTCTCCACTTAACCAAATACTGGAGTTTTCGTCTAGAAAAACGAGAATCCAATATTTTCTCAACCACATACTCCAGATTGCCTCAACCAAAACAGGGTCAGGAGGCGCAGCCATAGGAACCACTGGCTCGACAAACCTCTTCAATAAGGACTTGTGGAACACGTTATGGATCTTAAATGTCCCTGGAAGAAGTAAACGAAAGGAAACAGGATTAAGAATCTCCTTGATCTTATAAGGTCCAATGAACCTAGGCTTAAACTTAGGAGATGCAACTCTCATAGGGATATTTCTTGAGGACAACCAGACCAAGTCCCCCACTTCAAACCGAGGACCATCAGTCCTATGCCGGTTGGCAAACCGCTGGGCCCTCTCCTGAGAGAGGGACAACCTCTCCACTACCTGGTCCCAAATCTGCTACATACGCTCCACAACAGAGTCAACACCTGGACAGACAGAAACCTCCGTCTGTCCCGAAGAAAATCGAGGGTGAAACCCAAAATTGCAGAAAAATGGAGACATCAAAGTGGCAGAGCTAGCCCTATTATTAAGAGCAAACTCAGCCAAAGGCAAAAAAGAGACCCAGTCATCTTGATCAGCAGACACAAAGCATCTCAGATAAGTCTCCAATGTCTGGTTTGTTCTCTCAGTTTGTCCATTGGTCTGAGGATGAAAAGCCGAGGAGAAAGACAATTGAACACCAAGTTTAGAACAAAAAGTCCTCCAAAATCTGGAAACAAACTGGACTCCTCTGTCAGACACAATGTTCTCAGGAATGCCGTGTAACCGAACCACGTGCTGAAGGAACAAAGGCACCAATTCGGAGGAGGAAGGCAACTTAGGTAATGGCACAAGATGTATCATTTTGGAAAACCTATCACAAATCACCCAGATAACGGTCATTCTCTGAGAAACAGGGAGGTCGGAAATGAAATCCATAGAGATATGGGTCCATGGTCTTTTGGGCACAGGCAAAGGCATCAACAAACCACTAGAGCGAGAGCAAGGCTTGGAGCGAGAGCAAGTCCCTCAGGACTGCACAAATTCCCTGACGTCACGAGACAAAGTAGGCCACCAAAAGGACCGACTAACCAAGTCTCTGGTACCAAAAATTCCGGGATGACCGGCCAACGCGGAACAATGAATCTCAGACATCACACTCTTTTTCCACCGGTCTGGGACAAACAATTTCCCAATAGGGCAGCGCTCGGGTTTATCCTCCTGACACCCTTCCAGAGACAGTCTCAAATTGGGCGAGATGGCGGAAAGAACTACACCCTCTTTCAAAATAACAGCAGGATCAGATAACTCAGGAGAGTCCGCAAGGAAACTCCTCGAGAGGGCATCCGCCTTAACATTCTTAGTGCCAGGAAGAAAGGAAACCACAAAATTAAAACGTGTGAAAAACAAGGCCCACCTGGCCTGTCTAGGATTAAAGGGTATGCCACACTGAACAATATCGCTAACGGGATCGCTAAAAAAACGTCACTATTTAGCGATCCCGTTAGCGATGTTGTTCAGTGCGGCAGCTGCCAGCGACGAGCTTCCTGCTGTGATCTCGCTCATCGCTGGAATCGTTCCGGACCCTATTTTCTCGTCGGCGCTCCCGCTGGGTAAGTATATATCGCTAGTGTGGCACCTTTTCTTAGCGATTTAGCGGTACTTTTGTACCGCTAAAGTCGTTAAGAAGATCGCTAACGGCGATAGCGTCGTTAACTATATCGCTAAATGTGGCCGCACTTAGCGATATAGAAACAATCCCGCTAGCGATCGCATTAGTATGCGTCGTTATCGTGATCGCTAGCGGGATTGTTTAGTGTGGCAGTGGCTTAAGTTGCTTGGCTGATTCCAGATAAACCAGATTCTTATGGTCCGTGAGGACCACCACCTGATGTTTGGCTCCCTCCAGCCAATGTCTCCACTCTTCAAAAGCCCACTTCATGGCCAATAACTCCCGATTACCCACGTCATAATTACGTTCAGTTGGAGAAAATTTTCGAGAGAAAAAGGCACAAGGGTTACTTTTAGAGGTCTCTGGATCTCTTTGGGACAAAACGGCACCTGGCCCAATTTCAGAGGCATCAACCTCCACCTGAAATGGCAGAGAAACATCAGGCTGCCGTAGAACAGGAGCAGACGTGAATCTCTGCTTAAGTTCCTGAAACGCAGAGACTGCCTCAGGAGGCCAATTCACCACATCAGAACCCTTTTTGGTCAAATCAGTCAATGGTTTAACAATAACAGAGAAATTACCAATAAATTTAAGATAAAAATTGGCAAAACCCAAGAATCTCTGAAGAGCCTTTAATGAAGTAGGTTGGACCCAATCACAGATGGCCTGAACCTTGAATGGGTCCATTTCAATAACAGATGGGGACAAAATGAATCCCAGAAATGAGATCCTCTGTACACCAAAAAGACACTTTGATCCCTTCACATACAGAGCATTCTCTCTCAAAATCTGGAACACAGTCCGAACATGTTTCACATGAGAGTCCCAGTCATTGGAAAAAATCAAGATATCATCCAAATAAACAATCAGAAATTTATCCACAAAATCCCTGAAAATGTCATTCATGAAGGACTGGAAGACGGAAGGAGCATTAGTGAGCCCAAAGGGCATCACTAGGTACTCAAAATGCCCCTCTGGGGTATTAAATGCCGTCTTCCATTCATCCCCGTGCTTAATGCGAATAAGGTTATACGCTCCCCTGAGGTCAAGCTTGGTAAACCAAGTAGCACTTTTCACCCTGGAAAACAGGTCAGAAATCAAGGGTAACGGATATTGATATTTCACAGTGATATTGTTCAAGAGACGATAATCAATACACGGCCTTAATGAACCATCCTTTTTGGCCACAAAGAAAAAACCGGCACCCAAGGGTGAAGAGGATGGTCTGATATGACCCTTCTCCAATGACTCCTTGATATAAGACCGCATAGCGTCATGTTCAGGTACAGACAAGTTAAAAAGGCGACCTTTAGGGAATTTACTACCATGCACTAATTTAATAGCGCAGTCATAGCTCCTATGGGGGGGCAAGGATGCAGATTTACTTTCGCTAAACACATCAGAAAAATCAGTCAAAAAGTCAGGAACATCCTGAGCCTGGGGAGAGGCAGAAAAAATAGGAGTGTTGGCATTAACACATTGGCAGCCCCAACTGGTTACAGACACAGATTTCCAATCCAAAACAGGATTAGGAGACTATAACCAAGGGAAACCTAGTACAATAATGTCATGCAGATTATACAGCACCAAAAATTTGCAACTCTCCTGATGATCAGGATCAACCCTCATTATCACCTGAGTAGAGAACTGGGGTTTATTCTCAGCCAAAGGGGTAGAATCAATCCCCAGTAGGGGAATAGACTTCCGTAGGGGTATCAAGGGAAACCCACAACGTTTAGCAAAATCAAAATCCATCAGGTTAATAGCTGCTCCCGAATCAACAAAATCCTGAGCAGAAAATGTGGACAGGGAGCAAATCAGGGTAACAGTCAACAGAAATTTAGTCTGAACACTACCCAAGACAACTGAGCGTGCAAAACGTCTTCCCCGCTTAGAGCAGACTGAAATAGCATGAGAGGCGTCACCACAGTAGAAACACAACCCCCTGCGCTTTCGAAACTCATGACGCTGTGCCCCAGAAGCCACTCCATCACACTGCATGGGTTCAGAAGCTGGTCCACAAGGCAACACCATTCCACGCATACCTCTATGCTCACGCAAACGTCTGTCAATTTGAATCGCTAATGTCATAGAATCATTGAGACCAGAGGGAGCAGGGAAACCTACCATAACATCTTTTACATTCTCTGACAGACCCTTCCGAAAAAGGGCTGCCAAAGCATCATCATTCCATTTGGTCAGGACTGCCCACTTTCGGAATTTCTGACAGTATAACTCAGCGTCCTCAAGCCCCTGATTTAATGCCAACAAGGTTTTTTCAGCTTGATCAGTGACATTAGGGTCATCGTACAATAACCCCAGAGCCAGAAAAAATGCATCAACATTACTCAAAACAGGATCCCCAGGTGTCAGGGAAAAAGCCCAATCCTGAGGATCGCCGCGCAGGAGAGAGATGACAATTTGAACCTGCTGTGCTGCGTTCCCTGAGGACTTAGGTTTTAAGGCAGAAAACAACTTAGTTATTTTTGAAATTCAGAAATTTAGCTCGATCCCCTAAAAACAAATCTGGCATGGGGATCCTAGGTTCCACAACTGGTAACCCTGCAAGATAGGTAGCAATACTCCGAACTTCAGTGGCAAGCTGATCCACACGGCCAGACAACTGTGCAAACTCCATTGAGAGAGAAAAAAAAAAAAATCCTCAGCACCCAGAAAAAGAGGGTAAAAAAATGCAACAAACAGAAAAAAAAAAATCTCTGACAACTCTGACAACTTTTTTTTTTTACACTATTTTTCCCTTCAGTGAGTACCATATAATTTTTAGTTAGGCCGGTGATACTGTTATGATTTGGTAGCTGAGGAGAGCAGGCAAAAACGGCAATATACCAGAGATGTTGGAATCTACTGGATTGCAGTACCCTGACTAACCACCACAACTAAAGGCAGCCGTGGAGCGTACCTACGTTGGTCCTAGACGCCTCGTCACAGCCTGAGAGGCTAACTACACCTAAAGATAGAAAGAGGAAAGCTATCTGCCCCGGAGCAGATCCCCAAAGAACATAGGAAGCCCCCAAACATGTAATGGCGGTTAGACAAGAGGAAATACAGACACAGACAGAAAATAGTAAGAGCAAACGTTGGGGCCCAAACTACCTGGACAGAAAAGGATAGGAAGGACACTTACTGCAATCCCAAAAAACCCTAAAAAGTACCAACTCTACTAATTGCAAAAACACCTGAGATCACACGACCTCTACCACCTAAATTAGTTCTCTGGTGTAACAAAACTAAGCCGCAGCCACTGAAAAAACTGGAAAAGGCAAATGAACAAATAACAGTGGCTCAGATAAACTGAGAGGGGCACAAGCACCCCGAGGGGACCTGGCTGACCTCCACAGAAGTGCAGGAAAAAATGCAAAAAGCAAGCACAAAAATAAAAGCAGAAAATAACTTATCTGTTAGCAGAAGATGCAGGCAAGACTCAGCAAGTTTCCAAGTGAACCAGGAACCAAAGTTGAGACAAGAACAATTGATCACCGGCAACCCTGATGGAGGGAACCTCCCTTATATAAGACCAGTCAGTAACTCCTGATTCCCAATCTTCACAATCTTCATTGAATGGTTCAGTACTGTTTGGAACCACCAGAGGGAGCTTCTGCTCAGAATTCATTTCTAACACATTCACAACAAAGATCCATATACGCAAATTAGAAGACCCTGACCTTTACCTGCCCAGATCTGTAAACTACAAAGCCAAATGACATCATGCGTATAATGTACTGACAAAATCACTTGAAGAAAAACATTATGATGGACCTCTTAGAGGAATCGGAGTGTAATGATGCTGTTGACTTCCTAGAACCCTGATATCTTATTGAATTAATCTACCTTATCCCCCTTCTGTGCTGCTGAATGTGCTCATATGGTCCCTACAAGACCAGGTCCAGTCTTTCTGGTCAAACTTTACTTTTGTGATTGACAACATTAAATGTGCAGTGAGGCCAAGTGTGACTTTATGTACAATAACAACAAAGTTTCCCTTTATTCTGACTTTTCATAATCTTTTAAAACTAATTCACTTCAAGGAGGACTGTGATAAACTACATTAACCCCCTTCTGCCATCTGACGTACTATGCTGTCCATGTGCCCTGGGACTTAATTACCAAGGACGGGATAGTACGTCACACGCGATCATCTGCGCTCACGGGGGGGAGCGCAGCTGATCGCGGCCGGGTGTCCGCTTACTATCACAGCTGACAACCGGCAGTAAGTGCCAGGAGCGGTCACAGACCGCTCCCGGCACTTTAACCCCCGACACTCCAATACGATCAAACATGATCGCAGTGTTCTGGCGGTATAGGGAAGCATCGCGCAGGGAGGAGGCTCCCTGCGTGCTTCCCTGAGACCCTCAGAACAGCGCGATGCAATCTCGCTGTTCCAAGGGCCTCCTCCCTGCAGGACCCCGGATCCAAGATGGCCGTGGGATCCTTCCGTGTCCTGCAGGGAGGTGGCTTCTCAGTACCTGCTCTCAGCAAGAAAGCCTCCTGCAGTGCCTATCAGATCGCAGATCTGACACAGTGCTGTGCACAGTGTCAGATCTCAGATCTGACACTATACAGTGATGTTCCACCCTGGGACAAAGTAAAAAAAATAAAAATTAAAATGTTTAAAAAAAAAATCCTAAATAAAGAAAAAAAAATATTCCCCAATAAATTCATTTCTTTATGTAAATAAAAGAAAAAACAATAAAAGTACACATATTTAGTATCGCCGGGTCCGTAACGACCCGCCCTATAAAACTGTCCCACTAGTTAACCCCTTTAGTGAACCCCATTAAAAAAACAAGGCAAAACAACAATGCTTTATCATCATACTGCCGAACAAAAAGTGGAGTAAAACGCGATCAAAAAGACGGATATAAATAAACATGATACCGTTGAAAACGTCATCTTGTCCCTCAAAAAGCGAGCCGCCATACAGCATCATCAGCGAAAAAATAAAAAAGTTATAGCTCGCAGAATAAAGCGATGCAAAAATAATTATTTTTAATATAAAATTTTTTATTGTATAAAAGCGGCAAAACATAAAAAATTATATAAATGAGGTACCACTGTAATCGTACTAACCCGAAGAATAAAACTGCTTTATCAATTTTACCACACTCGGAATGGTATAAACGCCCACCCCCCCCAAAAGAAATTCATGAATTGCTGTTTTTTGTTCATTCTGCCTCCCAAAAATCTTTATAACAAGCGATCAAAAAATTTTATGTGCCCAAAAATGGTACCAATAAAAACATCAACTCGTCCCGCAAAAAATAAGACCTCACATGACTCTGCGGGCCAAAATATGGAAAAATTATAGCTCTCAAAATGTGGTAATGCAAAAACTATTTTTCGCAATAAAAAGCGTCTTTTAGCGTGTGACAGCTGCCAATCGTAAAAACCCGCTATAAATAGTAAATCAAACCCCCCTTTATCACCCCCTTAGTTAGGGAAAAATAATAAAATTTAAAAATGTATTTATTTCCATTTTCCCGTTAGGCTTAGGGTTGGGGTTAGGTTTGGTGTTAGGGTTGGGACTAGGGTTAAGAGTGTGTTGGGGTTAGGGTTGGAGTTAGAATTGGGGGTTTCCAATGTTTAGGCACATCAGGGGCTCTCCAAATGTGACATGGCGTCTGATCTCAATTCCAACCAATTCTGCGTTGAAAAAGTCAAACTGTGCTCCTTCCTGTTGTGAATGTGCTAGAAATGAATTCTGAGCAGAAGCTCCCTCTGGTGGTTACAAACAGTACTGAACTATCCAATGAAGATTGTGAAGATTGGCGATCAGGTGTTACTGACTGGTCTTATATAAGGGAGGTTCCCTCCCATCAGGGTTGCCGGTGATCAATTGTTCTGGTCTCATCTTTGATTCCTGTTCACTTTGTAGCTTGCTGTTTCGTGCCTGCATCTTCTGCTAACAGATAAGACATTTTCTTCTTTTAGTTTTTTGTGCTTGCTTTTTGCATTTTGTCCTGCACTTCTGTGGGAGTCTGCCGGTCCCCTCCGGGGGCTTGTGCTCCTCTCAGTTTAGTTCAGCCACTGTTGTTTGTTCATTTGCCTTTTCGTTTTTTCAGTGGCTGCTGTTTAGTTTTTGTTACACCAGAGAACTAATTTAGGTGGTAGAGGTCGTGTGATCTCAGGTGTTTTTGTAATTAGTAGAGTTGGTACTTTTCAGGGTTTTTTGGGATTGCAGTAAGTGTCCTTCCTATCCTTTTCTATTTAGGAAGTTTGGGCCCCAACGTTTGCTCATACTATTTTCTGTCTGTGTCTGTATTTCCTCTTGTCTAACCGCCATTACATGTTTGGGGGCTTCCTATGTTCTTTGGGGATCTGCTCCGGGGCAGATAGTTTTCCTCTTTCTGTCTTCAGGTGTAGTTAGCTTCTCAGGCTGTGACGAGGCGTCTAGGACCAACGTAGGTACACTCCACGGCTGCCTTTAGTTGTGGTGGTTAGTCAGGGTACTGCAATCCCATAGATTCCAACCTCTCTGGTGTATTTCCTTTTTTGCCTGCTCTCCTCAGCTACCAAATCATAACTGTATCACCGGCCCAAACTGAAAATTATATGGTACTCACAGAAGGGAAAAATATTGTGGAAAGAAAAAAAGTTGTCAGAGATTTTTTTTTTTTTCTGTTTGTTGCATTTTTTTTTTTCCCTCTGTATCTCTGGGTGCTGAGGAGGATTTTTTTTTCTCTCAATGGAGTTTGCACAGTTGTCTGGCCATGTGGATCAGCTTGCCACTGAGGTTCGGAGTATTACTACCTATCTTGCGGGGTTGCCTGTTGTGGAGCCTAGGATTCCCATGCCGGATTTGTTTTTGGGGGATCGAGCTAAATTTCTGAATTTCAAAAATAACTGTAAGTTGTTTTTTGCCTTGAAATCTAAGTCCTCAGGGAACGCAGCACAGCAGGTTCAAATTGTCATCTCCTCCTGTGCGGCGATCCTCAGGATTGGGCTTTTTCCCTGACACCTGGGGATCCTGTTTTGAGTAATGTTGATGCATTTTTTCAGGCTCTGGGGTTATTGTACGATGAGCCTAATGTCACTGATCAAGCTGAAAAAGCCTTGTTGGCATTAAATCAGGGGCTTGAGGACGCTGAGTTATACTGTCAGAGATTCCGTAGGTGGGCAGTCCTGACCAAATGGAATGACGATGCTTTGGCACCCCTTTTTCGGAAGGGTCTGTCAGAGAATGTAAAGGATGTTATGGTGGGATTCCCTGTCCCCTCTGGTCTCAATGATTCTATGTCATTAGCGATTCAAATTGACAGACGTTTGCGTGAGCGTAGAGGTATGCGTGGAATAGTGTTGCCTTGTGAACCAGCTTCTGAACTCATGCAGTGTGATAGAGTGGCATCTGGGGCACAGCGTCATGAGTTTCGAAAACGCAATGGGTTATGTTTCTACTGTGGTGATGCCTCTCATGCTATTTCAGTCTGCCCTAAGCGGGGAAGACGTTTTGCACGCTCAGTTGTCTTGGGTAGTGTTCAGACTAAATTTTTGTTGACTGTTACCCTGATTTGCTCCCTGTCCACATTTTCTGCTCAGGCTTTCGTTGATTCGGGAGCAGCTATTAACCTGATGGATTTTGATTTTGCTAAACGTTGTGGGTTTCCCTTGATACCCCTACGGAAGTCTATTCCCCTACTGGGGATCGATTCTACCCTTTGGCTGAGAATAAACCTCAGTTCTCTACTCAGGTGATAATGAGGGTTGAACCTGATCATCAGGAGAGTTGCAAATTTTTGGTGCTGTATAATCTGCATGACATTATCGTACTGAGTTTCCCTTGGTTACAGTCTCATAATCCTGTTTTGGATTGGAAATCTGTGTCTGTAACCAGTTGGGGCTGCCAATGTGTTAATACCAACACTCCTGTTTTTTCTGCTTCCCCCCAGGCTCAGGATGTTCCTGACTTTTTGACTGATTTTTCTGATGTGTTTAGCGAAAGTAAATCTGCATCCTTGCCCCCCATAGGAGCTATGACTGCGCTATTGAATTAGTGCCTGGTAGTAAATTCCCTAAAGGTTGCCTTTTTAACTTGTCTGTACCTGAACATGACGCTATGCGGTCTTATATCAAGGAGTCATTGGAGAAGGGTCATATCAGACCATCCTCTTCACCCTTGGGTGCCGGTTTTTTCTTTGTGGCCAAAAAGGATGGTTCATTAAGGCCGTGTATTGATTATCGTCTCTTGAACAATATCACTGTGAAATATCAATATCCGTTACCCGTGATTTCTGACCTGTTTTCCAGGGTGAAAAGTGCTACTTGGTTTACCAAGCTTGACCTCAGGGGGGCATATAACCTTATTCGCATTAAGCACGGGGATGAATGGAAGATGGCATTTAATACCCCAGAGGGGCATTTTGAGTACCTAGTGATGCCCTTTGGCTCACTAATGCTCCTTCTGTCTTCCAGTCCTTCATGAATGACATTTTCAGGGATTTTGTGGATAAATTTCTGATTGTTTATTTGGATGATATCTTGATTTTTTCCAATGACTGGGACTCTCATGTGAAACATGTTCGGACTGTGTTCCAGATTTTGAGAGAGAATGCTCTGTATGTGAAGGGATCAAAGTGTCTTTTTGGCGTACAGAGGATCTCATTTCTGGGATTCATTTTGTCCCCATCTGTTATTGAAATGGACCCAGTCAAGGTTCAGGCCATCTGTGATTGGGTCCAACCTACTTCATTAAAGGCTCTTCAGAGATTCTTGGGTTTTGCCAATTTTTATCGTAAATTTATTGGTAATTTCTCTGTTATTGTTAAACCATTGACTGATTTGACCAAAAAGGGTTCTGATGTGGTGAATTGGCCTCCTGAGGCAGTCTCTGCGTTTCAGGAACTTAAGCAGAGATTCACTTCTGCTCCTGTTCTACTTCAGCCTGATGTTTCTCTGCCATTTCAGGTGGAGGTTGATGCCTCTGAAATTGGGGCAGGTGCCGTTTTGTCCCAAAGAGATCCAGAGACCTCTAAAAGTAACCCTTGTGCCTTTTTCTCTCGAAAATTTTCTCCAACTGAACGTAATTATGACGTGGGTAATCGGGAGTTATTGGCCATGAAGTGGGCTTTTGAAGAGTGGAGACATTGGCTGGAGGGAGCCAAACATCAGGTGGTGGTCCTCACGGACCATAAGAATCTGGTTTATCTGGAATCAGCCAAGCGACTTAATCCTAGACAGGCCAGGTGGGCCTTGTTTTTCACACGTTTTAATTTTGTGGTTTCCTTTCTTCCTGGCACTAAGAATGTTAAGGCGGATGCCCTCTCGAGGAGTTTCCTTGCGGACTCTCCTGAGTTATCTGATCCTGCTGTTATTTTGAAAGAGGGTGTAGTTCTTTCCGCCATCTCGCCCAATTTGAGACTGGCTCTGGAAGGGTGTCAGGAGGATAAACCCGAGCGCTGCCCTATTGGGAAATTGTTTGTCCCAGACCGGTGGAAAAAGAGTGTGATGTCTGAGATTCATTGTTCCGCGTTGGCCGGTCATCCCGGAATTTTTGGTACCAGAGACTTGGTTGGTCGGTCCTTTTGGTGGCCTACTTTGTCTCGTGACGTCAGGGAATCTGTGCAGTCCTGCGGGACTTGCTCTCACTCCAAGCCTTGCTCTCGCTCTAGTGGTTTGTTGATGCCATTGCCTGTGCCCAAGAGACCATGGACCCATATCTCTATGGATTTCATTTCCGACCTCCCTGTTTCTCAGAGAATGACCGTTATCTGGGTGATTTGTGATAGGTTTTCCAAAATGATACATCTTGTGCCATTACCTAAGTTGCCTTCCTCCTCTGAATTGGTGCCTTTGTTCCTTCAGCACGTGGTTCGGTTACACGGCATTCCTGAGAACATTCTGTCTGACAGAGGAGTCCAGTTTGTTTCCAGATTTTGGAGGACTTTTTGTTCTAAACTTGGTGTTCAATTGTCTTTCTCCTCGGCTTTTCATCCTCAGACCAATGGACAAACTGAGAGAACAAACCAGACATTGGAGACTTATCTAAGATGCTCTGTGTCTGCTGATCAGGATGACTGGGTCTCTTTTTTGCCTTTGGCTGAGTTTGCTCTTAATAATAGGGCTAGCTCTGCCACTTTGATGTCTCCATTTTTCTGCAATTTTGGGTTTCACCCTCGATTTTCTTCAGGACAGACGGAGGCTTCTGTCTGTCCAGGTGTTGACTCTGTTGTGGAGCGTATGCAGCAGATTTGGGACCAGGTAGTGGAGAGGTTGTCCCTTTCTCAGGAGAGGGCCCAGCGGTTTGCCAACCGGCATAGGACTGATGGTCCTCGGTTTGAAGTGGGGGACTTGGTCTGGTTGTCCTCAAGAAATATCCCTATGAGAGTTGCATCTCCTAAGTTTAAGCCTAGGTTCATTGGACCTTATAAGATCATGGAGATTCTTAATCCTGTTTCCTTTCATTTACTTCTTCCGGGGACATTTAAGATCCATAACGTGTTTCACAAGTCCTTATTGAAGAGGTTTGTCGAGCCAGTGGTTCCTATGGCTGTGCCTCCTGACCCTGTTTTGGTTGAGGGCAATCTGGAGTATGTGGTTGAGAAAATATTGAATTCTCGTTTTTCTAGACGGAAACTCCAGTATTTGGTTAAGTGGAGAGGTTATGGTCAGGAGGACAATTCTTGGGTGTTTGCTTCGGACATCCATGCTAGGAGACTCATCCGTGCATATCACAGAGCTCATCCTGACCGACCTGGTTGCTCAAATGAGGGTTCGGTGACCCTCCTCAAGGGGGGGTACTGTTGTGAATGTGCTAGAAATGAATTCTGAGCAGAAGCTCCCTCTGGTGGTTACAAACAGTACTGAACTATCCAATGAAGATTGTGAAGATTGGCGATCAGGTGTTACTGACTGGTCTTATATAAGGGAGGTTCCCTCCCATCAGGGTTGCCGGTGATCAATTGTTCTGGTCTCATCTTTGATTCCTGTTCACTTTGTAGCTTGCTGTTTCGTGCCTGCATCTTCTGCTAACAGATAAGACATTTTCTTCTTTTAGTTTTTTGTGCTTGCTTTTTGCATTTTGTTCTGCACTTCTGTGGGAGTCTGCCGGGTCCCCTCCGGGGGCTTGTGCTCCTCTCAGTTTAGTTCAGCCACTGTTGTTTGTTCATTTGCCTTTTCCAGTTTTTTCAGTGGTTGCTGTTTAGTTTTTGTTACACCAGAGAACTAATTTAGGTGGTAGAGGTCGTGTGATCTCAGGTGTTTTTGTAATTAGTAGAGTTGGTACTTTTCAGGGTTTTTTGGGATTGCAGTAAGTGTCCTTCCTATCCTTTTCTATTTAGGAAGTTTGGGCCCCAACGTTTGCTCATACTATTTTCTGTCTGTGTTTTCCTCTTGTCTAACCGCCATTACATGTTTGGGGGCTTCCTATGTTCTTTGGGGATCTGCTCTGGGGCAGATAGTTTTCCTCTTTCTGTCTTCTGGTGTAGTTAGCTTCCCAGGCTGTGACGAGGCGTCTAGGACCAACGTAGGTACGCTCCACGGCTGCCTTTAGTTGTGGTGGTTAGTCAGGGTACTGCAATCCCATAGATTCCAACCTCTCTGGTGTATTTCCTTTTTTGCCTGCTCTCCTCAGCTACCAAATCATAACACCTTCCCTTCTGAGCAATGCCATGCGCCCAAACGGTAGTTTACCCCCACATATCGGGTATCAGCATACTCAGGACAAATTGCACAATAACTCTTGGGGGTCCAATTTGTACTGTTACCTTTGGGAAAATAAAAAATTGGGGGCGAAAAGATCATTTTTGTGGAAAAAAATATGATTTTTTATTTTTATGGCTCTACGTTACAAACTTCTGTGAAGCACTTGGGGGTTCAAAGTTCTCACCACACATCTAGATAAGTTCCTTGGGAGGGTCTAGTTTCCAAAATGGGGTCACTTGTGGGGGTTTCCACTGTTTAGGCACATCAGGGCTCTCCAAACGTTACATGACGCCCGCTGACTATTCCATCAAAGTCTGCATTACAAAACGTCACTACTTCTCTTCCGAGCCTCGACATGTACCCACACAGTAGTTTTCTCCCACATATGGGTTATCAGCGTATTCAGGAAAAATTGGACAGCAACTTTTGGGGTTCAATTTCTCCTGTTACCCTTGGCAAAATAAAAAATTGGGGACTATAAGATCATGTTTGTGGAAAAAATATGATTTTTTTTATTTTCACGCTCGGGCGTTATAAACTTTAGTGAAACACCTGAGGATTCAAAGTTCTTACCACACATCTAGAGAAGTTCCTTGAGGGGTCTAGTTTTCCAAAATGGTGTCATTTGTTGGGGGGTTTCCACTGTTTAGGCACATCAGGGGCTTTCCAAACACGACATAGCTTCCAGCCAATTCTGCATGAAAAAGTCAAACAGCGCTCCTTCCCTTCCGAGCTCTGGCATGCACCCAAACAGTGGTTTACCACCACATAAGGGGTATCAGCGTACTCAGGACAAATTGCTCAATAACTTTTGGCATCTTGTTACCCTTGGGAAAATAAAAATTGGGGTGAAAAGATCATTTTTGTGGAAAAAATATGATTTGTTTAGTTTTACGGCCCTACGTTACAAACTTGTGTGAAGCACTTGGGGTTCAAAGTGCTTACAACAGATCTAAGTTCCTGGGGGGTCTAGTTTCCAAACTGGGGTCACTTTGGGGGTTTTCCACTGTTTAGGCACATCAGGGGCTATCCAAATGCGATATGGCGTCCAATCTCGATTCCAGCCAATTTTGGTTTGAAAAAGTCAAATGGCGCTCCTTCCCTTCCGAGCTCTGCCGTGCGCCCAAACAGTGGTTCCCCCCCACATATGGGGTATCAGCGTACTGAGGACAAATTGGACAACAACTTTTTTGGTCCAATTTCTCCTGTTACCCTTGGGAAAATAAAAAATTGGTGCCTAAAAAAAATTTTTGTGGGAAAAAAAATAGGATTTTTTATTTTCATGTCAGGGCATTTTAAACTTCTGTGAAGCACTTGGGGGTGCAAAGTGCTCACCACAGATCTAGATAAGTTCCTTATGGGGTCTAGTTTCCAAAATGGGGTCACTTTAGGGGGGTTTCCACAGTTTAGGCACATCAGTGGCTCTGCAAACTGAACATGACACCCATCAAAGTCTGCATTCCAAAACGTCATTACTTCCTTTCTGAGCCCTGCCGTGAGCCCAAACAGTTTTCCCCCCCACATATCGGGTATCAGCGTACTCAGGACAAATTGGACAACAACTTTTGCGGTCCAATTTCCTTGGGAAAAATCAAAAATTGGGAACTAAAAAATCATTTTTGTGGAAAATTTTTTTTTTATTTTCACGCCCCGGGCGTTATAAACTTCTGTGAAGCACTTGAAGGTTCAAAGTGCTCACAACAGATCTAGATAAGTTCCTTAGGGGGTCTAGTTTCCAAAATGGTATCACTTGTGGGGGTTTCCTCTTTTTAGGCACATCAGGGGCTGTCCAAACGCGACATGGCGTCCAATCTCAATTCCAGCTAATTTTGGTTTGAAAATGTCAAACGGAGCTCCTTCCCTTCCGAGCCCTGCCGTGCGCCCAGACAGTGGTTTTTCCCCACATATGGGGTATTGGCGTACTCAGGAGAAATTTCACAACAACTTTATCTGTCCATTTTCTCCTTTTAAGCCCCCGTCTCACACAGCGATCTCGCTAGCGAGATCGCTGCTGAGTCACTAGTTTTGTGACGCAGCAGCGATCTCCCCAGCGATATCGCTGTGTGTGACATTCAGCGACGATCAGCCCCCCTGCTGGGTATCGCTGATCGTCGCTGAATGTCCTGGACATTTTTTTGATCGCTGGTCTCCCGCTGACAGGCACGCATCGCTGCATGTGACAGGCGGGAGACCAGCGATCCGCTGGTAACCAAGGTACACAGCGGGGGCTATGCCTAGAAACCCGCTGTGTACCTTGGATACCAGCGCCCTGATGCAGGGAGCTGGTAACCAAGGTACACAGCTTGTTTCCAGGCACCGCGCAGCGCCTGGAAACCCGATGTGTACCTTGGTTACCAGCTCCCTGCATCAGGGCGCTGGTATCCAAGGTACACTGCGCGTAACTAAGCGATGTTACCCGCAGTGTCGCTGTGCTGATCGCTGCCCTGAGCTGCCTGTTTGGCAGCTCAGCAGCGATCATGTAGCGATACACCAGTGATCCTGACAAGTGCATATCGTTGTCGGGATCACTGGTGTATCGCTATGTGAGACCCAGGCCTTACCCTTGTAAAATCATTTTTGTGACTAAAAAGTTAAATGTTCATTTTTTCCTTCCACGTTGCTTCTGCTCCTGTGAAGTACCTGAAGGTTTAATAAACTTCTTGAATGCGTTTTTGAGTACCTTGAGGGGTGCAGTTTTTAGAATGGTGTCACTTTTGGGTATTTTCTCAATATAGACCCCTCAAAGTGACTTCAAATGTGAAGTGGTAACTATTTTGTGTGACATATTTCTCTGTTTTAAGGGAATAAAAATTCAAACTTGAAAATTATAAAAATTTCAATTTTTTTGCCGTATTTCCATTTTTTTCATAAATAAACGCAAGTTATATTGAGGAAATTTTACAACTAACATTAAGTACAATATGTCACGAGAAAAAACTCTTAGAATCGCGAAGATCCGTTGAAGCGTTCCAGAGTTATAACCTCATAAAGAGACAGTGGTCAGAATTGTAAAAATTGGCCCCGTCATTAACGTGCAAACCACCCTTGGAGGTTAAGGGGTTAAAAAAATTACACCTGTGCCATGATATATATGCAATATGCCTTTATCACGCCTGCAGGAGATGTGTTGGCATAGCTCGAGCCCTGGTTTCATGGCTTTAGTACACGTCATAAATTCCATTATGTTTTCAATGCTAAGGAATTTAGATTACTGCACAATCATTCCTGAAATGGGGAGCACAAATATTTTCTCTACTTTTCTGGTCAGAGCTCATAGTAGCTCCAGTGGTCCACCATGAGTAAGTGAAAGTCCAATTTGGTGTTGGCATTCTCCCCCCAAACATAAGTTGTTGTTGGGGATGCAACATATTTTTATTCTTCATCTTTTTTTACAGGTTCAGGATAGTTTGATTGTGGAGGGATTAGGCTGTCTACCTTATGTGAGTCTGTAGCTCCCTGGTAGTCTTAAAAAAAAAAAAAAAAAGTCTCTATTTCCTCTTCCAAATGCCCGAGATCTAAATGTAAGACACCTCAGCTCCGTACTATTATAAAAAGTTATCTTTAAATGTCTAATATTTGTTTAAGAAATTAATCTGACAGAAAATATTGGCCCTACCAATAGATTAGATTGCCAAGAGCCACCGAGCCCCATACTCTAATTACCCCAGAGCGGTTTCACCACTAGTTACACATTCTTTACTGATGAAGTCTGTTGTTTGGTAATTTCAGTAGATGGGCTATAGTCACAATTTTTGATTACAGTAGTTAGTGCTCAAAATATGGATTGCATTGCTCATCACCCATCTAGATCTGGACTTACACAGAGACCCCTAGGCTTGGACCTTGGTGTTAGCTGCTGTTCTGTGTTTTGAGACAGCAAAATAATAATCAGGTTATTGAGTCAGAACCAGGAAGGCAGAAAAAATACAAACTCAGGAGGACACAAGAGTACAGTCATGGACAAAAGTTTTGAGAATGACACAAATATTAATTTTTACAAAGTCCACTGCTTCACTTTTTCTAATGGCAATTTGCATATACTCCAGAATGTTATAAAGAGTGATCAGCTTAACAGCAATTACTTGCAAAGTCAATATTTGGCTAGAAAATGAACTTTATCCCCCAAAACACATTTCAACATCATTGCAGCCCCGCCTTAAAAGGACCAGCTAACCTCTTTTCAGTGATTGCTCCATTAACACAGGTGTGGGTGTTGATGAGGACATGGCTGGAGATCAATCTGTCATGATTAAGTAAGAATGACACCACTGGACACTTTAAAAGGAGGCTGGTGCTTGGCATCATTGTTTCTCTTCTGTTAACCATGGTTATCTCTAAAGAAGCACGTGCAGTCATCATTGCAATGCACAAAAATGGCCTAACAGGGAAGAGTATCGCAGCTAGAAAGATTGCACCTCAGTCAACAATCTATCGCATCATCAAGAACTTCAAGGAGAGAGGTTCCATTGTTGCCAAAAAGGCTTCAGGGCGCCCAAGAAAGACCAGCAAGCGCCAGGACCGTCTCTTAAAAGTGTTTCAGCTGCGGAATCGGGCTACCAGCAGTGCAGAGCTTGCTCAGGAATGGCAGCAGGCAGGGGTGAGTGCATCTGCACGCACTGTGAGGCGTAGACTCTTGGAGCAAGGCCTGGTCTCAAGGAGGGCAGCAAAGAAGCCACTTCTCTCCAGAAAAAAACATCATGGACAGACTGATATTCTGCAAAAGGTACAGGCAGTGGACTGCTGAAGACTGGGGTAAAGTTATTTTCTCTGATGAATCCCCTTTTCGATTGTTTGGGACATCAGGAAAACGCCTCATTCGGAGAAGACAAGGTGAGCGCTACCACCAGTCTTGTCTCATGCCAACTGTTAAGCATCCTGAAACCATTCATGTGTGGGGTTGCTTCTCAGCCAAGGGAATCGGCTCTCTCACAGTCTTGCCTAAAAACACAGCCATGAATAAAGAATGGTATCATAATGTCCTCCAAGAGCAACTTCTCCAAACCCTCCAAGAGCAGTTTGGCGATCAACAATGCCTTTTCCAGCATGATGGAGCACCTTGCCATAAAGCAAAGGTGAAAACTAAATGGCTCAGGGAACAAAACATAGAGATTTTGAGTCCATGGCCTGGAAACTCCCCAGATCTTAATCCCATTGAGAACTTGTGGTCAATCATCAAGAGACGGGTGGACAAACAAAAACCTAAAAATTCTGACAAAATGAAAGCATTGATTGTGCAAGAATGGACTGCTATCAGTCAGGATTTGTTCCAGAAGTTGATTGAGAGCATGCCAGGGAGAATTGCATAGGTCCTGAAGAAGAAGGGTCAACACTGCAAATATTGACTTGCTGCATTAACTCATTCTAACTGTCAATATAAGCTTTTGTTACTCATATGTTTGCAATTATATTTCTGTCTGTGATAAAAACATCTGTCAAACACACATAAAAACCAGAGGGCAGCAGATCATGTGAAAATATAATATTTGTGTCATTCTCAAACTTTTGGCCATGACTGTAGTCAGTAAATCGGCCAGGGTCACAACAGGAAACAAACACAAGCTGTATCTGGCAACTTCCAGCAATATGCTTTGTATTTTAGTAGGGTGTGGTGCTTTCCACTTGGGTGAAGTAGGGAGCAGATTACTTCAGCTGGACCGCACACACACCCATACAGCCAGACTGGATGGTACTACAGGTCCCAGGCACACTAATCTTAGTGGCTGGACAGAATTTGTGCCTCCCAGAGCTTCTGTTTCCGATGTCTCCTCCATTACTAGTGCTGCTTCAGAATGAATAAGTCGGCTCCTGGTGACAAAAGCAGACATCACAGGAGCAGATCCCAGAGGAGATGGGATCCACCATTTGTAGAAGACCCAATATGATAACATGGCAGAAAACCAGAAATCCCTATAGTGACTCCATTTTGGAATTTATATCCCTCAGTGACTTAATCTATAGGAGCAGTGACTATTTTGATTTCACGATCACTTTCCAGAAATTAGCACGGAGTGGATGATGGAAAGTGAAATTACCAAATATGCCATTTTATTTCCCAACACATAGTGCCCAGATTGTGCTCCATGAGACACACACACCGTAAATTAAGTGGGTTCTTCTCACTAAACTAATGCCAAGTACATGGATGATAAATGGGGCTTTGGCACACTGCAAGAAGCGAGGGGGTGATTTGACTATTGGAGAGCAGATATTGGTGGACTGGTGTATGGAAGCCATGTTGCTTTTCAACAGCCTTTGAGCCACTAATAATGTTGAAACCTCTGTTTTTCCATTGACTGATGATGGACCTGAGTGGTGGCTTGTTTTTTGTGAGATGAGTAGAGTTTTATTGGTATTATTTTCACCTACATGACATTGCTTGGTGGCTTTTCATTCCATATTTGGGAGGCAGAATGAACACCACAATCCACTTGTTCATCATATGAGGTTTTCTATTAGAATGTGTGTGAACTGTCATTTTCTTGGTGAATAATTCTATATTTTACTTAACTTGCCATTTTTAAGAACAGTTTAAGTAGAAATGTTCAAAAATATACATTTCAAGGATATTTTATTCAAAAATAATAATTGGTTTTATTCTTGGCAGATGATTGTACCAGGAGATCAGAGGAACAGCTGACATCTTCAGTTTTTAAATTAGATGATCTTGAGATCCCAGAGGATACAATTGAAGTGAATGCCATTACTCCAGATATATCATCATCCATTCACAGCAAAGATCTGTCATCTGATCCATTGAAACAGGCCCTGTCTTCTGATTCATTACCAACTGCTAAGGAAAATCAGAGTCATGAAATAAGCATTAAAAAACAATTTGCTCCTAAAGCAAAGAAGATCTTTTCACTTTCAGAATATGGAAATAGTTTTTCCTTTGAAAAGTCTTTTCTTAAACTTCAAAACATTCACACAGGAGAGAATAAATTTTCTTGTTCCAAGTGTGGGAAATGTTTTAACCTGAAATCACATCTTGTTTATCACCAGAAAATTCACACAGGAGAAAAGCCTTTTTCATGTTCAGAATGTGGGAAATGTTTTACAAAGAAATCAAGTCTTATCAGACATCAGAGAATTCACACAGAGGAGAAGCCTTTTTCATGTTCAGAATGTGGGAAATGTTTTAACCAGAAATCAGAAGTTGTTATGCATCAAAGAATCCACACTGGAGAGAAGCCTTTTTCATGTTCAGAATGTGAGAAATGTTTTAGAGACAAAAAAAGTTTTATCATACATCAGAGAACTCACACAGGGGAGAAGCCTTTTTCGTGTTTAGAATGTGAGAAATGTTTTACAGACAAAAAAAGTTTTATCGTACATCAGAGAACTCACACAGGGGAGAAGCCGTTTTCGTGTTTAGAATGTGGGAAATGTTTTATCCAAAAATCAGACGTTGCTATACACCAAAGATCCCACACAGGGGAGAAGCCATTTTTATGTTCCGAATGTGGGAAATGTTTTACAAACAAATCACATCTTAATAGACATCGGAGAACTCACACAGGGGAGAAGCCTTTTTCTTGTTCAGAATGTGGGAAATGTTTTGTAGAGAAATCAGATCTTGATACACATCAGAGAACGCACACAGGGGAGAAGCCTTTTTCATGTTCAGAATGTGGGAAACGTTTTTTAGCGAAATCAACTCTTGATGCACATCAGAGAACTCACACAGGGGAGAAGCCTTTTTCATGTTCAGAATGTGGGAAACGTTTTATCCAGAAATCAGAAGTTGTTAAGCATGAAAGAACCCACACAGGGGAGAAGCCTTTTTCATGTTCAGAATGTGAGAAATGTTTTAAACAGAAATCACATCTTAATAGACATCAGCGATCTCACACAGAGGAGAAGCCTTTTTCATGTTCAGAATGTGGGAAATGTTTTAAAGAGAAATCACATCTTAATAGACATCAACAATCTCACACAGAGGAGAAGCCTATTTCATGTTCATAATGTGGGAAATGTTTTAACCAGGAATAAAATCTTATTGCATATAAGAAAACTAACAAAGGAGGAACTTGTTCAGAATGTTGGAAATATTTTAACCAGAAATCACATCTTGAGAGCTACCGGAGTACCCACACAGGAGAAAATGCAGCAACTACTCTCAAGTGGTCTCTGTACAGACTAGAAAGGCCTTACAGTGGGTGCGGAAAGTATTCAGACCCCTTTAAATTTTTCACTTTTTGTTTCATTGCAGCCACTTGTTAAATTCAAAAAGTTATTTTTTTTCTTATTAATATACACTGCACCCCATCTTGACTGAAAAAAACAGAAATGTAGAAATGTTTGAAAATTTATTAAAAAAGAAAAACTGAAATATCACATGGTCATAAGTATTCAGACCCTTTGCTCAGTATTGAGTAGAAGCACCCTTTTGAGCTAGTACAGCCATGAGTCTTTCACTCTTGGATTTGGGGATCCTCTGCCATTCTTCCTTGCAGATCCTCTCCAGTTTCGTCAGGTTGTATGGTGAACGTTGGTGGACAGTCATTTTCAAGACTCTCCAGAGATGCTCAATTGGTTTTAGGTCAGGGCTCTGGCTGGGCCAGTCAAGAATGGTCACAGAGTTTTTCTAATGCCACTCCTTTGTTATTTCAGCTGTGTGCTTAGGGTCATTGTCTTGTTGGAAGGTGAACCTCCGGCCAAGTCTGAGGTACTGTACTGTACTCTGTACTTGGCTGCATTCATGTTTCCTTCAATTGCAACCAGTCGTCCAGTCCCTGCAGCTGAAAAACACCCCCATAGCATGATGCTGCCACCACCATGTTTCACTGTTGGGATTGTATTAGACAGGTGATGAGCAGTGCCTGGTTTTCTCCACAAATGCCGCTTAGAATTATCACCAAAAAGTTCTATCTTCGTCTCATCAGTCCAGAGAATCTTATTTCTCATAGACTGGGAGTCATGTGTTTTTTAGCAAACTCGGGCTTTCATATGTCTTGCACTGAGGAGAGGTTTCCGTCGGAACACTCTGCCATAAAGACCCGACTGGTGGAGGGCTGCAGTGATAGTTCACTTTGTGGAACTTTCTCCCATCTTGCTACTGCATCTCTGGAGCTCAGCCACAGTGATCTTGGGGTTCTTCTTTACCTCTCCTACCAAGGCTCTTCTCCCACGATTGCCTAGTTTGGCTGGACGGCCAGGTCTAGGAAGACTTCTGGTGGTCCCAAATTTCCATTTAAGGATTATCGAGGCCACTGTGCTCTTAGGAACCTTGAGTACTTCAGAAATTCTCTTGTAACCTTGGCCAGATCTGTGCCTTGCGACAATTCTGTCTCTGAGCTCCTTTGCCAGTTCCTTTGACCTCATGATTCTAATTTGGTCTGACATGCACTGTGAGCTGTAAGGTCTTACATAGACAGCTGTGTGCCTTTCCAAGTCAAGTCCTATCAGTTTAATTAAACACAGGTGGATTCTAATAAAGGAGTAGAACCATCTCAAGGAGGATCACAAGGAAATGGATAGCATGTGACTTAAATATGAGTGTCTGAGCAAAGGTTCTGAATATTTATGACCATGTGATTTCAGTTTTTCTTTAATAAATTTTCAAAAATTTCTACATTTGTTTTTTTTTCAGTCAAGATGGGGTGCAGAGTGTACATCAGTGAGAAAAAAATGAACTTTTTGAATTTACCAAATGGCTGCAATGAAGCAAAGAGTGAAAAATTTAAAGAGGTCTGAATACTTTGTGTACCCACTGTAGCTGCACACTTCAAAATACCACCTCTGGCCTATCTCCCTAATAGGCCGTCATACCTCCTGAAGAAAAAGAGGGGAGGCCGAAACACTGTCAACAAGGGGAAAGGAAAATGTGAAGCAAGATATGAAAACCCTGTGTCAGAAACTAAAACACATTCATATAGTACAAAAAAGGAAATCTAAGGAGAACCAATAATTAAAGAAACAAGTATAGCCTCCCAGAAACGTAACATTGGTACAATGAAAAGATACTGGGAGGGAAAGCAAACAGACTCACTGCAAGAATACAACTGGATTTTACCAAGTGAGGTAAACCCCTTAGTTGAACGGCTGGAACTCATGAACACACATTCAACAAGAGGTATAGCCAGCAAGGAAGTGCAGTGAAGGAAAGGGAAGAGTGAACATATAAAATCCATCCCAGAATGTGATAGTGCAAATTAAAACAGGAAATTGAGGAACAGTTGGAGAGGAGCAACAAAAGGAAAACAAAGACAATAGAAACCATCAGCATTTAGACAGGGAAGAAAAAGCAGTAGGTGAGCAGACCGAAGAATCAACCACCCAGCAACAGGTCACCTGATTCAGTCTCCAAACCGAGCTATGACCGTACCCCCACTTCTACGAGGGGCCACCAGTCCCTCAGAAACCCCTATCGTCTGACGTTGTTGGAACTTTCTCATCAAAAGATTCATAGTTATAGGTTGGAAAACGACCTAGGTTCTTCAATTTCAATCTTTCTTACCAAATATACATTTTTTTTATCACTACATTATCTATAACCCACAATGTTATGTGTACTGAGGAAATCATCCAGCCCTTTTTTAAAAGCTGATATAGTGTCTGCCATTACTATCTCTTGTAGCATTCCACAGTCTGAGTGCTCTAACTGTAAAGAACCCTTTCCTATTTAGCTGGTAGAATCACCCTTCTTCCACCTGTAATGAATGCTGTTGGTCCTTATTATGGACTTTGGAAAGAGTAAGTGATGTGCCAGACCTTTGTGTTGACTACACGTATTTATACATATAAATGAGATGTCTTTTATTCTAATCTAAACATGTCCAACTTTTTTCAATTTCTCCTCATATTGTATGCCTTCCATCCCTTGTTAGAATCTGCTTACCTGCCTTTGAACTAACTCTGTGTAAGTATTCTACCCCACAGTTCCTCTTAGGACGCAGTTATTGACAGCTCGGTTGTCCAGTCTAGTGCAGCGATGTGCTGAGCTGTGTGCTTTGATTGATAGCCTGGCCATCCAATCTGAGTTTGGGACGTGCTGAGCTCTCAGCAGGTGCTCCCTTGATTGATTCCCTCAGCTTTTTAACAGGACTGGCAGTCCCAGATAGCTGCCAGCCGTTGCTTCAGCTCAGTGTGGTTGTGTTATGGACTGACTTGGTTTGGAGTAGTGATGCACAGGAATGCACAGTGGAGTTGATACCCAGGAACAGCAATGTAATTTGAAGGAATAAACAGTAATCATAGGAAAGCCGGAAGTCAATATCAGGAACAGCAGTGTTGTTTGAAGGAATAAGCAGCGGGTGGAAGGAAGCTTGACTAGAGACTGGAAGCTCAATAATCATGCAAGGAACAGGGTGGTAACCAACAGGAAAGTCAGGGTGGAGGCATCAGCAGCAACATAAGTACAAGTATTTGGGTTAGCACAGAACTTTCCAGTGAGCTGAATAGCTCAGAGGGAAGAGCTGCCGTCAGGAGCTGCTAAGCTTGAATCCTGACAGTTTGTTTTCTCTGTGCCTAGTGCTTTGCTTGGTGATCAATGGTTGCCTGACCTTGACCTCATTCTGACATTGATCTCATCTGATTGGCTAACCCCTTTGATCTGAGGCCCTATCCTCGCAGTTTGTTGATCTCGGACTGTTACCTGATTACAATCTTGTCTCTACTCTCTATTTATGACGTACCCTCCTGGCAATTGATCTCGGACTCCTTGTTTATTCCTGACTCACAGCTAGTCCATAAGAAATGACTCTGCATCACTCTAACTTCTGAATAGCCTTTTTAAAAGCTGGATCCCATGATGTGGTCTTACAAATGATAAATACAAGGGTTACATACATTGGGATCACATCTTTTTTTATGCACGCTAAAATCTTGTTTGCATTTGCAGCTGCTGCTTGACATTGAGTATTGCTTCTGTTTACTTCTTACCAGAATACATAGGTCCTTCTCCTGTTCTGTAGTCCTGAGTATGTTTCTATTTAATGTATATGCAGCAACTCTGACCAAGGTGCATTACTCTACAGTTGTCAAACATTAAATCTAATTTGCCAAGTGTTTGCCCATTTAGACATCTTACAAAGATCATTTTGTAATATTGTACTGTACAGGTCAGTTTTTAATAACCTACATAGTTTCGTGTTGTCAACAAAGTCTTTTACCCCTGAGGAAGCTACATTGCTGTGGCGTAACGCATGGGGTCCTTGACACTCTCCCAAATCCCACTTCATATTGAGAGTTGCATTCCTTGTTCCTATGAATAATTTTATATTTAAAACTTTGATAAGCGATTTATATCTTACCTTCGCTCTGTGTTCCACTGGGTTCATATTATCATTACAGGGACCTCAGTGTATTTTACACTTAATTCACACTGCACTGTTGCTTATCTGGGCCTTTGGGGAACCCATGTTTATTATAGTTACATTTTTGCATGCATTTTTGCTATTTTGGGAGTCAGTCTTTTTTTAATTTTTTTATGACATGGTGATTGTGCTTTATTATAAAACGTATTCCGCTACCTTTTTCTCTGTTTTTAATTGCTTTTATATTAATTTCTATATGTTTTGGCATCAATAAAGTATCTTTTTCATTTTTTTACATCTCAGCTTGTATTGTTTAACTTTGGACTCTTGTTGCTTGATATTCACTTATCCTTCCTTTAATCGTTGTCAGCAAAGACTGACACTTTCCTCTCCATCCCATCCACAAGGTCATTAATAAAGAGATTAAAAGAAATCGGTCCTAGCACAGACCCATGCGGTCCCCACTGCTCCCAATATAGATCCCTGCGGTCCCCACTGCTTTCAGTACAGATCCCTGCAACCCCCACTGCTCCCAGTACAGATCCCTGTGGAACCCCACTCCTCCCAGCACAGATCCCTGTGGCCCCCACTGCTCCCAGTACAGATCCCTGTAGCCCCCACTGCTCCCAGTACAGATCCCTGCGGTCCCCACTGCCTCCAGTACAGATCCCTGCGGCCCCCACTGCTCCCAGTACAGATCCCTGTGGCCCCCACTGCTCCCAGTACAGATCCCTGCGGTCCCCATTGCTCCCAGTACAGATCCCTGCGGTCCCCACTGCCTCCAGTACAGATCACTGCGGCCCCCATTGCTCCCAGTACAGATCCCTGCGGTCCCCACTGCTCCCAGTACAGATGCCTGCGGTCCCCACTGCTCCCAGTACAGATCCCTGCGGCCCCCACTGCTCCCAGTACAGATCCCTGCGACCCCCACTGCTCCCAGTACAGATCCCTGCGGCCCCCTTTGCTCCCAGTACAGATCCCTGTGGCCCCCACTGCTCCCAGTACAGATCCCTGCGACCCCCACTGCTCCCAGTACAGATCCCTGCGGCCCCCACTGCTCCAGTACAGATCCCTGCGGCCCCCACTGCTCCCAGTACAGATCCCTGTGGCCCCCACTGCTCCCAGTACAGATCCCTGCGGTCCCCATTGCTCCCAGTACAGATCCCTGCGGTCCCCACTGCCTCCAGTACAGATCACTGCGGCCCCCATTGCTCCCAGTACAGATCCCTGCGGTCCCCACTGCTCCCAGTACAGATGCCTGCGGTCCCCACTGCTCCCAGTACAGATCCCTGCGGCCCCCACTGCTCCCAGTACAGATCCCTGCGACCCCCACTGCTCCCAGTACAGATCCCTGTGGCCCCCACTGCTCCCAGTACAGATCCCTGCGGTCCCCATTGCTCCCAGTACAGATCCCTGCGGTCCCCACTGCCTCCAGTACAGATCACTGCGGCCCCCATTGCTCCCAGTACAGATCCCTGCGGTCCCCACTGCTCCCAGTACAGATGCCTGCGGTCCCCACTGCTCCCAGTACAGATCCCTGCGGCCCCCACTGCTCCCAGTACAGATCCCTGCGACCCCCACTGCTCCCAGTACAGATCCCTGCGGCCCCCTTTGCTCCCAGTACAGATCCCTGTGGCCCCACTGCTCCCAGTACAGATCCCTGCGACCCCCACTGCTCCCAGTACAGATCCCTGCGGCCCCCACTGCCTCCAGTACAGATCCCTGCGGCCCCCACTGCTCCCAGTACAGATCCCTGTGGCCCCCACTGCTCCCAGTACAGATCCCTGCGGTCCCCATTGCTCCCAGTACAGATCCCTGCGGTCCCCACTGCCTCCAGTACAGATCACTGCGGCCCCATTGCTCCCAGTACAGATCCCTGCGGTCCCCACTGCTCCCAGTACAGATGCCTGCGGTCCCCACTGCTCCCAGTACAGATCCCTGCGGCCCCCACTGCTCCCAGTACAGATCCCTGCGACCCCCACTGCTCCCAGTACAGATCCCTGCGGCCCCCTTTGCTCCCAGTACAGATCCCTGTGGCCCCCACTGCTCCCAGTACAGATCCCTGCGACCCCCACTGCTCCCAGTACAGATCCCTGCGGCCCCCACTGCTCCAGTACAGATCCCTGTGGCCCCCACTGCTCCCTGTACAGATCCCTGTGGCCCCCACTGCTCCCAGTACAGATCCCTGCGGTCCCCACTGCTCCAGTACAGATCCCTGTGGCCCCCACTGCTCCCTGTACAGATCCCTGTGGCCCCCACTGCTCCCAGTACAGATCCCTGCGGTCCCCACTGCTCCAGTACAGATCCCTGTGGCCCCCACTGCTCCCAGTACAGATCCCTGTGGCCCCCACTGCTCCCAGTACAGATCCGTGTGGCCCCCACTGCTCCAGTACAGATCCCTGTGGCCCCCACTGCTCCCTGTACAGATCCCTGTGGCCCCCACTGCTCCCAGTACAGATCCCTGTGGCCCCCACTGCTCCCAGTACAGATCCCTGTGGCCCCACTGCTCCCAGTACAGATCCCTGTGGCCCCCACTGCTCCCAGTACAGATCCCTGCGGCCCCCACTGCTCCCCAGGACAGATCCCTGCGGTCCCCACTGCTCCCAGTACAGATCCCTGCTGCCCCCACTGCTCCCAGTACAGATCCCTGCTGCCCCCACTGCTCCCAGTACAGATCCCTGCTGCCCCCACTGCTCCCAGTACAGATCCCTGCTGCCCCCACTGCTCCCAGTACAGATCCCTGCGGTACTCCCTGCTGACTAAATACCATTTACAGAACGTTCCATTTACGATTACTTTGTTTCCTTTCATTTATCCTGTTCCTTACTCATCTGCATATAGTTTTCCCCAGTCCTTGCTTCTGTAGCTTCAGTATAAGGCTGTTATGTGGAACAGGATGAAATGCCTTTACAAAGTCCAGATAAATCACATCAGCCGCATTACCAACATCCAGATCTGCACTCACCTCCTCATAGAAACCCAACATGTTAGTTAGACATGACTTAGTCTTCATGAATCCATGCTGGTTGTCAGTTATTATATTATTCTCTGCAATATATCAAAAACTTTGCACACTACTGATGTCAGACTTACCGGACGGTAGTTGTATTGATCCACCGTCTTACCTTTCTTAAACATCGGCAGCACCTCAGCCTCCTTCAGTCCATATAGAAAGAGGGGAGTTTATGCGGAAATTCTGCATTGAAAGTGGGTAAAAAGTTGAATGCAGGCACACCTGGGTTTGCGTTTTTTGTCTGTTTTAAAGTATACAACCTTTTCAGGACAAAAGACAAAATTTGTATACTTCAAAACGCATAGATAAATAAAAATGCAAACCCATTTGTGTGTGCCTGGATTCACAATTTTACCAACCATCAGTGCAGAATTTATACATAACCCCCTTCCTTCTACGTGGAATTTCTGGTCTGAGGACCCGTGGATCTGCAGCGGCTGGGAAACTAGGCGTTAATATCGTGGTGTGAACACAACCTTACCAGGTTAGCATAACTTTAATTTTACCTTTACTGTCAAACCGGATAAGACACTATTGCGCTTTTTTCTGCTCCTTAGTTGTCCTCCAATTCTATGGCACCAACCCTATTACAAGTGACCACAGAGAAGAACCAACGGAGTAGCTACAAACCACCAATAAAATAAAAAAAATAGTTTATTGAAAAGTATATAAAATTAATACCATTATATACACACAGGTCTACAAAGGAAGAAATGGAAACAATACACATGCGGAAACATTCCATTATAATAGCAGAATGGCCAGAACCATGCAGGTGACGTGCAGTTCAATGTAAAGAATGTTGGGAAAGTTCCATTAGAGAGCTGTCCGATTAGTTATTTATATGATAATCTCAGGTGCCAATTAAAGCGACACATGGGTATTTCTGCCCGCACCATTATTATTTTCTTCCACACGCTACCATCATAGTGGCGCGTGAGAGTCGAGTAAATCAAACCCAGTGACGTCAGACACGTGCATCGCATAATCGATGATGAGACAGAGCAGAAAGGCATCAGATCCCACATTGGCTGCAAGTCAATATTTCCAGCATAAAAGTCATGGAATCGCATCATAAGAAAAAAACGGGAATGAAGGAGGAGGGGACAAAATGAATGAAAGCTATTACTAGGTGCCTATCAATGGGATTATATGTAAATAAAAGTATAAAGTGCTAAGTGCCAGAGTCAGTGAATAAAAGTTAATAATGTGTAAATATATTATGTTAAGGACTTGTGCGATTATTGCAGATTATACGTAAATGAACAAATACTGATACTGTGTGAAAGGATGTCAGGAGAAAAGGAGAAATAAGTAGAAAAATAATCAAATGAAATATGTGAAAATAAATTAAAAATAAAATATGAAAATAAAAATGAATGAAAAATAATAAAATAAAAATTGAAATTAGAAGTACAAGTGAGTCTAAGAAGATGAGATACATCTGTTAATTACTGAGCTCAATTCCGCAATATCTGTGGATGAATGCCATCTGACCCAGGGGATTTGTCAATGTTTAGTTTGCTCAGATGCTGGTGTATTTCTTGTGTTACACTAGTTATGTCAGGGTTCATCCCATTGAACACCCGCTCTCCCTTTTACAGTGGGCATAATACTACTCGGGACAACACAGGGTAAGGGTAAAACAGTGTGGCAATACTTTATTGAACTACAAAACAGGCAAATATCACATAGAACAGTCTCAGCAAAATACACAAGATGGTGAAAAATTACTGAGTCTCACCTTTGCGTTGACTCGCCGGGATTAAAACCAGCTGCAACTTCCAGGGCCGACTATCCCCACCTGTACCACGCACAGAGAGGAGGTAAGGACAAGTTTAGCAAGCGTGACAGTCCATTAAGGTACAGGGCCAGGTAACCGGAGGGTCACAACCTGGCTTATCCCAACATGTACATGGTGCCAGTAGGCCGGTGTATCCCCATCCTGGCTTCCTCAAACGTATCCATGGGACTCAGGTGACCGGTGGGTTCAAATCCTGACTTGCCCAAACATCCATGGGTTCAGTGATGGTCAATGAAACAGATCTATATTCATTCAGCTGGGGTCATGATCCCCTAAGCTGGCATCCTGTAGAATGTCAAATCTGTGTCCCTCGTGATGGAGCCATGATGTTGTAGCAGCTGTTGTGGAGTGTTCCTGGCTATGATTTTGAAAAAGTCTCTGGAGCTCTTGGATATCTTGTTACAGAGGCGTATCCCCTTTTTATAGTTCACAACTGTTGTACTTCAAGCAATTATCCACAGGTCAAAAGGAATGGGTGATGAGGGTAACCTGTATTGTTTCATTATTTATAGTTTATTATTCAATGTTTAAAAGTCTACAAACTAGTTGACCAGGACAATATGTAATCAACATATTAACAAACATCTTTGTTCAGTGACCCTGTCTAACTGTACAATAAACTATAGGAGCTGATATAAGAGGTAAATAACAACCATTCATCAATTTAAAAATATCAAATTAACCTACAAGAAGTATCAACATTTCAGACTCTTGTCCATCCAAAGAAAGAAATACATAAATTCAAAAGTCAACATATAGATAACATTCTATGCCTCCTAGTTTACTGTAAATAAATGTCTGGAGAATTAAGATTAAATGTTGTGTCGTCATATTCCCCAGTTACCATGACATCTCCCCAGTCTACATGATTAAGCTCTTCCCTTAATTTGTTGAAATAAGTTTTCCTAAAGTTCCAGGTTTTTGCATTTCTCTTTTGAAATTTTTTATTGAATATTCCATATTATGTAGTGCCGTGCCGGTCCCATTCACACCACCCCTCTTCCCTGGCAGCGACTCCGACTTACCGCAGGCTGCCCTGCACTTCCTCACCTTATTGCTGTTGCTGGTGCCCAGGGTCTGCGCACAGCTCACAGATACCTGGGCACTGTGCTTAGGATGCACGTGCAATCACACCCTCTCCAATGGCTAGCAGGCATTTGTTATTTAAGGCACCTCCACCTGATGGGAGATGCCTGAGCAGCGTGTCAGTTTTGTCTTGCATGCTTGCAGTGCTCGTATGTCAGTATACCTGTGCTGTATATCCATGCCTGCCTGTGTTACAGTTATATCTTCCAGGCCACTTACCTAACTGAATATCATATATATCCATCAGAACCTTCCTGTACGTATTTAAGCCGTGCCCACCTTCACCTGCCGTGCCAGTCTGTATATCTGCCTTCTATTGTGGCAGTCTGCACATGTAATCTGCTCTTGCCCAGAGGAGCCAGGAAACTCCACAGCCTAGGGTTTGTTTGAGTGGACACCCTGGACTAGAATCATCCCTGTTCATCACTGACTCTGTATCCATTTCCTGTGGCAACATCCTTTTGAGTTAACCTACCTGGACTCTGGTTCTGCAGGTAGTCTAATCCAACAAGGCATTGTGGAGAGATATAAAATCCAGAGTCAATGTCTACTGGATCCGTTGATGGTTTCATCAGAGGGTGGAAAACCTCTTTCCAAAACCATTTTTTTTGTTACTGAGCCTGTGAAACTTCAGGTAGAAATGCTACACTTGGAGAAGATTCCTCTTATGTGCTGTCTGGTCTGTCTCACCCTCTGCAAGTATGAAAAGTGGGTCTCCGAGCAGCCCTCTTCCGTTTCTTGGGTTCATCTCAGAGATCGGCCTGAGAATGGACAATGAGAAGGTATCCACCATCTTGAAGTGGCCTTGTCCAGGCGGTCTGAAGGCTATCCAGTGGTTTCTCAGATTCGCAAAATACTGCCTTCAGTTCACGCAGCATTTTTCCTCTCGGACTGCTTCTATTTCTGCCCTGACCCGCAAGGGGGCCAATCCTCAGGTATGGACTCCAGAGGCAGAGAATGCCTTTGTATCTTTAACACAGGCTGTCTTCTCAGCTCCAATGCTGTATCGTCCAGACAATAATAAGTTATTTCTGCAGGTGGATATTCTTCCTCGTGGGTCAGAGCCATTCTTACCCTGAAGCCTTCTTCCGGTCATATGGCGATCAGATAGACAAATTATTTGGTGGGACTGGTGAAAACCAATCAGTCAAGGTACACATTTATACCAATGACAAATTTAGAGGTAGATGGAAGGTCCTTAAACAGGATTACAGGAAATTAGGAAAGAAGCTGAAGTACAGGCGCCTAATCCACCTATAAACAATAACTCTCTCTACCTCATAATCTCGATCCCCTTCCAAACCCATTGATTTTCCAGGCAATAGGAAGTTGCAACTTAACTGTGTTAAATATTAATTAATGGTTATTGATTCTTCTTAATTCTGTATTGAGTACATTGCCTCAGGGAAGGTTTAGCTGACATTACATGTGTTATTCCTTTACTTAACTCAGTGTAGATGTAATAGATGTACAGGTGCATCTCACAAAGTTAGAATATCATCAAAAAATTAATTCAGTTCTTCAATACAAAAAGTGAAACTCATATTATATATAGTCATTACAAAGAGAGTGATCTATTTCAAGTGTTTATTTCTGGTAATGTTGATGATTATGGCTTACAGCCAATAAAACCCAAAAGTCATTATCTCAGTAAATTTTGAATAATTTAAAACACCAGTTTTAAAAATTATTTTAAAATCCGAAATGTTGGCCTACTGCAATGTATATTCAGTACATGCACTCAGTACTTCATTGGGGCTCCTTTGGAATTAATTACTCTATCAATGTGGCATGGCATTGAGGCGATCAGCCTGTGGCACTGCTGAGGTGTTATGGAAGCACAGGTTGCTTTGATAGCAGCCTTCAGCTCGTCTGCACTGTGGACAGAAGCCAAGTCCTGATGGAGAATAAAATTTCATCTCCAAAAGTTTGTCAGCAGAGGGAAGCATGAAGTGCTCTAAAATTTCCTGGTAGACGGCTGCGCTGACTTTGGTCTTAATAAAACACAGTGGACCTACGCCAGCAGATGACATAGCTCCCCAAACCATCACTTACTGTGGAAACTTCACACTAGACCTCAAGCAGCTTGGATTGTCTGTCTCTTCACTCTTCCTCCAGACTCTGGGACATTGATTTCCAAGGTCTAGTGTGAAGTATCCACAATCCATGATGGTTTCAGGATCCATGTTTTCTACTGGTATAGGTCTACTGTGTTTTATTAAGACCAAAGTCAGTGCAGCCGTCTACCAAGAAATTTTAGAGCACTTCATGCTTCCCTCTGCCGACAAACTTTTTGGAGATGGAAATTTTATTCTCCAGCAGGACTTGCCACCTGTCCACACTGCCAAAAGTACCAATACCTGGTTTAAAAGCAAGAGTATCACTGGGCTTGATTGGCTAGAAAACTCGCCTGACCTTAACTATGTAGAGAATCTATGGGGTATTGTAAAGCGGAAGATGAGACACCAGACCCAAGAATGCAGACGAGCTGAAGGCTGCTATCAAAGCAACCTGGGCATCCATAACACCTCAGCAGCGCCACAGGCTGATCTCCATGCCACGCAACATTGATGCAGTAATTGATGCAAAAGGAGCCCCGACCAAGTATTGAGTGCATTTACTGAACATACATTTCAGTAGGCCAACATTACGGATTTTAAAATCATTATTTCAAGCTGGTATTCTAATTTGCTGAGATAGACATTTGGTTTTTCATTGGCTGTAAGCCATAATCATCAACATTAACAGAAATAAACACTTGAAATAGATTACTCTGTGTAATGACTCTATAATATGTGAGTTTCACTTTTTGCATTGAAGAACTGAAATAAATTAACTTTTTGATGATATTCTAATTTTGTGAGAAGCACTTGTATGTAGATATAAAAAACACATGCTCTGTGGAACATATATAACCAGTGGCGGTTGTACGCTGAACAACTGACATGTAAGTTAACCACGGACTTCTTGATTAATTCAACCATGCTATTAACACAGCCAGACACATCCAATTATTCAGGATCCCAGGAAAGATGGGAAAGAGACTGTGCTATGGAAAAATGGACAATCTCTTTGTAACTATTTTACCCATTTTATGTTTTGCTGCAATGATGCTTTTTGGTGGACAATCCAATAAACCACTACTTTTTTTATACGAAACATCGTGACATTTTCTTTAGAATGTCGCATCTGGTAAAGAGTCCTGAATAAATAAATATACAAAATAAGTATATTTTACATTCGCAAGCTAGCCGCAACTGATTTTTTTTTTGCTATTTTGAGTGGATTTCCTTCTACTTGCACAAGGGGGAAGAGAGGAGAGCTTTGCTAAACACCTGTTGTCTAAGTCTCAGGAATTCTACTACTTCAAGTCACAAGGATCAGACAGAATCTACGAGTGAGGAATAAGAGGTTCCAGTTGGACTGACCAGTACCAGACGTACTACAAGTGCCAGAAGGGCTGAAGATAGAAATGTTGATGGCCAGAGCCTAGCATAGTCGAACAAAGGAACTACAAACTGGAATATTTCAAAATAAGAAAAATGGATGGAATTATTTCTTTTTCTAAGCAAAGTAGACTGAGATTTATGTACTTAGAAGTTTTATGGCTCAGCTTATATGCAGAAAGTCTAAAGTTAGATTCTAAGCTGGTGTCCTTTAATAGAGAAATTGAAAAGTATTTTACAGTTGGTTGACGTATTTCACAAGTTTGTGTCAGAGAAATCTAAAAATGACTGTGTAGAAATAGTGTCAGAAGATACTAGTGATGTTCCCGAGATTGTAATGAGGAGATTGAACAAGATGTGAGACAAGTGTCTGTAACAGCTACTGAAGGTGACCTTGTGTCTGATGACATAAAAAAAGATTGAGGAAGCATGGGAGGAGATATCGAAACTGACGTACGAAGACGTGATGTAGGAACAAATGTACAAAGGCCACTAAAAATAGAAGATAACTTAGAAGCCTCAGAGGTCCAACTCCAAACTAAAGTTAGTAAAAATTAGTTAAAATTCTACAAAATAATTCCTGTATATGATAACAAAATCCATGTGTGTAGAAATTCAGAGATATGAGGAAAATAATCAGTTTGTTTAAAATGTGGCTTCCTGTAACTTTTTCCAGATGCTTAACATTAAAAATGCCTTGTGATAACGAGCCACATGAAGGGCTAAACGATACAGATAGAATGAGAAATCTGATCTGTTGTGCAATGAAAGAGAATTGTCCAGATATTGATCTTCTTCAAAAATTAAGGATTGGTCGGAAAGAATGTACTTTTACATTCATGTCCATATCTGAACGGTTGTACAGAACATTCATTAAAAATGTCAGAACACAATCAATGATAAAATGTTATGTAAACATATTTTGATTCTTAAATTCTGTATCTCGTTTTATTGCGTCACAAACTTTATTTAAATATGCAAAATCCCTTGATTTTGCTAGAAAACATGAGTCGTAAAAGGCAAATAAATGGTGCTAATTTTGTAAAATCAGACAGGGTAAAATCTTATCAGAAGCCAGTATCATTATCTCCTAAACTGAGATTTGTCATTTGTTATAAGCCCTATCAAATGATCCAAAATTCCACAGAAAAAACTTCACAGAAAGAGTTAAACTTCAAGGTTCTGATCTCTTTGTAAAAAGACAAATGGTGGAAACTGACAGAAAGAAACAGGTGATTTCTGAGAGTGACACCATGGGGGCTAAACTGGAGACTAGATTATCAGAGCTCTTCAAAGAATCCGTTAGTTTAACCCCTTCACCCCCAAGGGTGGTTTGCACGTTAATGACCGGGCCAATTTTTACAATTCTGACCACTGTCTCTTTATGAGGTTATAACTCTGGAACGCTTCAACGGATCTTCGCGATTCTGAGATTGTTTTCTCGTGACATATTGTACTTCACGTTAGAAGTAAAATTTCTTCGATATAACTTGCGTTTATTTTGAAAAAAACGCAAATATGGCGAAAATTTTTAAAATTTTGCAATTTTCAAACTTTGAATTTTTATTCCCTTAAAACAGAGAAATATGTCACATAAAATAGTTAAGAAATAACATTTCCCACATGTCTACTTTACATCAGCATAATTTTGGAACCAAAATTTTTTTTTGTTAGGAAGTTATAAGGGTTAAAAGTTGACCAGCAATTTCTCATTTTTACAAACAAAATTTACAAAGCCATTTTTTTTAGGGACCACCTCTCATTTGAAGTCACTTTGAGGGGTCTATATGGCAGAAAATACCCAAAAGTGACACCATTCTAAAAACTGCACCCCTCAAGGTACTCAAAACCACATTCAAGAAGATTATTAACCCTTCAGGTGCTTCACAGGAACTAAAGCAACGTGGAAGGAAAAAATGAATATTTAACTTTTTAGCCACAAAAATGATCTTTTACAAACTTTTTTTTTATTTTCACAAGGGTAAAAGGAGAAAATGGACAGATAAGGTTGTTATGCAATTTCTCCTGAGTACGCCAATACCCAATATGTGGGGGAAAACCACTGTTTGGGCACACGGCAGAGCTCGTAAGGGAAGGAGCGCCGTTTGACTTTTTCAAACTAAAATTGGCTGGAATTGAGATTGGACGCCATGTCGTGTTTGGAGAGCCCCTGATGCGCCTAAACAGTGAAAACCCCCCACAAGTGACACCATTTTGGAAACTAGACCCCTAAGGTACTTATCTAGATCTGTTGTGAGCACTTTGAACTCCCAAGTGTTTCACAAAAGCTTATAAAGCCTGGGTGTGAAAAAAAAACAAAAAACAATTTTCCACAAAAATGATTTTTTAGTCCCAAATTTTTGAATTTTCCCAAGGAAATTGGACCCAAAAGTTGTTGTGCAATTTGTCCTGAGTACGCTGATACCCCATATGTGGGGGGGGGGAACTGTTTGGGTGCACGGCAGGGCTTGGAAAGGAAGTAGTAACGTTTTGGAATGCAGACGTTGATGGGGGTCATGTTCCGTTTGCAGTGCCCCAGATGAGCCTAAACAGTGGAAACCCCCAAGTGACCCCATTTTGGAAACTATACCCCCTAAGGAACTTATCTAGATCTTTGGTGAGCACTTTGAACCCCCAAGTGCTTCACACAAGTTTATAATGCCCAGGCATGAAAATAAAAAATCCTATTTTTTTCCCACAAAAATTATCTTTTAGTCACTAATTTTTTATTTTCTCAAGGGTAACAGGAGAAATTGGACTACATAAGTTGTTGTCCAATTTGTCCTGAGTACGCTGATACCCCATATGTGGGTGGGAACCACTGTTTGGGCGCACGGCAGAGCTCGGAATGGAAGGAGCACCATTTGACTTTTTCCAACCAAAATTGGCTGGAATTGAGATTGGATGCCATGTTGCATTTGGAGAGCCCCTGATGTGCCTAAACAGTGGAAACCCCCCACAAATGACCCCATTTTGGAAACTAGACCCCCTAAGGAACTTTTCTAGATCTTTGGTGAGCAATTTGAACCCCCAAGTGCTTCACACAAGTTTATAACGTATAGCCGTAAAATTAAAAAATCATATTTTTTCCACAAAAATGATCTTTTCACCCCAATTTTTATTTTTCCAAGAGTAACAAGACTCCAAAAGTTATTGTGCAATTTGTCCTGAGTGCGCTGATACCCCATATGTGGGGGTAAACCACTGTTTGGGTGCATGGCAGAGTTTGGAAGGGAAGGAGCGCCGTCTGACTTTTTCAACGCAGAATTGGCTGGACGCCATGTCGTGTTTGGAGAGCTCCTGATCTGCCTAAACAGTGGAAACCCCCATAAATGACGCCATTTTGGAAACTAGACCCCTCAAGGAACTTATCTAGATGTGTGGTGAGAACTTTTAACCCCAGGTGTTTCACTAAAGTTTATAACGTACAGCCGTAAAATAAAAAATCTTTTTTTTTTTTACAAAAATGATTTTTTCGTCCCCAATATTTTATTTTCACAAGGGTAACAGAAGAAATTGGAACCCAAAAGTTGTTGTCCAATTTGTCCTGAGTACGCTGATACCCAATATGTGGGAGAAAACTACTGTATGGGCGCACGTCAGGGCTCGGAAGGGAAGTAGTGACGTTTTGGATTGCAGACTTTGATGGAATGGTCTGGGGGCGTCATGTCACATTTGGAGAGCCCCTGATGCACCTATACAGTGGAAACCCCCCACAAGTGACCCCATTTTGGCAAATAGACCCCACAAGGAACTTATCTAGATGTGTGGTGAGCACTTTGAACCCCGAAGTGCTTCACAGAAGTTTATAACGTACAGCCGTAAAAATAAAAAATCTTTTTTTTTTTTACAAAAATGATTTTTTTTGCCCCCAATATTTTATTTTCACAAGGGTAACAGGAGAAATTGGACCCCAAAAGTTGTTGTCCAATTTGTCCTGAGTACGCTGATACCCAATATGTGGGAGAAAAACTACTGTATGGGCGCACGTCAGGGCTCGGAAGGGAAGTAGTGACGTTTTGGATTGCAGACTTTGATGGAATGGTCTGGGGCGTCATGTCGCATTTGGAGAGCCCCTGATGCGCCTAAACAGTGGAAACCCCCACAAGTGACCCCATTTTGGAAAATAGACCCCACAAGGAACTTGTCTAGATGTGTGGTGAGCACTTTGAACCCGAAGTGCTTCACAGAAGTTTATAACGCACAGCCGTAAAAATAAAAAATCCTTTTCTTTTTTTGCAAAAATGATTTTTTTGCCCCAATATTTTATTTTTACAAGGGTAACAGGAGAAATTGGATCCCAAAAGTTGTTGTCCAATTTGTCCTGAGTACGCTGATATCCAATATGTGGGAGAAAACTACTGTATGGGTACACGTTGGGGCTCGGAAGGGAAGTAGTGACGTTTTGGATTGCAGACTTTGATGGAATGGTCTGGGGGCGTCATGTCGCATTTGGAGAGCCCTGATGCGCCTAAACAGTGGAAATCCCCAACAAGTGACCCCATTTTGGAAAATAGACCCCACAAGGAACTTATCTAGATGTGTGGTGAGCGCTATGAAGCCCCAAGTGCTTCACAGAAGTTTATAATGTACAGCCGTAAAAACAAAAAATTATTTTTTTTTGTACAAAAATGATATTTTCGCCCCCAGTTTTTTATTTTCCCAAGGGTAGCAGAAGAAATAGGACAAATTGCACAATAACTCTTGGGGTCCAGAGTACGCTGATACCCCATATGTGGGGATAAACTACTGTTTGGACGCATGGCAGAGCTGAGAAGTGAAGGAGCACCGTTTGACTTTTTCAACGCAGAATTGGCTGGAATTGAGATCAGACGCCATGTCACATTTGGAGAGCCCCTGATGTGCCTAAACAGTTGAAACCCCCCAATTCTAACTCCAACCCTAACCCCAACACACCCTAACCCTAGTCCCAACCCTAACCACAAACCTAACCCTAACACACCCCTAATCTCAACCCTAATCCTAACTTTAGCGCCAACCCTAACCCTAACTTTAGCCGCAACCCTAACCCTAACCCTAATGGGAAAATGGAAATAAATACTTTTTTTTAATTTTATTATTTTTCCCTTACTAAGGGGGTGATAAAGGGGGGTTTGATTTACTATTTATAGCGGGTTTTTATGATTGGCAGCTGTCACGCTAAAAGACGCTTTTTATTGCAAAAATAGTTTTTGCATCATCACATTTTGAGAGCTATAATTTTTGCATATTTTGGCCCACAGAGTCATGTGAGGTCTTATTTTTTGCGGGACGAGTTGACGTTTTTATTGGTACCATTTTTGAGCACGTGACATTTTTTGATCGCTTTTTATTTCGATTTTTGGGAGGTTAGAATGAACAAAAATCAGCAATTCATGAATTTCTTTTGGGGGAGGCGTTTATACCGTTCCGCGTGTGGTAAAATTGATAAAGCAGTTTTATTCTTCGGGTCAGTACGATTATGGCGATACCTCATTTATATCATTTTTTCATGTTTTGGCGCTTTTATAGAATAAAAACAATTTTATATAAAAAATAATTATTTTTGCATCGCTTTATTCTGTGAGCTATAACTTTTTTATTTTTTCGCTGATGATGCTTTATGACGGCTCGTTTTTTGCGGGACAAGATGACGTTTTCAGCGGTACCATGTTTTTTTATATCGGTCTTTTTGATCGCGTGTTATTCCACTTTTTGTTCGGCGGTATGATGATAAAGCATTGATTTTTTGCTTCGTTTTTTTTTTTTTTTTTAAGGGGTTCACTAAAGGGGTTAACTAGTGGGACAATTTTATAGGGGGGGTCGTTACGGACAAGGCGATACCAAATATGTGTACTTTTATTGTTTTTTTTTTTTTTTATTTACAGGAAGAAGTGAATTTATTGGGGAATATTTTTTTTTTTTTTTATTTATTTTGGATTTTTTTTTTTACACATGTTTATTTTTACTTTTTTAACTTTTTTACTTTGTCCCAGGGTGGGACATCACAGTATTTTATCAGATCGCTGGTGTGACAGTGTGCACAGCACTCTGTCACACCAGCGATCGCACAGGCATAGATGCAGGCTTCTCAGTGCCTGCTCTCAGCAGGCACTGAGGTAGCCGCCTCCCTCCAGGACCCCGGCGCCATCTTGGATCCGGGTCCTGGGAGGGAGGAAGCCCTCAGAACAGCGCGATCACATCGCGCTGCTCTGAGGGTCTCAGGGGGGCGCGCAGGGAGCCCCCACCCTGCGCGATCCTCCCCTGTGCCCCCAGTACACCGCGATCATGTTTGATCGCGGTGTGCTAGGGGTTAATGTGTCGGGAGCGGTCCGTGACCGCTCCTGACACACAGTCATGGGTGTCAGCTGTGATAATCAGCTGACACCGGCGGCGATTAGCTGCGCTCCCCTCAGGAGCGCAGCTGATCGCCTATGACGTACTATCCCGTCCCCGGTCATACGGGCCCAGGTACCATGGACGGGATAGTACGTCCGATGGCAGTAAGGGGTTAAAAGTGGCCATAAATACAGCTTTTCAGGACATTATCGACAGAGAAATAAGATTTGGTTTAGGAATTGGCTAAAAAAAATTAATTATCAGTTGTATTAAAGTGTTATACAATGTATTGAGTTATTTGTAATTATTTTATACAGTATAATTCTGTAATTCCATAGTTTTTGTAGATTTATATATTGAATTGTTTTGTTTCTGTATGAATTTGATATTTAATCTTATCTTTTATTTTTCCTTAGAATTTTCATTTCAAACCAGGATTTGATTAAAAACCTCTTAAATGGATTTATGTCTTTTTTTACACAGGAAGTTGTAATAACTCCATGATTTTATATATCTATCATTTAAAAAAATATTATATATATATATATATATATATATTTATAACTGAGTTATAATATGTATGTGTAATATTTAAATTACGTTTGTGTGTGCTCCTTAATATCTCCTAATTTTTGCAGTTATTTCTTTGCATGTTAAGGTAACTTTACAGCATGACATGTTTGATAGTCCCAGCAGGTGACATTTGCACTTTGGACTAATAATAAGGATACCATACCCTTATTTTCAGTTTGTGTAATTTAAAGCACTTGTAACCTCAGTGAAAAGAATTTCTGAGAGACCTAAACTTTTGCAAATCAAAGACATTCTTTAGGCTCCTAGGTTCCAGGGCTCGGATACAATATTTATCCTATGTGTCCTTCTATCTATAAAATGGTTTATAAAGTTTTATGTTATGTGTATTTGGGAAATATTCAAATAAATATTAAGATATTGCATGTAATAGTGTACAGTGCTCATTGATAATTAAGATACAATATTTGTGTTGAATATATATATATATATATATTGTGAGACAGTGAAGGGGTGCGTACTGGACGGGGTGTACATCTCGCCCAGGTTTCTTAGCTGGGTGGCATAAGGAATATAGGAGTGAAGGTAGGATGGCAGTACGACGTTCACTCAACTCCCCATCCAGTACATGCTTACAGCTCAACCCTGAGTGCACTCAGCTGTCTAATTAAGCAGCCAGAAATAGGTGGTAGAGTTACACAGACAGAGCTCTCAGTTTGAATCTGGCTTCAGACGCAGCTGGAGTCTCCTGGAAGCCAAGCTCTGGTAATTATAAATCTGTGTTGTTGTGGCCAGGCTGTTAGAGTCTAGACCACGGTAGTGAGGGAACAAACTGTGTCTAGTTAACAGCCTGCCAGGCTTAGGACTTTGTTTTATGGTTTTGTTTTATGTTTTGTTGCTGTGGACTTTAATAAAAGCTGGTTGACGCCAGTTTGCACCAGTGCTGCTGTCGGTGATTGGACTCTTTATGCCACTCCGTCTACCCGAGACGGCGATCCCAGAGCTATATACCCCTGAACTGGTTACAATATATATATATATATATATATATATATATATATATATATATTATATATACACAGTGCCTTGCGAAAGTATTCGGCTCCCTGAAACTTTTCAACCTTTTCCCACATATCATGCTTCAAACATAAAGATACCAAATATAAATTTTTGGTGAAGAATCAACAAGTGGGACATAATTGTGAAGTTGAACGAAATTTATTGGTTATTTAACATTTTTGTGGAAATACAAAAAGTGAAAAGTGAGGCGTGCAATATTATTCGTCCCCTTTACTTTCAGTGCAGCAAACTCACTCCAGAAGTTCATTGTGGATCTATGAATGATCCAATGTTGTCCTAAATGACTAATGATGATAAATATAATCCACCTGTGTGTAATCAAGTCTCCGTATAAATGCACCTGTCTCAGGGTTCTGTTTGAAGCACAGAGACTTAACCAAAAAAAGAAGGCCAACTAATAAATGCTCATTCATATATTATAATATCAAATACCCAAAGAAAATATGAAAACAGAGCCAATTTATAGAAAAATACAAAACAATTTTATTAAGTTGAAAAACAATTCTTAAAAAAGAGATAACAATTGTAGTACACAATGTTAATGACAAAGAAGAAGGCAAAAACCTAGATACCGTTATTCAGAGGGTTGGATGCATACATATCACAGGATACTATGTAAAAAGATGACTATGCCGTGGTACGCATATGTATAGAGAGCCGTACGAATAGAGTGCACAGTGCACATAAATAGAATTTTATGGAGATAGTATTAATCTAATAATCCCATCAGTATAGAAAAAAAATCTCAAAAAAACAGGGAAGGGAGTGCATGATGCAAAAAAATAATAATGAGGTAATAAATTAAACCTTAAAAAAGCAAAACTGCACTCAATACTATAAACAGCTCAGATGCGTTATCACAGCATGTCATAAATATATATCTCCACTATGGATATAAACATAGGAGGGTAGAAGGGCCAATAGCAGCAAAAATCGATTGTATATACATACATAGATGTGCAAAACACATGCATGGTAGTAGGACTACAAGGCTATGCTATATAAATCAGAGTCGGTATATATAGAAGGGAGGCACATGCATAAATATACAAATACAATCAAAGTTGTTTAATATGCTACCATATATGTTGCAAGAAGGATTATATATATGCATGTGCTACTGCAACAAATAGTATACTATAAGGTATGTGTGCAAATCCCTATTAAATGCCACTGCCAAAAATATAAGCGCCAAATATGTATACCTGCTGCGATTACCAAGTGGACATCTCAGCAAAATGCCTGTGCTGCTACTATGATGGACATATCTTTTGCATGTGTGCAAATGCTGCTAGCATGGTTACAGGCTGTAATCTTAGGTATATTACAAGAGGATCCATTCCCATGCAACCAGCAGTAACATAACGGTGATATATAAAATCAATACCATATTAAAGACAATAAGCAGAGATAATAGTGCATCCAAAACTTACTGGACAACGGACAGGAGAGCCCCAACGCACGTTTCGCTGAATGCTTCCTCAGGGGGCGTGGTGTATGTAAGTACAGGTAGGTTTTTTATATCCACCAAGCAGGAAGTTAGTAGTGCGGCTGTTAATGGCGCTTCAGAGCATGCAGTAATGGCCGGAAGCCAGGATCCCGGCGTCCAGCGTCATAGGGGTACGCCCACAGTGTGACGTCATCAAAGGTGGGCGGAGCCATCCACGACGCTGAGAGGACGCTTAATCAAGGCAACCAGAGCCATCTGAATGCAAAAGAGCGCTCACCGCTGGAGATTTAACCAAATTAACCTGCTATTGGTGTGGAGTGTCCAGCAAATACAATTGCCACTAAACATGTAGACATAAATATAAAATTCTGTACAAAGAAGAAACGAATGAAAAAGAAAGAAATAAGAAAGAAGTGCACATACCTTGATCAATAGTGACACCAAGTGGAGAAAGTAAAAAAGTGCAAATAGATACCACTGAAAGAAGAAAAAGAAGGAGTGAGGGGTGTAAGGAAAAGTGTAATATGATAATAGCAGTGGTGATGATGATATTATTAATATTGGACTAAATATTGTACCCAGAGAAGTGAAGAAGGTGAAAAACCAGCAATAAATAGTGATTAGACATATATGCGGGAAATAATCAAGTATCATAAATAGAGAAATAAAAAGGTATATTTAGAGATATAGCCTCATTATATAAATATTTAGAGATATAGCCTTATTATATAGATAAATGGGCCAGTGTAATCCTATTGTTCAGATGTAGAATAAAAATACATGATAGAACAAACATGTCAACAGATGTCTTGGTCCAAAGGATTATTTCATATATTAATTCATATGCATCCCGCAGAGGCATATCAGGTGGTTTTCACGATATGTGATCCAAACAGTAACAACGTCCATCTTTTGCAGAAGAGATAGAGATTATAAGTAAAAAACAAACAAAACCTACAGAAAAATAAAGATAAAAAATTAGTAAAAACATCAACATAAAAAATAAAATAAACAAACACCAACAGATCACAGAAAGGGAGCATAACTCAATACTTCGTTTAACCCTTTGGGGCGAACACAATCAATGGTGAATATCCATTTGGCTTCAATTTGGGCCAAATTCTTCTTGATGTTTCCCCCACGTTTATCACTAAGGACATGGTCAATACCTCGAACTTTCAACAAGTTGCCATTGCATCCATGTTTGATTTTGAAATGTCGAGGTATAGGTTTCATCTGATCAAGGATCTGACAACTGGCGGCATTTTGAATGTCCCTGACATGTTCTCTCACTTTAACGGAGTTGTCTGGAAGTGAGGCCTACATAGATGAGCCCATCCACTGAATTTGGCCTATTATGCACCTGTGTGTGTCCTTTTTCCCACTAGTGCTTATTGGCATGAGCCTTTGTCACTGTTTCTCCCTGCTTCCCCCCTTTATACATTCAGTCATGTTCTATATATTTCAATAAATATTTTTTGTATTCTATTTGGGACTTTTTGATCGTTCTTTCTTCATTGTTAATAGGTATTTAGCGATTGTCCATAAATTCCATCCATATTAGCATGCCCAATCACTGGTAGTAATATCTATATGGGTATGTCTTCCAATAAGGTCATTTATTAGGTTCGTGATACTGTTGTGGAGAAGTTTAAAGTCGGATTTAGATATAAAATTATTTCCAAAACTTTAAACATCCCAAGGAGCACTGTGCAAGCAATCATATTGAAATGGAGTATCATACCAGCAAATCAACCAAGACCCGGCCTTCCCTCTAAACTTTCATCTCAAACAAGGAGAAGACTGATCAGAGATGCAGCCAAGAGGTCCATGATCACTCTGGATGAACTGCAGAGATCTACAGCTGAGGTGGGACAGTCTGTCCATAGGACAACAATCAGTCATACACTGCACATATCTGGCCTTTATGGAAGAGTGGCAAGAAGAAAGCCATTTCTCAAAGATATCCATAAAAAGTGTCATTTAAAGTTTGCAACAAGCCACCTGGGAGACACACCAAACATGTGGAAGAAGGTGCTCTGGTCAGATTAAACCAAAATTGAACTTTTTGGCAACAATGCCAAACGATATGTTTGGAGTAAAGGCAACACAGCTCATCACCCTGAACACACCATCCCCACTGTCAAACATGGTGGTGGCAGCATCATGGTTTGGGACTGCTTTTCTTCAGCAGGGACAGGGAAGATATTGTTAAAATTGATGGGAAGATGGATGGAGCCAAATACAGGACCATTCTTGAAGAAAACCTGTTGGAGTCTGCAAAAGACCTGAGACTGGGACAGAGATTTGTCTTCCAACAAGACAATGATCCCAAACATAAAGCAAAATCTACAATGGAATGGTTCACAAATAAACGTATCCAGGTGTTAGAATGGCCAAGACAAAGTCCAGACCTGAATCCAATCGAGAATCTGTGGAAAGAGCTGAAAACTGCTGTTCACAAACGATCTCCATTCAACCTCACTGAGCTCGAGCTGTTTGCCAAGAAAGAATGGGCAAGAATTTCAGTCTCAGTGTACAAAACTGATAGAGACATACCCCAAGCGACTTGCAGCTGTAATCACAGCAAAAGGTGGCGCAACAAAGTATTAAGTTAAAGGGGCCAAATAATATTGCACTCCCCACTTTTCAGTTTTAGTATTTCCACAGAGGTCTAAGGGGTAAGGTTTCTCCTTGTGGTGAGTGACATACCAGCTCTGACTTGTCAAAGTAAGGAGGCTTATTCGCCGTGCCATGCTCCTCTGGGAAATTTAATATGCAAATTGACTCTTCAAGTCCTCTTTTTCTCTGAAGAGGCAATTTGCATATTGTATTTCCACAAAAATGTAAAATAACCAATAAATTTCGTTCAACTTCACAATTGTGTCCCACTCGTTGTTGATTCTTCACCAAAAATTTACATTTGGTATATTTATGTTTGAAGCATGGTATGTGGGAAAAGGTTGAAAAGTTCCAGGGAACCGAATACTTTCGCAAGGCACTGTGTATATGTGTAGCCCTGGTGGTAGGCACACGCAGTACCCTGGAGAGTGTGTGGCGAGACAGCAGTTTAATGCTAAATATCCATTCACTCGACATACACTAGACACACCCCTAGGGTAGTGAAGTATACTCTAGAGGGAGTGGTCAAGGTAGTAGGTGTTAGAGTGATTAGTCTAGTTCCTGTCTTTGGACAGTGAGGACGGGTGGAGTAGAGTCTAGACTTCTTTGTGAGAAGACGTTTGGAGGGAGGAAAGAGTCTAGCCTGCTTATTCACCAGTTCATATCGTGGAGTCTGGTATAGGTGTTTGGAATACACCTTAGTCTAGTCAGAGCTGTATCACCTTCTCAACACATACTGAGGAAAGAAGAAGTATTAGCACGGAAAGTCTTCAGCATCCCTGTCTAAAGGACGGTATCAGGTTCAGAGACGTGCTCCTGCCTGTGATAACTGAGCATCTGTGGCTAACTTCATTGGAAGGAAAAAGGAAAGAAGTGACTGCTCGACCCTTGGCTAGTTTTGAGTGCTTATGTTACCAGCGTGGACAAGGCGAAAGGCAAGTGGATTCATAGGATTAGTGCTACAGGATTGCAGAAGTCCAGCACATTGCTACCGGTCACTGGGGACCGAAGGGTCACTGTTGTTTCAGGCACGGTGATAGGAAAACCAGGAATCTACCGGACCCTAGGTCGCGGCAGACAAGCCCCTTATAGTCAGTACGTAACTGGGGTCAGGGGGAGTGAAGACTTTGGAGTTCTGCAG
>JARQOD010000003.1:10848722-10897683 GCA_033576555.1 Oophaga sylvatica | reverse complement strand
ATCTTGAGTTTTTCCAATGACTTGGACTCTCATGTGAAACATATTCGGACTGTGTTCCAGATTTTGAGAGAGAATGCACTGTATGTGAAGGGCTCAAAGTGTCTTTTTGGCGTACAGAAGGTCTCATTTCTGGGATTCATTTTGTCTCCGTCTGTTATTGAAATGGACCCGGTCAAGGTTCAGGCCATCTGTGATTGGGTCCAACCTACTTAATTAAAGGCTCTTCAGAGATTTTTGGGTTTTGCCAATTTTTATCGTAAATTTATTGATAATTTCTCTGGTATTGTTAAACCATTGACTGATTTGACCAAAAAGGGTTCTGATGTGGTGAATTGGCCTCCTGAGGCAGTCTCTGCGTTTCAGGAACTTAAGCAGAGATTCACTTCTGCTCCTGTTCTACGGCAGCCTGATGTTTCTCTACCGTTTCAGGTGGAGGTTGATGCCTCTGAAATTGGGGCAGGTGCCGTTTTGTCCCAAAAAGATCCAGAGACCTCTAAGAGTAACCCTTGTGCCTTTTTCTCTCGAAAATTTTCTCCAACTGAACGTAATTATGACGTGGGTAATTGGGAGTTATTGGCCATGAAGTGGGCCTTTGAAGAGTGGAGACATTGGCTGGAAGGAGCCAAACATCAGGTGGTGGTCCTCACGGACCATAAGAATCTGGTTTGTCTTGAATCAGCCAAGCGACTTAATGCTAGACAGGCCAGGTGGGCCTTGTTTTTCACACGTTTTAATTTTGTGGTTTCTTTTCTTCCTGGCACTAAGAATGTTAAGGCGGATGCCCTCTTGAGGAGTTTCTTTGCGGACTCTCCTGAGTTAGCTGTTATTTTGAAAGAGGGAGTAGTTCTTTCCGCCATCTCGCTCAATTTGAGACTGACTCTGGAAGGGTGTCAGGAGGATAAACCTGAGCGGTGCCCTATTGGGAAATTGTTTGTCCCAGACCAGTGGAAGAGAGTGTGATGTCTGAGATTCATTGTTCCGCGTTGGCTGGTCATCCCAGGATTTTTGGTACCAGAGACTTGGTGAGTGTCTTTTGAGCATACTTTGTCTCGGACGTTGGAATTTGAGTCATCCGCAGGACTTGCTTGTACCAAGCCTTGGTATCGGCTCTTTTGGTTGTTAATGTTCTGTGACCAAAGGGGAATTGGCATATCTCAGGATTTGCTTTCGCCTCCACTGCTTCTCTCAGTAATGGACGTTAATGGAACTGTTAACGGCCTGAGGCTGGAACCCATCTAGCTTTTATTCAGAAGTTTTCCTGAAAGGACGATCGGGTATCTGGACGGGCTGGGAGCGAACTTGACTGTAAGTCAGGAAGTGACAGGGACGAGTCCCTGGACAGGAGTCGGCAAGGGGAGTCCGGCAGGAGGAGCGCGGGCAGTCTCTGATTATACGGGCAGGTAGTCACGGCAAGTGACCGGGGCAGTCTCTGGATAAGTAGGCAGTGTAATGTATGTAGTACAGTTCATATAGCGTCTTGTGCTTGGGTGCGATGAAAACACAGGAGTCACAGGTTTGATATAGAAAAGTCCTGTATTACTTCATACAAGTTGGCAGAAATAGTCACACAGTTTGCAGACACAGAAACAGGAGACACAGCAGGCCAGAGTAATCCAAGCTCAGCAATCACTCTCCAATACAGATTCAGGATCTTCTTCTCTGTTACCGTAAGTCCATGCAAACGTGGGTCTTTTAAAGAGCAGGGTTCAGAGTCCACAAGTGCTTCAGAGTTCCTCAGTAGGAATAGCTGGAGTACAAGGTCCAAGGCTTACAGGAGTCAAGTCACAGGTTCACTGCAGGCTAGATTCTGAAGCACTGATTGCTCAGCTGTGGCTGCTTAAGAAGCAAAGGAGAGAATCAGGGCGGGAACATGCAAGCTGGAAACTCCATTTTGACTGAGGGCAAGATAGCTGCAGCAAGACAGAAAGTAAAATGGCTAACGAACAAACTGAGTTTCAGGAATATATACATAGAACCTTACATTACTCCCCCTTAAGGACAACCTCCGGATGACCTCAGACCAGGCTTGTGTGGGTACCTCTGATGAAACTGACGGAGCAAGCGAGGAGCATTAACGTTATTGACCGGTTCCCATGAGTTGTCCTCCACTGGGTAGCCCTGCCATTTAATCAGATATTGTAACTGATTTCTATACAACCTGGAATCTAAAATCCTTTCCACCACAAATTCTTCCTGACCATCGACTAGCACTGGGTCAGGGCAAGGAGAGGAACGTCCAGGAAACGTATTGGGTGTCGCAGCCTTTAGTAGGGATACATGAAAGACAGGGTGGATTCTCATAGTTCTGGGCAGTTGAAGACGACAAGCAACGGCACTTATAATTTTACTGATTTTATAGGGTCCAATGTACTTATGTCCCAACTTAGACGATGGAATCCTTAACTTAAGATTTCTGGTTGACAGCCAGACCAAGTCTCCTACCTTGAAAGCTGGTGCAGGTTTACGAAATTTATCTGCTGCTTTCTTGTACCTTTCTTGAGCCGATTCCAGATTTTCCTTTAGAAGATCCATATTCTTCTGTAAAGACGTGATTCTTTCAGCCACTGCTGGTAAAGGCGTTTCTATGGGAAATCGTGGTAGAATGTTAGGATGATAACCTAGATTAGAGTAAAAAGGAGACTGTTTAGTGGAGGCACTCTGAGAGTTGTTATACGAGAACTCAGCTAATGGAAGTAGATCCACCCAATCATCCTGTAGGTGGCAGATAAAGCAGCGGAGATACTGCTCCAGGGTTTGATTGGTTCGTTCGGTCTGTCCATTAGTCTGGGGATGAAAAGCAGAAGAAAGGTTTACTTTAATGTCCAATGCTGCACAGAAATTTTGCCAAAACCTAGAAGTGAATTGCACCCCTCGATCCGAAATAACCTCATCCGGTACTCCATGTAAGCGAAACACATCTTTAATCATCAAATCTTATGTCTGTTTTGCAGTGGGTAAGCCGACACAAGGGATAAAATGAGCTGCCTTTGTTAGACGGTCAACCACCACTAGAATGATGTTCTTCCCCGGAGAGGTTGGTAACTCCACAATGAAGTCCATAGAAATGGATCCCCACGGGCGGGACGGGGTGGGAAGAGGCTGTAACAGACCAGTTGGTGAGGAGCGAGGTGTTTTGCATCTTGCACAGACCTCACATGAAGTGACATAATTCAAAACATCCTTCCTGCAAGTGGGCCACCAAAAGAAACGAGAAAGAAATTCCTGTGTCTTTAGAATTCCTCTATGCCCAGCTATCTTGGAATCGTGAATGAGTTGCAATACTCTTAATCTGACTGTTTCAGGAATATACAGACATTGTCCCTGAATCCACACACCATTCTTAAAGACAAGACTTACGTCCCTTGGGGGTTGTGCCAAAAAGGAATCCGCATGGTATGCTTCCTTGATGTCCTTAAGTAGGTCTTGATTATGAATTACTCCTAGGAATCTAGAGTCAGGAAGAATAGTCTTAGGAGGAGTAATTGGACGTGTCTCTGCTGAGTAAATCCTAGAGAGTGCATCAGCCTTTCCATTGCGCGATCCTGGTCTATAAGAGATGATAAAATTAAATTGGTTTAAGAAAAGATTCCAGCGAGCCTGGCGAGGAGTCAGGCACTTAGCCGACCTGATAAACTCAAGGTTACGATGGTCTGTCAGGACGACTATTTGCTGTGCAGCTCCCTGAAGAAGGTGTCTCCATTCTTTGAAGGCGGCAATAATGGCCAACAACTCTCTATTGCCCACATCGTAGTTCCTCTCAGCCGAAGACAACTGCTGGGAAAAGAAGGCACAGGGATGCAAGACATTCTTCTCACCTGTTCTCTGAGAGAGTATAGCTCCAACGGCACAGTCTGAAGCATCCACCTCTATTATGAAGGCAAGCTCGGGGTTGGGATGTACTAGGATAGGTGCAGTGGTAAATTTATCTTTTAGACGGGAAAATGCTTCCTGGGCTTGGGGAGTCCAGGAAAACCTAGACTCTTTCCGGGTAAGTTGAGTGATAGGTGACACTACCTCAGAGAAATTTCTAATGAAACGTCTATAGAAGTTGGCAAACCCGATGAAGCGCTGTACCTCCTTCACATTTCTAGGACTTGGCCAATCCTTGATGGCTTGGGTTTTTCTTCCATCCATACTAATTCCTTGTGTAGACAGTACATACCCCAGAAATTGAATTTCGGTCCTATGGAATTCACACTTTTCAAGTTTGATGTAAAGATGATTTTGTCTTAGACGTTCCAAGACCATTCTCACATGTCCATGATGTTCCTCTGTGGAGTTAGAAAAAATTAGAATATCATCCAAATAAATTACCACGAATGTATCTAGGAGATCCCTGAAGATGTCATTCACCAAGTGTTGGAAAGTGGCTGGGGCGGTACTCAGACCAAAAGGCATAACTAGATATTCAAAGTGTCCATAGCGTGACCTGAATGCAGTCTTCCATTCATCCCCAGGTCTAATACGGACTAAGTTATAGGCCCCACGAAGATCTAGTTTAGAAAAAATTTTGGCATGTCGCACTCTCTCCAATAACTCAGGGATTAAAGGCAATGGATAACGGTTTCTAATAGTAACCTTATTGAGTTCCCTATAGTCTACGCATGGTCTCAGAGATCCATCTTTCTTCTTTACAAAGAAGATGGGTGCACCTGCAGGAGATGAAGAGGGGCGTATGAAGCCCTTGGCTAGATTTTCATCTATGTAATCCTTTAAAGCCTTTAGCTCGGGCCCCGCCAGGGGGTAGATCTTACCAAAAGGTATCTCTGCTCCAGGCAATAATTCAATTGGACAATCATATGGACGGTGAGGAGGAAGCTGGTCAGCGTTCTTCTTGTCACATAAATCCACATAGTCCTGGTATACAGCTGGTAGTTCAGGGACTGACATGATTCCTTTAGGAACAGAGCAAGCTGAAACTTTTGGACTCATCTGTTTCTCTGGAAAGTGTAATTCCTTGGTCTCCCAGTTAATGGTAGGATTCTGAGCCTGCAGCCATGGTAGCCCTAGAATAATGGGAAAGTGGGGAGAAGAGATAAGCATAAAGGACAGTTTCTCTTGATGATCTTTACCCATAAGAACCCTCAAAGGCTCTGTTTCCTGATCCACTGGTCCAGAGGTCAGCAGGGAGCCATCCACAGTTTCCATCTGTACTGGAGTAGCCTTCTTCACTGAACGTATTCCCTGTTTCAGAGCAAAGGAGACATCCATAAAATTTCCACTTGCCCCTGAGTCGATCATAGCAGAGCTAGACACCCAAGCTGAGTCAACCCAGAGTTTGATGGAAAGAAAGCAATGAGAATTGTTTTTCTTACAACTCAGCTGGGACACCGCTGAGGAAACTTGAAAAATGGCAGCGTTTACACAGTCAACGTCCTCAGAGGTAACGGAGTTTAAGTCCGAGAAATCAAGATCTGTTGCTGCAGATCTCTCTGGAGCCTGAGGCTCGGACCTGACAGATCCCCTCTCGCAACACTCACAATGAATGAGTGCTGCAGTAGTCTTACGAGAACGGCTGGGCAGTTTATAATGAAGTGCCCTGACTTACCACAATAGAAACATAGATTCTCCTTAAAACGATGTTCCTTGCGTGCATCACTAACCCGTCGTTGTAAAGAGTCTACCTGCATGGGTTCAGGTTCAGGTTCCGTGTAATCCTACTCAAAGGTTCCTTAGCTGGAGAGGAAGGTAGGAAAAGGTTAGTACGATTGCTTTCGAACCATCTCTCTTGCCTGCGTTCAGTCAGACGAGTATCAATACGGATGCAGTAGTTAATAAAGTCACCTAACGCAGTGGGAGGGTCGGCACGAGCAAGTTCATCCTTAATCAGTGGAGATAACCCCTTTCGAAAAATAGATTTTTTGGCGGAACTGTCCCAGGTGGTATCAAGGGCCCATCTCCTGAAATCCAAGGCATATTCAGCTACCGAGTGCTTACCTTGGCGCAAAGCTAACATGGCTGCTTCAGCTGTTGCACCTCGATTGGGGTCATCAAACACCTGCCCCATGGCTGAAATAAAATCATCAAGGTGATTCAAACAATCATCCTCAGTCTCAATCAGAGGGTTTGCCCACATTAAAGCCTTGTTGGTAAGCAACATAATTATAGTAAGCACCTTAGATCGTTCAGTGGGAAATTGTGAAGCATGTGCAGAAAAAAAAAGATTGCATTGATTAATAAATCCCCTGAATTTCTCACGTTCACCGCCAAAACGAAAAGGGGGCAACTTGGGAATCCCAGCACTCGGGGCTACGGCAGGAGCCTGGACTCGCCCCTCTAGAACCTCAATCCTGGCTCGCAAATCCTGGGTAGTCTGTCCAACCACTTGCAAATTGTGATTATTGAGGTCCTGTAGATTTGTAAAACGGGTCTTTATATTCTGCAAATCTGCAAGGATATTATCAGTCACTCCGCAAAGTTCCTTTATGCGGGCCTCCATTTTCCAGATCTTTTAAGACAGGATTACTGGAAGAAGAGGAAGAGAAAAAAAAAACAATAGTGTTCACCTGTGGCAACACTGCAGAGAGAAAAAAAAATTAAGGGAACTGCTCACCTGGAATGGTTGTGAGAAGTCACAACCACTATCATCACAGAAAGTTTCAACCAGACATCTGATATCCAGAGTTACAGCAGCAAAGAAGAAAGAAAGGAAAAAAAAAAACAATAGTGTTACCTGTGGTAACACTGCAAAAGAAAAAAATTAAGGGAATTGCTCACCTGGAATGGTTGTGAGAAGTCACAACCACTGTCATCACAGAAAGTCAACCGGACTCTGATATCCACAGTTACAGCAGACAAGCTCAGACCCAGCAGACATAACGTTTTGGACTTCAGAATCTTGTAATGTATTAGTCAGTTTATTAGGTCTTGTGCTTGTGCGATGAAAACACTAGGAGTCACAGAAGTTTGATATAGAAAATCTGTATTACTCATACAAGTGGAAAGAAATTGTCACACAGTTTCAGACACAGAACAGGAGACACAGCAGGCCAGATAATCCAGTCAGCAATCACTTCCAATTACAGATTCAGATCTTCTTTCTGTTACCGTAAGTCCATCAAACGTGGGTCTTTCAAGAGCTGGGTTCAGAGTCACAATGCTTCAGAGTCCTCAGTAGATAGTGGATACAAAGTCCAAGGCTATAGACAGTCACAGTCATGAGCTAGATCAGAAATAGTCACTGTTGCAGCTTACAGAACAGGAGAACAGCAGGACAGAGTAATCCAGACTCAGGGCAATCACTCTCCAATACAGATCAGACTTTTCTGTAGTAAGTCAGCAAAGGGTAAAAGCAGGTTCGACGTAACAAATCTGGAGTTTCAGGAAATATATACTAGATTGAACACTGTATTCAGTGCAGCAGGTCACGGAATGGCTGACCGATGGCAAGATCTCGAGAAAAAGAAATGGCATGGGAGCACATACCTGGGCAGTCTCATGGGATATGGTATCAGGGATATACATCAGGCAATTAGGAGCATGACCGGGGCAAGTCTCTGGATAGGTATGCAGGGAGTCACGGCAAGTGACCGGGGCAGTCTGGATAGGATGGAATCACGGCAAGTGACGGGCAGTCTCGGGTAGTACGGAGTCACGGCAAGTGACCGGGGCAGTCTCTGGATTGACAGCAGGTGTCACGGCAAGTGACCGGGGCAGTCTCTGGATAGACAGGAGGTTACGGCAGAGGGGCAGCTCCGGTAGGCTAGCAGGCAGATAGCAGATGACCGCTCCCAAGTGAGCAGGCGAGAGTCTCTGGAATAGCCGAGGATCACCGCATGTGACGTCCGGACCTCCGGGTGGGCTGCAGTCAGATGGCAGATGAGCGCTCCCAAGTGAGCAGGCGAGAGTCTCTGGAATAGCAGATGGTCACCGCATGTGACGTCCGAACCTCCGGGTAGGGCTGCAGTCAGATGGCAGATGAGCGCTCCCAAGTGAGCAGGCAGAGTCTCTGGAATAGCTGATGGTCACCACATGTGACGGCCGACCCTCAAATAGGCTTGCGGACAGGTAGCAGATAGCAAACGGGCAGGAAACAGGCAGGTAACTGTTAACGGCACCTGAGGGCTGAAGCAGAGTAAAACAGTGCAACAACAACATTGCTCGGGCACTTCCTTAAGGAGGAAGTACTTTATATAGGGTGGAGTCTTCCGGCATTGGCCGGGGACCTTTTTGAAAGATGCGCGCGGCCCTTTAAGAGCGGGGGAGGGCGCGGGCGCGCGCCCTAAGTCCAGCAGCAGGGAAGGAGCGCGCGGCCCCAGCAGGGCGGAAGGAGGACGCTGAGCGCGGGTAAGGGGTGCGACGTCCCTGCCTGGCAGAGGACGCTGTCGCAGGGGAACAGCGTCCCTGCCTGGCAGAAGGCAGGGACGCCGATGCTACAATACCCCCCCCCCCCATTAGGCCCCCCCTTTTTAGGCCAGAAAGAAATTTAGCTAGGATGAGAGGGGCATGGATGTTCTCCCGAGGCTCCCACGTTCTCTCCTCAGGACCAAACCCCTTCCAATCCACCAGAAAATAGGTCTTTCTTCCTACTCTTTTTGTGGCCAGAATGTTCTCTACCTCAAATTCGTCTTCAGCAGACACTGGAGCAGGAGGTGTACCTGTAGACTTGACAAAAGAGTTAAGTACCACCGGTTTGAGGAGAGATACATGGAAGGAGTTAGGAATCCGCAAATTGGCCGGGAGTTTCAATTTATAGGACACCGGGTTGATCTGACTGATGATCTCAAAGGACCGATGAACCGAGGACCCAACTTGTAGGAAGGAATCTTGAGCCGGACATACTTGGATGAAAGCCAGACCTTATCCCCAGGACGGAATTGAGGAGGATCCAAACGTCTTTTGTCAGCATGTTTCTTCATGCGCTCGGATGACCGAATGAGTGTGGACCGGGCACTCTCCCATATGGAGGAAAATTCGTTAACCAGAGATTCCGCAGCTGGATTGTCCACAGAGATGGAGACAGGAACAGGGATCCGAGGGTGTTGACCGAAGACTACAAAAAACGGAGATTTGGAGGAAGATTCGCTCTCGTGATTGTTGTAAGAGAATTCGGCCCAAGGCAGGAGATCCACCCAGTCAGAATGGTGGGCATTAACGAAGTGCCGGAGATAACTGGTCAGATTCTGATTGATTCGCTCGACTTGTCCATTGGACTGCGGGTGGTAAGCGGAGGAGAAATCCAAGGTGACGTCTAGCAACTTACAAGTGGCTCTCCAGAAACGTGAGGTGAACTGTACCCCACGATCCGACACAATGTGACGAGGCAGACCATGAAGACGGAAGATGTGGCGGATAAAGTCTTTAGCCAACTCGGGTGCAGACGGAAGCCTGGCAGAGGAATGAAGTGAGCCATCTTGGAAAATCGGTCAACGACCACCCAAATGACCGTACAACCGGCAGAGACGGGCAGATCGGTAATGAAGTCCATGGCTATATGCTGCCAGGGAGCAGCGGGTACAGGAAGCGGAAGAAGACGGCCGGCAGGCAGGTGTCTCGGAACTTTGTTGCGGGCACAGGAGACACAGGCAGAAACAAAGTCTATTACGTCCTTGTGCAGGGTAGGCCACCAGTAATGCCGAGTAATGAGCTGAGGGTCTTTTTCTGACCAGCGTGGCCAGCTAGTTTAGACGAATGACCCCAGTGTAGGATTCTCTTCCGATCGGTTACCGAAACGAACGTCTTGCCAGGAGGGAGACGATTTAGACTCACGGGAGCCACCCGCATCACTCTGGCGGGATCGATGATATGTTTAGGTTCCTCCTCGAGATCCGACACCAGGAAGGACCGGGACAAGGCGTCCGCCTTGATGTTCTTGTCGGCCGGACGAAAATGTAAAAGAAAATCAAGCGGGCAAAAAACAAGGACCACCGGGCTTGGCGAGGGTTAAGTCTCTGGGCATGCTGGAGGTAAGCCAGATTTTTGTGGTCAGTGTAAATGATTACCGGATGAAGAGCCCCCTCGAGTAGGTAACGCCACTCCTCCAATGCCAACTTGATGGCCAATAACTCTCGGTCTCCTATGGAGTAATTGCGCTCAGAAGAGGAGAAGAGTTTGGAGAAGAAGCCGCAAGATACCATCCTCCCGGATGAAGATTTTTGAGTAAGTACCGCTCCGGCTCCAGAAGAGGAAGCGTCCATCTCCAGGAAGAACTGCTTGTTGCCGTCCGGGCGATGCAGCACTGGAGCGGAAGAGAAGGCCTGTTTTAAGGACAGAAAGGCCTCCTCTGCTTCGGGCGTCCATTGTTTGGGATTAGCATCCTTGCGGGTGAGCGCGGAGATTGGAGCAGTCCGGGAAGAGAAGTGTGGTATGAAGAGACGGTAATAATTGGCGAATCCCAGGAACCGCTGAATGGCCTTCAACCCCTCCGGTCGGGGCCATTTCTCGATGGCAGACAGTTTCTCCGGATCCATTCGTAGGCCTGTCTGAGAAATGATGTAGCCCAAAAACGGAAGCGAGGTCTGCTCAAAGAGGCACTTCTCATATTTGGCGAAGAGGTGATTCTGCCTGAGCCTGAGCAGAACCTGACGAACATCCCTCCGGTGAGACTGGAGATCCGGAGAGAAGACCAAGATGTCGTCTAGGTACACCACAACGCAGGAGTAGAGAAGGTCCCGGAAGATGTCATTGACCAACTCCTGAAAGACTGCTGGAGCATTACAGAGACCAAAAGGCATAACCAAATACTCGTAGTGGCCGTCCCGGGTATTGAATGCCGTCTTCCATTCATCTCCCCGACGGATACGGACCAGGTTATATGCCCCACGGAGATCCAGTTTAGTGAAGATTCTAGCCCCCCTCAGACAATCAAACAATTCTGGAATGAGCGGAAGAGGGTACTTATTCTTCACCGTGATCAAATTTAGGCCTCTGTAGTCAATGCAAGGACGGAGAGAGCCGTCTTTCTTTTTTACGAAGAAGAAACCTGCTCCCGCTGGGGAGGTGGATTTCCGGATGAATCCCTTAGCCAAATTCTCCTCGATATATTCGGACATCGACCTGGTCTCAGCAGCGGACAATGGGTAAATACGCCCACGGGGAGGCGTAGTACCGGGTAGCAGGTCGATAGGGCAATCATACGGTCTGTGCGGGGGTAATGTCTCTGCTTCCTTTTTATTAAAGACATCAGCGAAAGACCAATATGGAATCGGGAGCCCTGGTAGATTAGTTGGTGTAGGAGAAGGACGGACGGGATGAACAGGAACCAAACAAGTTTTATGACAGTCCTGTCCCCAGCGAAGAATCTCTCCAGTCTGCCAGTCGAGCACGGGTGCATGCTTTTGGAGCCAAGGCAGACCTAGTAAGAAAGCATGTGAGAGTCCAGGCAGAACATGAAACGAGATGCTCTCAGAATGCAGCATTCCTACCTGCAGGGTTATGGCCTCAGTGATAAGTTGGATGGGACATGGCAGGAGACCTCCATCCACAGCAGCAACAGATACTGGTTCAACCAGAGGTTTGGTAGGAATGCAATATTTCTCTACTAGAGTCTGTGAAACAAGATTCCCGGCTGCTCCAGAATCAAGTTGGGCAAGTTCGAAATAACGGTTCTCACCGAGGAGAATTGAGACTGACAACAGCAGAGATGAAGAGGATTTATTTTTGTCTAGGTGGACCTCTCCGAGCGAACCTAGACACAGGCGTTTCCCGACCTCTCTGGGCAGGTACGGATCCAGTGCTCCTTACTGCCACAGTAGAAGCAACTCCCCTCGGTACGGCGTGAGTCCTGACGAGCTTTGACCATCTTGGTCTGGTCGACTTGCATAGGCTCAGAAGAGTGTACCTGAGGAGAAACGGAAGGAGTTACAGGTCTCTGAAACGTAGGAGCTAGACGTGGAAACCTCCTCTCACGGGTGACCTCTTTGGCCCGCTCCTGGAACCGTAGGTCAATCCGGGTGGCAAGAGTTATTAGGTCATCGAGACTGGTAGGTAGATCCCGACCGGCGAGTTCATCTTTAATACGACCGGACAGACCCTCCCAGAAAACAGATACCAGAGCGTCGTTATCCCAGGCCAGCTCCGAGGCAAGGGTACGAAACCGTATGGCATTTTGACCCACGGTGAGACTTTCCTGACGGAGGCGTAGCAGAGATGACGCGGATGAGGTCCTCCGTCCGGGTTCGTCGAAGACCTTCCGGAAAGCCGCGAGAAAGGCAGACAGGTCGGACACCAGGGGGTCTCCTCTCTCCCAAAGAGGATTTAGCCAGGCCAGGGCCTCCCCGGTGAGATGAGACATGATGAAGGCAATTTTGGCCCGGTCGGAGTTAAACTGGTGGGACAGGAGTTCAAAGTGCAGGGTGCACTGATTAATGAAGCCCCGAGCCTGAGCGGGGTCGCCTCCGAAGCGAGGAGGTACAGAAAGCCGGGGTCCGGGACAGGAAACCACGGCATGGGTGGAGAGCGGAGCTGCCGGATTGCGGGTCATGGCACCAGCGGTAGTTGCTGGTGGAGCAGCCAGAATGTCCAGGCGAGAATTGACATTCCGCAGGTGACCCAGGATGGACTCCTGTTGGGACCTCTGACGGGACAGTTCATGACACAGGTCCGAGAGCGAGGGAGCTTGGGTGCCACCGGGTTCCATGGCCCGAGCAAACTGTAACGGGTCTGGGAGGCGGAACCTCTGAGCTTTATTATACAAGAAGGTTTTCCTTGTAAAGGAGCGGGTGGCGCCCGGGAGACGGACAGGAAGTCACGGCAAGTGACAGGGACAGTCTCTGGACAGGCGGGAAGGGGATCACGGCAAGTGAGCGGGGCAGTCTCTGATTATACGGGCAGGTAGTCACGGCAAGTGACCGGGGCAGTCTCTGGATAAGTAGGCAGGGAGTCACGGCAAGTGACCGGGGCAGTCTCTGGATAGGTATGCAGGGAGTCACGGCAAGTGACCGGGGCAGTCTCTGGATAGGTATGCAGGGAATCACGGCAAGTGACCGGGGCAGTCTCTGGATAGGTATGCAGGGAGTCACGGCAAGTGACCGGGGCAGTCTCTGGATAGGTATGCAGGGAGTCACGGCAAGTGACCGGGGCAGTCTCTGGATAGGTATGCAGGGAGTCACGGCAAGTGACCGGGGCAGTCTCTGGATTGACATGCAGGTAGTCACAGCAAGTGACCGGGGCAGTCTCTGGACAGACAGGCAGGTATATACGACCTGAGATGGTGGAGCCTCCCGGTAGGCTAGCAGGCAGATAGCAGATGACCGCTCCCAAGTGAGCAGGCGAGAGTCTCTGGAATAGCCGAGGATCACCACATGTGACGTCCGGACCTCCGGGTTGGGCTGCAGTCAGATGGCAGATGAGCGCTCCCAAGTGAGCAGGCGAGAGTCTCTGGAATAGCAGATGGTCACCGCATGTGACGTCCGAACCTCCGGGTAGGGCTGCAGTCAGATGGCAGATGAGCGCTCCCAAGTGAGCAGGCGAGAGTCTCTGGAATAGCTGATTGTCACCACATGTGACGGCCGACCCTCAAAATAGGCTTGCGGACAGGTAGCAGACAGCAAACGGGCAGGAAACAGGCAGGTAACTGGTAACGGCACCTGAGGGCTGAAGCAGAGTAAAACAGTGCAACAACAACATTGCTCGGGCACTTCCTTTAAGGAGGAAGTACTTTATATAGGGTGGAGTCCTCCGGCATTGGCCGGGGACCTTTTTGAAAGATGCGCGCGGCCCCTTTAAGAGCGGGGGAGGGCGCGGGCGCGCGCCCTAAGTCCAGCAGCAGGGAAGGAGCGCGCGGCCCCAGCAGGGCGGAAGGAGGACGCTGAGCGCGGGTAAGGGGTGCGACGTCCCTGCCTGGCAGAGGACGCTGTCGTAGGGGAACAGCGTCCCTGCCTGGCAGAAGGCAGGGACGCCGATGCTACAATCTGTGATAGGTTTTCCAAGATGATACATCTTGTGCCATTACCTAAGTTACCTTCCTCCTCCGAATTGGTGCCTTTGTTCCTTCAGCACGTGGTTCGGTTACATGGCATTCCGGAGAACATTGTGTCTGACAGAGGAGTCCAGTTTGTTTCCAGATTTTGGAGGACATTTTGTTCTAATCTTGGTGTTCAATTATCTTTCTCCCCTGCTTTTCATCCTCAGACCAATGGACAAACCGAGAGAACAAACCAGACCTTGGAGACTTATTTGAGATGTTTTGTGTCTGCTGATCAAGATGACTGGGTCTCTTTTTTGCCTTTGGCTGAGTTTGCTCTTAATAATAGGGCTAGTTCTGCCACCTTGATGTCTCCATTTTTCTGCAATTTTGGTTTTCACCCTCGATTTTCTTCGGGACAGGCTTCTGTCTGTCCGGGTGTTGACTCTGTTGTGGAGTGAATACAGCAGATTTGGGACCAGGTAGTGGAGAGGTTGTCTCTCTCTCAGGAGAAGACCCAACGGTTTGCCAACCGGCATAGGACTGATGGTCCTCGGTTTAAAGTGGGGGACTTGGTTTGGTTGTCCTCAAGAAATATCCCTATGAGGGTTGCATCTCCAAAGTTTAAGCCTAGGTTCATTGGACCTTATAAGATCATGGAGATTCTTAATCCTGTTTTCTTCCGTTTGCTTCTTCCAGGGACATTTAAGATCCATAACGTGTTCCACAAGTCCTTATTGAAGAGGTTTGTCGAGCCAGTGGTTCCTATGGCTGCGCCTCCTGACCCTGTTTTGGTTGAGGACAATCTGGAGTATGTGGTTGAGAAAATATTGGATTCTCGTTTTTCTAGACAGAAACTCCAGTATTTGGTTAAGTGGAGAGGTTATGGTCAGGAGGACAATTCTTGGGTGTTTGCTTCGGACATCCATGCTAGAAGACTGATCCATGCCTATCACCGAGCTCATCCTGATCGGCCTGGTTGCACAAGTGAGGGTTCGGTGACCCCTCCTCCAGGTGGGGGTACTGTTATGAATGTGCTAGAGATGGTTTCTGAGCAGAGGCTCCCTCTGGTGGTTACAGACAGTACTGAGCCTTACATCGAGGAATGGCAATCTGGGATCGCTGACTGGTCTGATATAAGGGAGGTTCCCTCCCATGATGGTTGCCGGTGATCAATTGTTCTTGTCTCAATTGTGGTTCCTGGTTCATTTGTAAGTTTGCTGAGTCTTGCCTGCATCTTCTGCTATCAGATAAGATATTTTCTGCTTTTATTTTTGTGCTTGCTTTTTGCATTGTTCCCTGCACTTCTGTGGAAGTCAGCCAGGTCCCCTTCGGGGGCTTGTGCTCCTCTCAGTTTATCTGAAGCCACTGTTATTTGTTCATTTGCTTTTTCCTGTTTTTTCAGTGGCTGCGGCTTAGTTTTGTTACACCAGAGATCTGATTTTAGGTGGTAGAGATCGTGTGATCTCAGGTGTTTTTGCAATCAGAAGAGTTGGTATTTTTTAGGGTTTTTTTTGGATCGCAGTGAGTATCCTTTCCTGTACTTTTCTGTCTAGACAGATTGGGCCCCAGCGTTTGCTCATTCTATTTTCTGTCTGTGTCCGTGCTTCTTCTTGTCTAACCGCCATTACATGTTTGGGGGCTTCCTATTTTCTTTGGGGATCTGCTCCGTGGCAGATAGCTTTCATCTTTCTGCCTTTAGGTGTAGTTATCTCTCAGGCTGTGACGAGGCGTCTAGGATCAACGTAGGAACGCTCCACAGCTACCTCTAGTTGTGTGGTTCGTTCAGGGTACTGCAATCCAATAGGTTCCAGCCTCTCTGGTGTATTGCCGTTTTTGCTTATTCTCCTCAGCTACCAAAACACAACAGAGATGGTAGTGGGAAGAAGGAACGAAGACAAGAAGAAAAAAAAAAAAGTGATAATTTTTTGCAATTTAAACTTTTCTTAAACACCTCTCATCAGTGCGATCATACAACATACAAGCCTCTGATGGCTCCGGTGATGCACTGTACTACTGTAGTGCCGTGTATCATCACTGCCTGTCAGTGTAATACTAATGGCCCCATACACATAAGATAAGTGTTGGCTGAATGGTCATTTGGTAGACGGCTATCTCTCCCAACTCCCCCATACACACACATATTCCAGCTTTCCTGTGGTGTGTATGAGTCGCCTCCAGACTCCTCTAGCGGAGGATTATCTACAGGAAGAACAAACGGATTAGCCTCTGAAATTCAGGATGCCAGATCCTTCTCTGCCCTGACATCATTTGTTGGGAGCCCCCCAAATACATTATATAGTCGACCAAACCCCCCCCCCCCCCCCCCCCGAAATCAGTGCTTTTATGCAACTTTAGTCTAATATGTATGGGGGGGCAATAAAAGGTAACTTATTGGACGCTGCCTCTGGCCTGACCTAATAGACCTTCATACATTGCAGTCCAGACACCATTATTAGGCATGGAAGTATCGTAATAACTAGGTCGTCCCACTAATATCGAGTACTTGGGGGCAGAGGGCATTCAGCAGAACTCTGTCACACCTTCTTAGATGCCATGTTTGCTTTTGGCAGCAGCAAGTGGTTAAAGTGCCAGGGTTTTTGTTGCAGCCGCACCTGCTCTGTTTCTGCGGTGTACATCTATGTTCTGATGCCCAAAAGAGTTAATTTTTTTTAAAAAACAAATGTTTAATGTCTTAAAAAAAATAACAAAATGTGTCTTCTGCCTTTTTACTTTTTTTTTTCTTCTTACAAGAATTGTTGATGCCAATTTTCTTTAGAAACATTATAATATCTGCTTTTTTTTCTGGTGTTTTTCTTGGAATATAGAAAAGCCTAAGGCCAGAAATAAACCCCATAAAACACTGTACATGGAGAATTTGGGATCTGATCATTTCTGTCCGCTGTGTTTGTGGAAACAAAAAAGCTTTTATAAAAGCCTCAAACTTCTGTGTGGTAATCAGACATGATATTTTCACGCTGTTCTGTCTGTACTTGGTTGTCGGCGTGACAATGCATGTCTTTAACCCTTTGCTCCTTTCCCCCTAATTGAGCTGGGATACTGTTGGCTGTTACCTGTATGGAGCCTGCTCAGTTCCCTGCTCTGCTGCGTAGCTGTTCATGTGGTGTTAGGTCTTTGCTTTGCTGCATGACCATCCACATGTGCAGTCCCTGGTTGCTGCTGTGGAAGCTGTCCACGGGTTGCAAGGTCATTTGCAGCTGGTGCATGACTTTCCACGTGTGTTTGGGCGTGCAGCCACTGCCAGGTGCCCTGAGCCTCAGTTCCTTCACTGATTGTGTGTAATGGTTTCTGATTCTGCTAAGGGCATGCGTGGCCACACCTCCCTGCTTTTATCAGGGTTAGTGTGTGTATTGAAATGCTGTCCACAGCCAATTGCTGAGGGGCAGCACCTATATAAAGGCTCCCTGCCCTGTGGGCGGGGCCTTAGCTACTCACAAAGCTTCTGAATCTTGCCATGTATGTTGTGTGTTCCTGCACCTCTCCAGTCTATGTTTTGGTAATAAAGTCCTTGCCTTGATTCCTGTTTGGTCCTGTTCCTGCACCTGTCCTTGAGGCGGTATATCCAGGCCTCAATCCTTGATCCTATACCTGACCAAGTCTGAACTGTATCCTGCACCTCTCCTGTTTATGTTTTGGTACCAAAGTCCTTGCTTTGATTTCTGTTTGGTCCTGTTCCTGCGCCTGTCCTGGAGGCGGTATATCCAGGCCTGAATCCTTGATCCTGTACCTGTCCTGTACCTGACTCTGTCTGAACTGCGTCTGCTGAGTTATGTTCCTGGAAGTCCTTCTGTGTCCTGAACCCTGTGTCCAGTGACTGTGACTCTTTGCTAACTGACTTTCTGTGATATAACCTGGGTTCATCTTGGAAGTAGGAGTGCGGTGTGTCTGCTGAGTTTCTGCTACTCTGTGCTCAGCTTGTTATTCGGTGCTATCCCCAGCCGGCTCCTGTTCAACCTGGAGGGGCTTGCACCAGACCGCTTGGGTTCCTTTTTAGGTCGCTGCCAGATGTCCGGAGTCCGAAGACCGTGGCCTCTTGCCCGGAGCCTGATGACCACGGCCTGATTTCCGATGTCTGAGAACCACTTCCAGATGTCCGGATCCTATCCTTCCCTGCCTGATGCCCGGAGCCTGCCGATCATTGCCAGATGTCCTGAGCCTGATACTGCGGACTCATGTCTGGAGCCTGATGTCCGCAGGCCGATGTCCGGAACCTGTCGATCGTTGCCAGATGTCCGGAGTTCGATGCCAGTGTTCTGATGTTCCTGAGATCCAGTCCGTGTTCCTGTGTCCTTGTCCCTGATGTCCAGTCCGTGTTCCTGATTCCATGTTCCTGAGTCTGTGTTCCTGTGTCCGTGTTGCTGATGTCCAGTCCGTGTTCCTGATGTCCAGTCCGTGTTCCTGATGTCCAGTCCGTGTTCCTGATGTCCGGTCCATGTTCTTGATGTCCAGTCCATGTTCCTGTGTCCATGTTCCTGATGTCCAGTCCATGTTCCTGAGATCCAGTCCATGTTCCTGAGATCCAGTCCGTGTTCCTGATGTCCAGTTTGTGTTCCTGATGTCCGGTCCTTGTTCTTGATTCCATGTTCCTGTGTCCATGTTCCTGAGGTCCAGTTCGTGTTCCTGAGTTCGTGATCCTGATGTCCTCGTGTGTCCTTGTGAAAAACAAAATAGAACAGCGCTCCATCCAGGTGTATATAGTAGAAAAACTTTATTCAGCCATACAAGACTTTTATGGCTGAATAAAGTTTTTTCTACTATATACACCTGGATGGAGCGCTGTTCTATTTTATTTTTCACATGGACTTCCCAAACTGTTTCCTTGGACTTGGTACTTGCGCCCCCACTCTGAGTGTGCTGTCAGCTTGCTCTACTACATTGGTCCTCGTGTGTCCTGTCTGCGTCCTGATGACCTCATGTACCCTGATGTTTTGCCTGTGTCCTGATGACCTCGTGTACCCTGATGTCATGCATGTGTCCTGATGTCCCACCTATGTGTGCCGCGGTGATCTGCTGGTGCCTTGGGGTCCTCTGGGCGGTACCCTTCTGGAAGGTGTGGAATCGGGAGCCTGGCATAGTCATGTTTGATTTATGTACTGTGTGTCTTTACTTTATTACTTTAGTAAACTTTTCTTCCTCTATACCTGAAGTTGTGCGGTGTAATCAAGTTCTACGTGTCTCTTCCATGTCCACATGCTCAGCTGCCACAGAACCCTGGTCTCTGCCCTTCCCTAGTTCGGGTAGGCCCGGGTCCCCCTCTGCGGTATGCAGGGTCCATATTGCGTCCCTGAGGGACGCCCGCCCCACGCCGTGGTGGTCGGTCAGCGTGGGGGTGATTATGGGCTGGGCCGCTTCTTGGCGGCTGCAGCCAATCGTGACAGAGATGTAATGTGATACAAGATTACAGTGCGGTAAAGGCGGTAAACATTCATATAGACGGCTGGTGGTGATGGAGTCAGTGACGGACTCTGGCAAATATGTTTCTAGAGCCGTAGTAGAAGATGAAGATGTCGTCCTCATCAAGAAGTAGTTATTTATCATGTCACGTGTAATGAATATCTCCTGCAGCATTGCTAATGCCGATTCCAGTGTCAGTAAATGAGAGGAGAATTAGCGTTATGCACTATGAGTGTCATGACACCGCTGTCGGTTGATCCGGGACCAGGGGCTTCTTCCCTGTCTCTAACATGAAGGGGCGTTTTAGCTCGCCCTGCTCACCGGGATAATCCCAAAGTTGAAGATGTCGGGGCCTCTACCCTTGCCTTATCACCTGAGTTACCCTCCGTTTGTACTCTTCCCCCACCTGGGGAAGAGGGGCGCTACTGTGCACCGTAGTACACCAACCCGACAAACAAGGCAACACATAGTAACATAGTTAACAAAGTCGAAAAAAGCCATTTGTCCATCCAGTTCAGCCTATATTCCGTCAGAATAAATCCCCAGATCTACGTCCTTCTAAAGAACTTAATAACTGTAAGATACAATATTGTTACACTCGAGGAAGACATCCAGGCCTCTCTTGAACCCTTCCACTGAGTTTGCCATCACCACCTCCTCAGGTAAGGAATTCCAGATTCTCACTGGCCTAACAGTAAAGAATCCTCTTCTATGTTGGTGCATCTTCTATCCCCCCGACGCAGGGAATGCCCCTTGTGACCATCACATTCCTTGGTATAAAACAGATCCTCGGAGAGATATTTGTATCGTCAATTTTTTTTCTAGACTAAACAATCCTAATTTTGCTAATCTCTCTGGGTATTGTAGTTCCACCATCCCCCTTATTAATTTTGTTGCCCTCCTTTGTACTCGCTCTAGTTCCATTATATCGTTCCTGAGCATCGGTGCCCAAAACTGTACACAGTTCTCCATGTGCGATCTAACCAAGGATTTGTACAGAGGCAGTATAATGCTCTCATCATGTGTATCCAGATTTCTTTTAGTGCACCCCATAATCATGTTTGCTTTGGCAGCTGCTGCCTGGCACTGGCTGCTCCTGGTAAATTTATGATTAGCTAGGATGCCCAAGTCCTTCTCCATGTCAGATTTACTCAGTGGTTTCCCATTCAGTGTGTAATGATGATATTGATTCCTTCTTCCCATGTGTGTAACCTTACATTTATCATTGTTAAACCGCATCTGCCACCTTTCGGCCCAAGTTTCCAACTTAACCAGATCCATCTGTAGCAGAATACTATCTTCTCTTGTATTGACTGCTTTAAATAGTTTTGTATCATCTGCAAATATCGATATTTTACTGTGAAAACCTTCTACCAGATCGTTAATAAATATGTTGAAGAGAATAGGTCCCAATACCGACCCTGCGGTACCCCACTGGTCACAGCGACCCAGTTAGAGAATATACCATTTATAACCACCCTCTGCTTTCTATCACTAAGCCAGTTACTTACCCATTTACACACATTTTCCCCCAGACCCAGCATTCTCATTTTGTGTACCAACCTCTTGTGTGGCACGGTATCAAACGCTTTGGAAAAATCAAGATATACCACGGCCAATGACTCACCTTGGTCCAGTCTATGGCTTACCTCTTCATAAAAACTGACTAGATTGGTTTGACAGGAGCGATTCCTCATTAACCCATGCTGATATGGAGTTAAACAGTAATTCTAATTGTGATAATCCAGAATAACATCCCTCAGAAACCCATCAAATATTTTACCAACAATAGAGGTTAGACTTACTGGCCTATAATTTCCAGGTTCACTTTTAGAGCCTTTTGAATATTGGTACCACATTTGCTATGCGCCAGTCCTGTGGAACAGACCCCATCACTATAGAGTCCCTAAATATAAGAAATAATGGTTTGTCTATTACATTACTTATTACTCGTGGGTGTATGCCATCCGGACTCGGAAAATTATCTATTTTCATTTTATTTAGCGGGTTTCGCACCTCTTCTTGGGTTAGATTGGTGACCCTTGATATAGGGTTTGCTTTTTCTCTCGGCATTTCACCTAGCATTTCAATTTCCACCGATAATACCGTGGAGAAGAAAGTGTTTAATATATTCGCTTTTTCCTCGTCATCTACAACCATTCTTTCCTCACAATTTTTTAAGGGGCCTACGCTTTCACTTTTGATTCTTTTACTATTGATATGGTTGAAGAACAGTTTGGGATTAGTTTTACTCTCCTTAGCAATGCGCTTCTCTGTTTCCTTTTTGGCGGCTTTAAATAGTTTTTTAGATTAAGTATTTTTCTCCCTATAGTTTTTTAGAGCTTCAACGATGCTATCCTGCTTTAGTAGTTTAAATGCTTTCTTTTTACTGTTATTTGCCCCTCTTACTTCTTTGTTTAGCCACATTGGGTTTTTTCCTATTTCTTGTCCTTTTATTCCCACAAGGTATAAACTGCTTACAGTGCCTATTTAGGATGTTCTTAAACATTTCCCATTTATTATCTGTGTTCTTATTTCTGAGGACATTGTCCCAGTCAAACAGATTAAGGGTATCTCTAAGCTGGTCAAACTTTGCCTTCCTAAAGTTCAGTGTTTTTGTGACTCCCTGACAAGTCCCCTTAGCGAAAGACAAGTGAAACTGTATAATATTGTGGTCGCTATTTCCTAGATGCCCGACTACCTACAGATTTGGTATTCTGTCAGGTCTATTAGATAGAATTAGGTCTAAAAGTGCTGCTCCTCTGGTTTGATTCTGCACCAATTGTGAAAGATATTTTTTCTTGGTTATTAGCAGAAACCTGTTGCTATTATGGGTTTCGCCGGTCTCTGTTTCCCATTTAATATCCGGGTAGTTAAAGTCCCCCTTAACAAGGACCTAATTATGGGTTGCAGCTTCATTTATCTTCTTAGGCCTCTTTCACACATCCGGCGGGCGCCTGGTGGCGCCCCCGGCATTTTGCCGCAGCGCCGCATCTGAAAAGCTTTCACACTTCCGGCGCTCAAAATGCGTTTTTTTGCCGGATGTTTTCTGATGCTTGGAGAGATAAGAAACCATCCGGCAAAAAAAAAAACGTTACATGCAGCGTTTTGTCCGGCTGCCGCAATGTACATTTGCGCCGCATCCGGACAAAACCGCATGCAACGCATTGACATGCGGCGCCATGCGGCGCTAATGCATGTCAATGCGAAAAAAGCCGCATGCGGCGCATCAGATTTTCAGATGCGGCGCTGCGGGAAAATGCCGGGGGCGCCACAAGGCGCCCGCCGGATGTGTGAAAGAGGCCTTAGTAGTAGACTTTCCATGATTTCTGCTATATTTGGGGGTTTGTAACAGACCCCAAAAAGAATTTTGTTACTATTTTTCTCTCCATGTATTTCGACCCATATGGACTCGACATCTTCATCCCTTCGCTTATTTCCTCCCTTAAAGTGGACTTTAGGCAAGACTTTACATAAAGACAACCCCCTCCTCCTCTCCCAATTTTTACAATCCTTTCTAAACAGACTATAACCCTGTAAGTTAACTGCCCACTTATAGCTTTCATCTAACCATGTCTCAGTTATTCCCACTATGTCATAGTTACCTGTAGATATTTCTGCTTCTAGTTCTTCCATCTTGTTTGTCAGGCTCCTGGCATTTGCGAGCATGCAGTTTAGAGGATTTTGTTTTGTTACAATCTCCTCCCTGTGGATTCTTTTAGAAATTTTCTTACCTCCCTTCCTCTCTTCCGAGTATGTTGTCTTGGGTATTCTTTGTCACACCTCATATCCTTCATCAGTATATTTTCTGGCTTCATGTTCAAGTCTAATGTTTTTCTTCCCGTCCCCTCATCTTCTAGTTTAACGCCTTCCTGTCATGTGTGCATTGCCACGAAGATCGTCGCGGTTGCACATTTTGACTTCTCACAGCTGAGCTGCTGTTTCTTTGTGTTTGGCAGCTAGGGAGTTAATTCTGTCTGTGCTCGGTGCTGGGACTGGGTGCAGTTTCTCCCGGCTGCAATTGATTATTTGTTGATTGGTTTCCTTTAAATTCCTGGTTGTCTGCTTGGGGAGTTGCCAGTGAAACCTTCATGCAGACCACAGATGGGAATGAATCTGTATAGACTTTAGTTGTGAGCTCCTTAGTTGTTCTAAGCTCAACTTGGTTAGAGTTTATTTCCCAGACCATTTATGTTCCTTTGGTGTTCGAGTGTGTATGCAAGCGAGTGTTATCCTGTGTGTCTTATATGTCTAATCTGTGTATTTAGCTGAGATCAGCCCATATCCCTTTGGTGGTAGTCAGGATCCTTCTTAGGACTGATTACAGGGTTCAGGGTCTGATAGGAGACAGGGTTAGGTTGGAGACTTGGACCTCTGAACCATTATCAGTACCTCCAAGGTGAGGGATTAGTTAGGACCCCAGTTTAGGGTCAGGTTAGATCCCGGTCCACCTCTTTCCTGTTTCAGCTCATCAAGTCCTCAAGATTAACCTGAGTTCAGCAGATATCGTGTCAGGTAAATCTATTCTATACTTACATGCTGATGTTGCTATACTAGTTGTTGTATAGAGTGTTGTTCCTGTATTAATAGTTTACTGACATTGTATACATATCATTAGACAGCGTGACATTTTCACTGGCCATAAAAATTATCTCCAGTTACCATGGATCCAGTAGCCCAGCTGGCTCTGCAGTTGCAGGGATTATCCATGGAGCTGACGGACATTAAGTCCAAAGTTTTGTCTCCCCTGGAGCAAACCAGAGTTGAACCTAAAGTAGCTCTCCCGAACAGGTTCACTGGTGGGCGAGACAAATTTTTCACCTTCCGGGAGGCATGTAAATTGTATTTTCGGCTTCGGCCTCGATCATCAGGGAGTGAGGAGCAGAGAGTGGGAATTGTTATCTCACTTCTGCAAGGGGACCCTCAATCCTGGGCATTTTCCCTTCCTCCGGGATCCCCGGCTCTACTGTCTGTAGATCAATTTTTTACTGCCCTGGGATTGGTATATGATGACCCAGATCGGGTCTCTCTTGCTGAGACGAAATTACGTAAGATACAGCAGGGAGATCGTCCGGCAGAGGAATTTGCTTCTGAGTTTCGTAGATGGGCCACAGATACTCAGTGGAATGACCCAGCTCTTAGGAGCCAGTTTTGTCATGGGCTTTCTGATAAATTAAAAGACGTTTTGGCTCAGTATGAGTCTCCTCCTTCTCTGGAGGCTGCTATGGCCTTAGCTATCCGTACTGATAGACGGCTTCGGGAGAGGGGTGAGGTAACCCCACTCCCTGTTGTTTCTCCACCTACCACTAAAGTCCCTTATGTTGAGGTTCCCCTTGTCTGTTCGGATGAGCCTATGCAGTTGGGAGGGACATCATTTCGTAGGAGGGGATTGGCGGTACGCCGCAGGACTAGAAGATGTTTTTTCTGCGGGAAAGAGGGACATTTTGTTGGAGAATGTCCATCCCGTGCCTTGTTGAGCCAAAAGTCGCCGGAAAACTGTTAATCCCAGGTTGTGTGGTGGACGACAACCTGGGAGTATGTATTTCATCCGCCAGTTCTTCTCAGTTCCTTGTACCAGTGGAGGTGGTAGTTGGTACGAGAGTGGAGAGATTGTCTGTTCTTCTTGATAGTGGTTCCGGGGCTAATCTGGTTGACGCTCAGTTTGCTCAGGCTCAAGGTATGCATCTGAGTGTATTGGTCAAACCGATCCCTATATTCTCCATTGACGCCAGGCCTCTCGGCCAAGGTAGCTTTGTTCATGAGGTTCATAACATTGACCTTCGGGTAGGGGCAATACATAGGGAACAATTATCTTGTTATGTGTTGGAGGGTCTACCTACTCCCATTGTGTTGGGACTTCCTTGGCTGGTTAAACATAACCCTGTGATTAATTGGCAGTCCAGAGAAATAAGCCAATGGGGTGAGTTTTGCAAAAGCAACTGCATGAACACAGTCATCAGTGCGGTCGTGCCTAGTACATTGCCTCCTTTTTTGGAGGATTTTGGGGATGTTTTCTCTGAGGAGGGGTGTCAGGAGTTGCCTCCTCATCGCGTGTATGACTGCTCTATTAATCTCCTTCCTGATGCTAAGTTGCCTAAAGCTAGGTTGTATAATCTTTCTGGTCCTGAGAGGCAGGCTATGAAAGATTATATTTCTGAAAGTCTGGCCAAAGGGCATATTAGACCTTCATCTTCCCCAGTAGCCGCGGGGTTCTTCTTTGTGAAGAAGAAAGATGGAGGCCTACGCCCTTGCTTGGATTTCCGCGAACTTAATCGGATTACTGTTCGAGATCCGTATCCACTCCCTCTTATTCCTGATCTCTTCAATCAAATTGTTGGCGCCAAATGGTTTTCTAAATTGGATCTCAGGGGGGCGTATAATCTGATTAGGATAAAAGAGGGGGATGAGTGGAAAACGGCGTTTAACACGCCGGAGGGACATTATGAGAACCTAGTCATGCCTTTTGGTCTGACTACTGCACCAGCAGTATTCCAACATTTTGTTAATGACATTTTTCGTCACCTTGTGGGGCTGTTTGTGGTTGTATATTTGGACGACATTTTAATTTACTCGCCAGATCTTGTGTCTCATCAGGAGCATGTGAGACAGGTGTTGCAGATCTTGCGAGACAATAAACTATACGCCAAACTGGAGAAGTGTGTATTTGCCGTACAGGAACTTCAGTTTTTGGGTTTTTTGGTGTCAGCCTCCGGTTTCCGTATGGACCCTGAAAAGGTGAGAGCAGTGCTTGAATGGGATCAGCCAGGGGATCTTAAGGCTCTGCAGCGTTTTTTGGGGTTTGCTAACTACTACCGGAAATTTATTTGTAATTTCTCATCTGTCGTCAAACCTCTCACTGACATGACAAGAAAAGGGACGGATTTTTCTAAATGGTCGGACAAAGCTTGCCAAGCCTTTTCCTCTTTGAAGAAATGTTTTGCTTCGGCACCCGTTCTCATCCAACCAGATGCATCTCAGCCGTTCATTGTGGAGGTGGATGCGTCTGACGTAGGGGTGGGTGCTATATTGTCCCAGGGTCCGTCCCCTGGTAAATGGCATCCGTGCGCTTTCTTTTCTAAGAAATTGTCGTCCGCCGAAAGGAATTATGATATCGGCAATAGGGAACTTTTGGCCATTAAGTTAGCTTTTGAAGAATGGCGTCACTTTTTGGAGGGGGCAGTCCACCCGGTTACCGTTATTACTGATCACAAGAACCTGTTGTATTTGGAATCCGCTAAGCGTCTGAATTCCAGACAAGCTCGATGGTCGTTGTTTTTTACCAGGTTTAATTTTGTCGTCACTTATCGCCCGGGGTCTAAGAATGTAAAGGCTGATGCCTTGTCTCGCAGTTTCCCAGGGGCCGGGAAAACGGATGACCCGAGTCCTATCCTTCAGGAGGGGGTGGTAGTGTCGGCTGTATTTTCTGAGCTTGAGGAGGAGGTGTTAGAGGCTCAGGGGGACGCCCCTGCAGGACCTCCAGGGAGACTGTTTGTCCCAAATCTGTTGAGACAAAAGGTTATTGAGGCACATCATAATTCTGCTCTAGCAGGACATCCAGGGAGTAAGGCTACTTTAGATCTCCTTTCTCGCCGGTTTTGGTGGCCTAATGCTAATAAAGATGTTATAACTTTTGTCGCGTCATGTGGGGTGTGTGCTCGCTCTAAAACCCCTCATACCCGTCCGTCTGGGACCCTTTTACCCTTGAAACTTCCGGAGCGTCCATGGACTCATTTATCTATGGACTTCATTACGGACCTTCCTCCGTCGTCAGGGAATACTGTCATACTGGTGGTTGTTGACAGGTTCAGTAAGATGGCACATTTCGTTGCTCTTCCTGCACTCCCTAATGCTAAAACTCTGGCGCAGGTGTTCATTAGGGAGATCGTTAGACTTCATGGGTTGCCTTCTGATGTGGTGTCAGATAGGGGGTCTCAGTTTGTGTCCAAATTTTGGAGGGCATTTTGTTTACGTCGGGGGATGCAATTGTCATTTTCCTCGGCTTTTCATCCGCAGACCAATGGTCAGACAGAGCGTCTGAATCAGAGCTTAGAGACATATCTCCGGTGTTTTGTCTCAGAGAACCAAGAGGACTGGTCTTCTTTCTTGCCTCTGGCAGAGTTCGCTCTTAACAACAGGCGGAGCGAGTCCACTGGTAAGTCTCCGTTTTTTGGGGCATATGGTTTCCATCCCCAGTTTTGTACTTTCAATGGGGGGGGCCCTTCTGGGGTTCCTGAGGAGGAGCGTTTCTCGTCGTCACTTGCTTCTGTGTGGAGAGGTGTATTGAATAATCTGAGTGCGATGGGGAACCGTTACAAACGTATGGCTGATAGGAGGAGAGTTTCTGGTCCAGATCTGAATGTGAACGATCTGGTATGGTTGTCTACCAGGAATATAAAACTTAAAGTGCCCTCCTGGAAACTGGGTCCCAGATTCATCGGGCCGTACAGGATCAGTTCCATAATTAATCCTGTGGCATTTCGTCTGGACCTCCCTCCTACGTTTAAAATTCATAATGTGTTCCACAAGTCATTACTTAAAAGGTATGTGGCACCAGTCATACCGTCACCTCTACCTCCTCCTCCTGTGTTGGTCAATGGTAACTTGGAATTTCAAGTATCAAAGATCATTGACTCACGTCTGAATCGCCGGTCCCTTCAGTACTTGGTGCATTGGAAGGGGTATGGTCCAGAGGAGAGGACGTGGGTCCCTGCGTCTGATGTTAACGCAGATCGTTTGGTTCGGACCTTCCACAGAACTCACCCGGGCAGGCCTGGCCCTGAGGGTCCGGAGGCCCCTCGTAGAAGGGGGGGTACTGTCATGTGTGCATTGCCACGAAGATCGTCGCGGTTGCACATTTTGACTTCTCACAGCTGAGCTGCTGTTTCTTTGTGTTTGGCAGCTAGGGAGTTAATTCTGTCTGTGCTCGGTGCTGGGACTGGGTGCAGTTTCTCCCGGCTGCAATTGATTATTTGTTGATTGGTTTCCTTTAAATTCCTGGTTGTCTGCTTGGGGAGTTGCCAGTGAAACCTTCATGCAGACCACAGATAGGAATGAATCTGTATAGACTTTAGTTGTGAGCTCCTTAGTTGTTCTAAGCTCAACTTGGTTAGAGTTTATTTCCCAGACCATTTATGTTCCTTTGGTGTTTGAGTGTGTATGCAAGCGAGTGTTATCCTGTCTGTCTTATATGTCTAATCTGTGTATTTAGCTGAGATCAGCCCATATCCCTTTGGTGGTAGTCAGGATCCTTCTTAGGACTGATTAAAGGGTTCAGGGTCTGATAGGAGACAGGGTTAGGTTGGAGACTTGGACCTCTGAACCATTATCAGTACCTCCAAGGTGAGGGATTAGTTAGGACCCCAGTTTAGGGTCAGGTTAGATCCCGGTCCACCTCTTTCCTGTTTCAGCTCATCAAGTCCTCAAGATTAACCCTGAGTTCAGCAGATATCGTGTCAGGTAAATCTATTCTATACTTACATGCTGATGTTGCTATACTAGTTGTTGTATAGAGTGTTGTTCCTGTATTAATAGTTTACTGACATTGTATACATATCATTAGACAGCGTGACACTTCCTGATGAGTGTAGCGAGTCTTCTGGCGAATGTGTGTTTCCCAGGTTTGTTGAGTTGTAGTCCGTCTCTGGCGAGGAGTCCATCGTACAGGTAATTCACACCGTGGTCCAGGAATCTAAATCCTTGCTGTACCATCGTCTTAGCCAGTTGTTCGCATCAAGGATCCTGTTCCATCTCCTGGTGCCATGCCCATCTACTGGAAGGATAGAAGAAAAAACTACCTGTGCATCCAGTTCCTTTACTTTCTTCCCCAACTCTTCAAAGTCATTGCAGATTGTCGGTAGGTCTTTGCCGTGTCATTGGTGCCAATATGTATCAGAAGAATTGGGTGGACGTTCTTGGAAATGATGAGCTTTGGTATCCTATCGGTCACATCCTTGATCTTCGCACCTCAGAGTCAGCATACTTCTCTTGCGGTTATGTCCAGTCTGCAGATGGCTGCTTCACAAAGAAGGGTTAACAGAAAACTCAAGGTATACAAAATATTCACTCACATATAACAGAGGAGTGCACTGGGTTGTGGAGGATAAGGAATAAAAACAAAGTAGAGAAGGATAAGGAACTACCACAAATACAAACCAAGCAACAGTCATAGATGACTCCTTCAACTCTCCTTCTTATAAGAACTCTTTTTCCGCCATTTAGCCATACAGCAATAAAGCTAGTTGATTAGTCAGAGGGTTTAATGTACAGATCCCTAAGAATATGGGGATTTACCCTTTCAGGCTATGTGCGGAAATGCTTAAAAAACGCGTCCCATTCATTTTAACTACATTCCGCAATTGCTGTGCCCATGCTGCATTTTTTTCCGCAGTGTAATCGCATTGCGGAAAAATACGCAGCATGTTCATTAATTTTGCGGAATCACGGCGATTCCACCGCCATAGACTTGCTTTGGAAAAAACGCATGAAAAACGCGTCAAAAACGCATTCATTAATCCGTATGCGTTTTTCCGGGCAAGGGGGTGCGGATTTGCTGAGGAAAAATCTGCTTCGATTCTGCAACGTGGTCACATAGCCTCAATGCTAATCAGCCGGAGAGTTTAATTTACTGACTACTTTATGTCTGTGTAAGTTGATTGCATATCTTGGAGATCCGTTCCTATTACAAGACAGGGTATAAATACTTTCTTTATATTGTCCTATTACTGCCGCTGTTCTCTCCATGTGTGTTTTTTATAGTTTGAGGCATCCCTGTTTTAATAATAATTAACCACTTAATGAATGACATACCCATAATCATTTGTTATAAAACACATATACAAAAATGTATTGGTAGATATGGGCCCATAGGGATGGACATATTTAAAGAAAAAATCGCTAGAGATATATATACACACAATGAAAAACTTGCGAAAAAAATTCCAAAGAAAATTTATAATAATAATTTTAATTTTATTAGAAAATTTGCCAGGAATGAGGAAAAAAGGATGAGGTAGAGGTCAAAAGACCAAATTGCACATGCAGAACAGGGTACACAAAAGGTCATAGTATAATGAATGTGCAGATAAATACTCAATATATAATGCAATTTGCCAACATTAATGCACAAATATCAGAAAGAGCACAGAAAAACAATTATGGCATAAATCAAAATATGATATGACTAAGAAAAATAGAGTAGATGACAAATATTATATATTTAATTTTAAGCCATATTAGGTATCTTATTATGCCACATAGTTATAAAAAATTGGAGAACAGGATAATACATAGTATATACGTATACCGGGAATCATATCCCAGAGTTAGAGATGTGTAATACCTGTTAAGATAATAACTGCTCCTGGAGACCTAGTGTGCCCTCCCCGACGCGCGTTTCGGCGATGTGCCGTTCTCAAGGGGTTTTAACAATAGTCTGTTTTGTCTGTTTAAATCTATTTGAAATAAAATATTTTATATTTTATCTTAGATATAAAATGTGTAAAACTCGTGATCTACATGTAACTTAATTGCTGCATTATCTGTATGGTTCTAAGCAATAAAGCTAGCTCTGACAAAAGATTATAAAGGGAAAAGGAATGGCTAACTGTGCTCAGCTGTGAGCACAGGGATTTCCAACATGGCCGATTAACCCCTGTTTTGCCCGAAGAAATAAACACATGTTGAATGAAGGAGAAGTGCTTCTTCTCAGCGCCAAAGTAGGAGCAATCAGACGCTGCAGTCTTCTGGCTCATCACTGTCGCGGTAACCCTGTGACAATGAGTCTATGAGAAACATATTCAGCTGCCGACTCCGAGGAAGAAGCTGCTTGTTGTCTGTGGCCTAAATATATAGGTTTTATTAGTAGATGTAAAGAAGAAAACTAAATATTGTAAAATAATAAATCTCATATGTTTCCCTTATCTCAAGTAATTGTATTATTACACAGGATTTTTATGATCAAACCTATATTTAAAGGATGCATGACTAAAGTAAATTTTGGATATATTTATTTAAATAACCCGACATAAAAGGATAATATCACAGAATATTCTCAACAGATGATAAATGCGGTGAGCAGAATAAAATTACATGTCTGGATGTAATACAAAGTGAAAATAGCAGCAAACATTATAAATAGAGTAAATATTGCACATAAGCGGAATAGATGCAAAATACAAAATATCAGGTACGGTGAATATAATAATTGGTAGTGATGTAAAGTATGAAAAAATAAAACCAACACTACCAGGTATAATACTATTGCACCTATGCCCAAATAGATTCTAAACAATAGTGATATAGTATCCGTGTGCAAAAAGGAAACCAGCCTGATGGTTTAAAGTAAGTATGGGCATCAGCACAATTCAAACATATTGAGTACAGGTAAATTAAAGTGACTAGTGCATGAATGAGGATGTAAATAAATGCATAATGCCAGTGAGGACTGCTTACCGCTCAGACCGCAGTGCCCAACGCGCGTTTCGCAGCAATTTTAACAAGGGACCTGTTTGTTTATTTTTTCATACTTTTAAATCACTACCAATTATTATATTCACAGTACCTTATATTTTCTATGTGGCATCTATACTGCTTATGTGCAATATTTACTATATTTATTATGTTTGCTGCTATTTTCACTTTGTATTATATTCACACATGTAATTTTATTCTGCTCACCGCATTTATCATCTGTTGAGAATATTCTGTGATATTATCCTTTTATGTCGGTTTATTTAAATAAATATATCCAAAATTTACTTTAGTCATGCATCCTCTTTATAGGTTTGGTAGTCTTTGATAGGATTCGTGACCAGTTCATATTATTTTTTGTATCTATTAGGATTTTTATAATGTTACATCGGCTCATCTTCTTCTCATTCAGGTCTCTTCAATATCGGATCCTCTCAGTGAAGATCTTCTACATAAGAGAAATTTCCTGATTTACCCATCAAAGATGAATATGGACAGAGACAAGATGGCGGAGAGGATATTACACCTCACCCTAGAGATCCTCTTCCGGCTTACTGGAGAGGTGAGAGATTCTGATGACGTCACATTACATCATTCTTATCTATGGGAATAACAGATGGACAGAACTGGAGAGGTGAGGACTCTGGAAATGTCTGTAGTGAGATTTATTAATGTGTCTCTCCATTACCAGGATTACACAGTTGTGAAGAAGACCTCTAGTGAGCGCTGTCAGGACCCTGTGTCTGAGGGATTGGGAAGACCCTGAGCCCAATCATGAGGCCTCCACCTCACCGCCTGATACATGAGGACATCAATGACCAGAAAATCCTAGAACTCCTCTACAAGATGATTGAGCTGCTGACTGGAGAGGTGACACTGCTGGGAATGCTGGGAAATTATACAGTAACACTATGAAGGGAGGGTCGGGGGATGACGGTATCATTGTATGTGTCAGGTTCCTATAAGGTGTCAGGATGTCACTGTCTATTTCTCCATGGAGGAGTGGGAGTATTTAGAAGGACACAAACATCTGTACAAGGACGTCATGATGGAGGTTCCCCAGCCCCTCACATCACCAGGTAATAGACAGGACTAAATACACACGGCCTATAATTATCTGTATGTAAAGAATGAATTCAGTCCCTGTATGTGTTTCCTCCAGATCTATCCAGTAAGAGGACAACACCAGAGAGATGTCCCCGTCCTCTTTTTCCACAGGACTGTAAACAAGAAGATCCCAATGTTCCTCAGGATCATCAGGTAGATGGAGAGAAGGTGTCATGAGATCTCCCTATGATGTGTAGACGACTGTGAAGGTCTTGTGCTCAGTCTTGTTTTATTCACCAGTATTATATGTTTTATACTTGTGTAATGAGAACGGTGGAGATGGCAGGATTAGAGCTGATCATGTGACTTCTCCATCTGTCTGTGACTGTTACAATATTTGTTTCAGGGTGAAGATCTGACCCATATTAATACTACAGAGACATATGTGAGGGGTGATGAGCGGTGTAAAGAGGAGATTCCTACATATGACTACCCAGGTGAGTAGTAACCACTAAATGCAGAGAAGTCACAGATTCTTCTCAGTCACCAGCTGTGGTTGCTTTATTGGTGGTGTAGTACGGCCGTATCACAATCATGTAATCACCATTTTGCCTTTAGACCACAACATTCTCCACCCAAAACTGTTCAAATGACTATGGGCATTGAAAGCCCTTTTCTATATACCGTATATACTCGCATATAAGCCGAGATTTTCAGCCCATTTTTTAAGGCTAAAAGTCCCCCTCTCAGCTTATACTCGAGTCATATATGCCAGGGGGTCGGCGGGGGAGAGGGAGCGGGGGTGTTAGATTAGACTTAGCCCCCTGGCGCGTCTCTGCAGCCCCCTGCTTCTCCCACGGTCTCAGGTTCCTTCCTTCAGCGGTCACGTGGTACCGCTCATTAAAGTCATGAATATGCCAATATTCATGACTTTAATGAGCGGTACCACGTGACCACTGAAGGAAGGAATAGCTACCGGAGACCGTGGGAGAAGAGCAGGGGCTGCAGAGACCGCGCCAGGAGGGGGTAAGTATATGCGATATTCACCTGTCCCCGGTCCACAGCTGCGCGCCACTGTGTCCTCCGCATCCTCTGGCTGTGACGTTCAGGTCAGAGGGCGCGATGACGTAGTTAGTGTGCGCCGCTCCCTCTGCCTGAGCACACACTGACAGAGGACCCGGAAGACGGAGTGGCACGCAGCGGTGGAAAGGGGACAGGTGAATATCTCAGGTGCCGGGGCCCTGAGCCAGCGGTGACACCGGTACCTGTCCCCCATAGCGCGCCGGTGTCCCCGCCTGCTCAGGACACCGGCATCTGGCCCCCAGCGACGAGAGGTGAGTATGTCATTTTTTTTTTTATTTGCAGCAGCAGCATATGGAGCCTTGCTATGGAGCATCTTATGGGGGCTGTACAATTGGAGATACCAAAAATAATAACATCAATGAAAAACACTTTTATAAAAAAATTTTTGGCTACTGATATGGTTTCCTAGTTGTCCTGTGATATTCATCTATGGAGCATCATATGGGGGCATAATCTATGGAGCATCTTATGGGGCCATAAACCTTATGGAGCAGCATATGGGGCATATTATTCTATGGAGCATCTTATGGGGCATTATTTATCTTTGTACAGCATTATATGGGGCATATTTTGTATGCAGCATCTTATGGGGCCATCATGCACTGTATGGAGCATAATATAGGGCTCCTGATTCAATATGGATATTCACAAACATTTAACCTACTGATGTCTCAATTAATTTTACTTTTATTGGTATCTTTCTATTGGTATCTATCTATTTTTCAAATTTACCAGTAGCTGCTGCATTTTCCACTCTAGGCTTATACGCGAGTCAATAAGTTTTCCCAGTTTTTTGTGGCAAAATTAGGGGGGGTCGGCTTATACACAAGTATATATGGTAACTTACAACCTGGAAGATTCACCTACATAAATTAAAAGATGCTGACCGTTATCTGCCCAGATCTGTAAACTACAAAGCCAAATGACAGTGTACGTATAATGTGCTGACAAATTAGAAAATCACTTGAGAGAGAGAAAGCTGATGGTAATGATGCTGTTGGCTTCCTATAACCCTGATATTTTATTGAATGAATCTACCTTCTCTCCCTTCTGTGCTGCTGAATATTCTCATATTGTCCCTACAAGACCAGTTCCAGTCTTTCTGGCCAAACTTCACTTTAATGATTGACAACATTAAATGTGCAGTGAGGCCAAGTGTGAATTTCTGCACAATAACAACAGAGTTTCCCTTTATCCTGACTTACAATTTCTTTTAAAACCAACTAACTTCAGACAGGATTGCGATAAACTATACATTACACCTGTGCCATGATATACCTCTAAGCTATGCGGGTCTGACAGCTATAATATTCATTTCTTCACACCTGCAGGAAATGTATTGGCACGGGTCGAGCTCTGGTTTCATAGAATCAGTTCACGCCATAAGTTAGTTAACTCTGGTTTAGTGTTGGAGCTTTTCCTCCAAACATATGTTGTTGTTGGGGATATTTTTATTATTATACATTTTTATAGCGCCATTTATTCCATGGCGCTTTACATGTGAGAAGGGGCAAATATAGACAAGTACAATAAACATGAGCAATACAAGACACACATAAGTACAGAGGGACAGAGGGCCCTACCCGCAAGGGCTCACAGTCTATAGGGGAAGGGTGAGGATACACTAGGAGAGGGTAGAGCTGGTCGTGTGACGGTTCAGTAGACTGAGGATCACTGCAGGTTATAGGCTTGTCGGAAGAGTTGGGTCTTAAGGTTCTTTTTGAAGGTTTCCATGGTAGGCGAGAGTCTGATGTGTTGGGGTAGAGAATTCCAGAGTATGAGGAAAGCACGGGAGAAGTCTTGTATGCGGTTGTGGGAAGAAGAGATAAGAGGAGAGTAGAGAAGGAGATCTTGAGAGGATCGAAGGTTGCGTGTGGGTAAGTACCGGGAGACCATGTCACAGATGTATGGAGGAGACAGGTTGTGGATGGCTTTGTATGTCATAGTTAGGGTTTTGAACTGGAGCCTCTGGACGATTGGAAGCCAATGAAGGGCTTGGCATAGGGGAGAGGCTGGGGAATAACGGGGAGACAGGTGGATTAGTCGGGCAGCAGAATGTAGGATGGATTGGAGTGGTGCCAGAGTGCTAGAGGGGAGGCCAGAGAGTAGGAGGTTGCAGTAGTCAAGGTGGGAGATGATAAGGGCATGCACTAGTGTTTTTGTGGTGTCATGGTCAAGGAATGCGCGGATCCGGGAAATATTTTTGAGTTTGAGGCCGCAGGAGGAGGCTAGGGTTTGGATATGTGGTTTGAAAGAGAGGGCAGAGTCGAGGATCACCCCGAGGCACCGAGCATGCGGGACTGGGGAAAGTGAGCCGCCATTGACATTGATGGATAGGTCTGGTGGATGGGTAGAGTGAGATGGTGGGAAAGCGTATGAATTCTGTTTTGTCCATGTTCAGTTTTAGAAAGCGAGCGGAGAAGAAAGCTGAAATAGCGGACATACATTGTGGGATTTTTGTCAGTAAGGAGGTGAGGTCAGGTCCAGATAGGTAGATCTGCGTGTCATCGTCATAGAGATGATACTGAAAACTGTGGGATTCTATGAGCTGTCCCAGGCCGAAGGTGTAGATGGAGAAGAGAAGGGTGTTGTGAATGGACTTGAAATGAGTTCTGAGCAGAGGCTCCCTCTGGTGGTTACAAGCGGTACTGGACTGTCCAGTGAAGATTGTGAGGATTGGGAATCAGGTGTTACTGACTGGTCTTATTTAAGGGAGTCGCCTTCCCATCAGGGTTGCCGGTGATCAATTGTTCTGGTCTCAATCCTTGATTCCTGTTTCCCTTGTAGCCTGCTGTGTCGTGTCTGCATCTCCTGCTAACAGATAAGACATTTTCTTCTTTTTGTTTTTGTGCTTGATTTTTGCATTTTGTCCTGCACTTCTGTGGGGGCCTTTAGGGTCCCCTCCGGGGGCTTTTGCCCTCTCAGTTTAGTTCAGCCACTGATGTTTTGTACATTTGCTTTTTCCAGTTTTTTCAGTGGCTGCTGTTTTGATTTTGTTTACACCAGAGAACTAATTTAGGTGGTAGAGGTCGTGTGATCTCAGGTGTTTTTGAAATTAGTCGAGTTGGTGCTTTTCAGGGTTTTTTGGGATTGCAGTAAGTGCCCTTCCTATCCTTTTCTATTTAGATAGTTTGGGCCCCAACGTTTGCTCTTACTATTTTCTGTCTGTGTCAGTATTTCTTCTTGTCTAACCGCCATTACATGTTTGGGGGCTTTCTATGTTCTTTGGGGATCTGCTCCGGGGCAGATAGCTTTCCTCTTTCTATCTTTAGGTATAGTTAGTTTCTCAGGCTATGACGAGGCGTCTAGGACCAACGTAGGAACGCTCCACGGCTGCCTCTAGTTGTGGTGGTTAGTCAGGGTACTGCAATCTCATAGATTCCAACTGCTCTGGTGTATTGCCTTTTTTTTCCTGCACTCCTCAGTTACCAAATCATAACAGTATCACCGGCCATAACTGAAAATTATATGGTACTCACAGAAGGGAAAAATATTGTGAAAGAAAAAAAAAAAAGTTGTCAGAGTTGTCAGAGATATTTTTCTGTTTGTTGCATTTTTTTTTTCTCTCAATGGAGTTTGCACAGTTGTCTGGCCGTGTGGATCAGCTTGCCACTGAGGTTCAGAGTATTGCTACCTATCTTGCTAGGTTGCCTGTTGTGGAACCTAGGATTCCCATGCCAGATTTGTTTTTGGGGGATCGAGCCAAGTTTCTGAATTTCAAAAATAATTGTAAATTGTTTTTTGCCTTAAAATCTAAGTCCTCAGGGAACGCAGCGCAGCAGGTTCAAATTGTCATCTCTCTCCTGCGCGGCGATCCTCAGGATTGGGCTTTTTCCCTGACACCTGGGGATCCTGTTTTGAATGATGTTGATGCATTTTTTCAGGCCTTGGGGTTATTGTACGATTAGCCTAATGTCACTGATCAAGCTGAAAAAGCCTTGTTGGCATTAAATCAGGGGCTTGATGACGCTGAGTTATACTGTCAGAGATTCCGCAGGTGGGCAGTCCTGACCAAATGGAATGACGACGCTTTGGCAGCCCTTTTTCGGAAGGGTCTGTCAGATAATGTAAAGGATGTTATGGTGGGATTCCCTGTCCCCTCTGGTCTCAATGATTCTATGTCATTAGCGATTCAAATTGACAGACGTTTGCGTGAGCGGAGAAGTATGCGTGGAATAGTGTTGCCTTGTGAACCTGCTTCTGAACCCATGCAGTGTGATAGAGTGGTTTCTGGGGCACAGCGTCATGAGTTTCGAAAACGCAATGGGTTATGTTTCTACTGTGGTGATGCCTCTCATGCTATTTCAGTCTGCCCTAAGCGGGGAAGACGTTTTGCACGCTCAGTTGTCTTGGGTAGTGTTCAGACTAAGTTTTTATTAACTGTTACTCTGATATGCTCTCTGTCCTCATTTTCTGCTCAGGCTTTCGTTGATTCGGGAGCAGCTATTAACCTCATGGATTTTGATTTTGCTAAACGTTGCGGGTTTCCCTTGATACCCCTACAGAAGTCTATTACCCTACTGGGAATCGATTCTACCCCTTTGGCTGAGAATAAACCTCAGTTCTCTACTCAGGTGATAATGAGGGTTGAACCTGATCATCAGGAGAGCTGCAAATTTTTGGTTCTGTATAATCTGCATGACATTATCGTGCTGGGTTTCCCTTGGTTACAGTCTCATAATCCTGTTTTGGATTGGAAATCTGTGTCTGTAACCAGTTGGGGCTGCCAATGTGTTAATACCAACACTCCTGTTTTTTCTGCCTCCCCCCAGGCTCAGGATGTTCCTGACTTTTTGATTGATTTTTCTGATGTGTTTAGCGAAAGTAAATCTGCATCCTTGCCTCCCCATAGGAGCTATGACTGCGCTATTGAATTAGTGCCTGGTAGTAAATTCCCTAAAGGTCGCCTTTTTAACTTGTCTGTACCTGAACATGACGCTATGCGGTCTTATATCAAGGAGTCATTGGAGAAGGGTCATATCAGACCATCCTCTTCACCCTTAGGTGCCGGTTTTTTCTTTGTGGCCAAAAAGGATGGTTCATTAAGGCCGTGTATTGATTATCGTCTTTTGAACAATATTACTGTGAAATATCAATATCCGGTACCCTTGATTTCTGACCTGTTTTCCAGGGTGAAAAACGCTACTTGGTTTACCAAGCTTGACCTCAGAGGGGCATATAACCTTATTCGCATTAAGCACGGGGATGAATGGAAGACGGCATTTAACACCCCTGAGGGGCATTTTGAGTACCTTGTGATGCCCTTTGGGCTCACTAATGCTCCTTCTGTCTTCCAGTCCTTCATGAATGACATTTTCAGGGATTTTGTGGATAAATTTCTGATTGTTTATTTGGATGATATCTTGATTTTTTCTAATGACTGGGACTCTCATGTGAAACATGTTCGAACTGTATTCCAGATTTTGAGAGAGAATTCTTTGTATGTGAAGGGATCAAAGTGTCTTTTTGGCGTACAGAGGATCTCATTTTTGGGATTCATTTTGTCCCCATCTGTTATTGAAATGGACCCGGTCAAGGTTCAGGCCATCTGTGATTGGGTCCAACCTACTTCATAAAGGCTCTTCAAAGATTTTTGGGTTTTGCCAATTTTTATCGTAAATTTATTGGTAATTTCTCGGTTATTGTTAAACCATTAACTGATTTGACCAAAAAGGGTTCTGATGTGGTGAATTGGCCTCCTGAGGCAGTCTCTGCATTTCAGGAACTTAAGCAGAGATTCACTTCTGCTCCTGTTCTACGGCAGCCTGATGTTTCTCTGCCATTTCAGGTGGAGGTTGATGCCTCTGAAATTGGGGCAGGTGCCGTTTTGTCCCAAAGAGATCCAGAGACCTCTAAAAGTAACCCTTGTGCCTTTTTCTCTCGAAAATTTTCTCCTACTGAACGTAATTATGACGTGGGTAATCGGGAGTTATTGGCCATGAAGTGGGCTTTTGAAGAGTGGAGACATTGGCTGGAGGGAGGCAAACATCAGGTGGTGGTCCTTACGGACCATAAGAATTTGGTTTATCTGGAATCTGCCAAGCGACTTAATCCTAGATAGGCCAGGTGGGCCTTGTTTTTCACACGTTTTAATTTTGTGGTTTCCTTTCTTCCTGGCACTAAGAATGTTAAGGCGGATGCCCTCTCGAGGAGTTTCCTTGCGGACTCTCCTGAGGTATCTGATCCTTCTGTTATTTTGAAAGAAGGTGTAGTTCTTTCCGCCATCTCGCCCAATTTGAGACTGGCTCTGGAGGGGTGTCAGGAGGATAGGCCCGAGCGCTGTCTGTTATGTTTCGGTAGCTGAGGAGTGCAGGAAAAAAAAGGCAATACACCAGAGCAGTTGGAATCTATGGGATTGCAGTACCCTGACTAACCACCACAACTAGAGGCAGCCGTGGAGCGTTCCTACGTTGGTCCTAGACGCCTCGTCACAGCCTGAGAAACTAACTACACCTAAAGATAGAAATAGGAAAGCTATCTGCCCCGGAGCAGAACCCCAAAGATAATAGAAAGCCCCCAAACATGTAATGGCGGTTAGACAAGATGAAATACTGACACAGGAAGAAAATAGTATGAGCAAACGCTGGGGCCCAAACTATCTAAATAGAAAAGGATAGGAAGGGTACTTACTGCAATCCCAGAAAACCCTGAAAAACACCAACTCTACTAATTTCAAAATCACCTGAGATCACACGACCTCTTCCACCTAAATTAGCTCTCTGGTGTAACAAAATCAAAACAGCAGCCACTGAAAAAGCTGGAAAAAGCAAAAGAACAAAACTCAGTGGCTGAACTAAACTGAGAGGGCAGAAGCCCCCGAAGGGGACCCTGAAGGCCCCCAAAGAAGTGCAGGACAAAATGCAAAAATCAAGCACAAACACAAAAGCAGAAAAAGTCTTATCTGTTAGCAGGAGATGCAGACACGACACAGCAGGCTACAAGGGAAACTGGAATGAAGGATTCAGACTAGAACAATTGATCACCGGCAACCCTGATGGGAAAATGACTCCCTTATATAAGACCAGTCAGTAACACCTGATTCCCAGTCCTCACAATCTTCACTAGCACCGCTTGTAACCACCAGAGGGAGCCTCTGCTCAGAACTCATCTCAAACCCATTCACAACAGTACCCCCCCTTGAGGAGGGGTCACCGAACCCTCATTTGAGCAACCAGGTCGGTCAGGATGAGTTCTATGATACGCACGGATAAGTCTCCTAGCATGGATGTCCGAAGCAAACACCCAAGAATTGTCTTCCTGACCATAACCTCTCCATTTAACCAAATACTGGAGTTTCCGTCTAGAAAAACGAGAATCCAATATTTTCTCAACCACATACTCCAGATTGCCCTCAACCAAAACAGGGTCAGGAGGCACAGCAGCAGGAACCACTGGCTCAACAAACCTCTTCAACAAGGACTTGTGGAACACGTTATGGATCTTAAATGTCCCTGGAAGAAGCAAACGAAAAGAAACAGGATTAATAATCTCCATGATCTTATAAGGTCCAATGAACCTAGGCTTAAATTTAGGAGATGCTACTCTCATAGGAATATTCTTTGAGGACAACCAGACCAAGTCCCCCACTTTAAACCGAGGACCATCAGTCCTATGCCGGTTAGCAAACCGCTGGGCCTTCTCCTGAGAGAGGGACAACCTCTCCACTACCTGGTCCCAAATCTGTTGCATACGCTCCACAACAGAGTCAACACCTGGACAGACAGAAGCCTCCGTCTGTCCTGAAGAAAATCGAGGGTGAAACCCAGAATTACAGAAAAACGGAGACATCAAAGTGGCAGAGCTAGCCCTATTATTAAGAGCAAACTCAGCCAAAGGCAAAAAAGAGACCCAGTCATCCTGATCAGCAGACACAAAGCATCTTAGATAAGTCTCCAATGTCTGGTTTGTTCTCTCAGTTTGACCATTGGTCTGAGGATGAAATGCCGAGGAGAAAGACAATTGAACACCCAGTTTAGAACAAAAAGTCCTCCAAAATCTGGAAACAAACTGGACTCCTCTGTCAGACACAATGTTCTCAGGAATGCCGTGTAAACGAACCACGTGCTGAAGGAACAACGGCACCAATTCAGAGGAGGAAGGCAACTTAGGTAATGGCACAAGATGTATCATTTTGGAAAACCAAAATTACCCAGATGGTGGTCATTCTCTGAGAAACAGGAAGATCGGAAATGAAATCCATAGAGATATGGGTCCATGGTCTCTTGGGCACAGGCAATGGCATCAACAAACCACTAGAGCGAGAGCAAGGCTTGGAGCGAGAGCAAGTCCCGCAGGACTGCACAAATTCCCTGACATCACGAGACAAGGTAGGCCACCAAAGGGACCGACTAACCAAGTCTCTGGTACCAAAAATTCCGGGATGCCCAGCCAATGCGGAACAATGAATCTCAGACATCACACTCTTTTTCCATTGGTCCGCGACAAACAATTTTCCAACAGGGCAGCGCTCGGGCCTATCCTCCTGACACCCCTCCAGAGCAAGTCTCAAATTGGGCGAGATGGCGGAAAGAACTACACCCTCTTTCAAAATAACAGAAGGATCAGATAACTCAGGAGAGTCCGCAAGGAAACTCCTCGAGAGAGGGCATCCGTCTTAACATTCTTAGTGCCAGGAAGAAAGGAAACCACAAAATTAAAACGTGTGAAAAACAAGGCCCACCTGGCCTGTCTAGGATTGAGTCGCTTGGCAGATTCCAGATAGACCAGATTCTTATGGTCCGTAAGGACCACCACCTGATGTTTGGCTCCCTCCAGCCAATGTCTCCACTCTTCAAAAGCCCACTTTATGGCCAATAACTCCCGATTACCCACGTCATAATTACGTTCAGTAGGAGAAAATTTTCGAGAGAAAAAGGCACAAGGGTTACTTTTAGAGGTCTCTGGATCTTTTTGGGACAAAACGGCACCTGCCCCAATTTCAGAGGCATCAACCTCCACCTGAAATGGCAGAGAAACATCAGGCTGCCGTAGAACAGGAGCAGAAGTGAATCTCTGCTTAAGTTCCTGAAATGCAGAGACTGCCTCAGGAGGCCAATTCACCACATCAGAACCCTTTCTGGTCAAATCAGTTAATGGTTTAACAATAACCGAGAAATTACCAATAAATTTACGATAAAAATTGGCAAAACCCAAAAATCTCTGAAGAGCCTTTAATGAAGTAGGTTGGACCCAATCACAGATGGCCTGAACCTTGACCGGGTCCATTTCAATAACAGATGGGGACAAAATGAATCCCAGAAATGAGATCCTCTGTACGCCAAAAAGACACTTTGATCCCTTCACATACAGAGCATTCTCTCTCAAAATCTGGAATACAGTTCGAACATGTTTCACATGAGAGTCCCAGTCATTAGAAAAAATCAAGATATCATCCAAATAAACAATCAGAAATTTGTCCACAAAATCCCTGAAAATGTCATTCATGAAGGACTGGAAGACGGAAGGAGCATTAGTGAGCCCAAAGGGCATCACTAGGTACTCAAAATGCCCTTCAGGGGTATTGAATGCCGTCTTCCATTCATCCCCGTGCTTAATGCGAATAAGGTTATACGCCCCCCTGAGGTCAAGCTTGGTAAACCAAGTAGCGTTTTTCACCCTGGAAAACAGGTCAGAAATCAAGGGTAACGGGTATTGATATTTCACAGTAATATTGTTCAAGAGACGATAATCAATACACGGCCTTAATGAACCATCTTTTTTGGCCACAAAGAAAAAACCGGCACCTAAGGGTGAAGAGGATGGTCTGATATGACCCTTCTCCAATGATTCCTTGATATAAGACCGCATAGCGTCATGTTCAGGTACAGACAAGTTAAAAAGGCGACCTTTAGGGAATTTACTACCAGGCACTAATTCAATAGCGCAGTCATAGCTCCTATGGGGAGGCAAGGAAGCAGATTTACTTTCGCTAAACACATCAGAAAAATCAAACAAAAAGTCAGGAACATCCTGAGCCTGGGGGGAGGCAGAAAAAACAGGAGTGTTGGTATTAACACATTGGCAGCCCCAACTGGTTACAGACACAGATTTCCAATCCAAAACAGGATTATGAGACTGTAACCAAGGGAAACCCAGCACGATAATGTCATGCAGATTATATAGAACCAAAAATTTGCAGCACTCCTGGTGATCAGGTTCAACCCTCATTATCACCTGAGTAGAAAACTGGGGTTTATTCTCAGCCAAAGGGGTAGAATCGATCCCCAGTAGGGGAATAGACTTCTGTAGGGGTATCAAGGGAAACCCACAACGTTTAGCAAAATCATAATCCATCAGGTTAATAGCTGCTCCAGAATCAACGAAAGCCTGAGCAGAAAATGAGGACAGAGAGCATATCAGAGTGACAGTTAATAAAAACTTAGTCTGAACACTACCCAAGACAACTGAGCGTGCAAAACGTCTTCCCCGCTTAGGGCAGACTGAAATAGCATGAGAGGCATCACCACAGTAGAAACATAACCCATTGCGCTTTCGAAACTCATGACGCTGTGCCCCAGACACCACTCTATCACACTGCATGGGTTCAGAAGCTGGCTCACAAGGCAACACCATTCCACGCATACTTCTCCGCTCACGCAAACGTCTGTCAATTTGAATCGCTAATGACATAGAATCATTGAGACCAGAGGGGACAGGGAATCCCACCATAACATCCTTTACATTATCTGACAGACCCTTCCGGAAAAGGGCCGCCAAAGCGTCGTCATTCCATTTGGTCAGGACTGCCCACCTACGGAATCTCTGACAGTATAACTCAGCGTCATCAAGCCCCTGATTTAATGCCAACAAGGCTTTTTCAGCTTGATCAGTGACATTAGGCTCATCGTACAATAACCCCAAAGCCTGAAAAAACGCATCAACATCACTCAAAACAGGATCCCCAGGTATCAGGGAAAAAGCCCAATCCTGAGGATCGCCGCGCAGGAGAGAGATGATAATTTGAACCTGCTGCGCTGCGTTCCCTGAGGACTTAGATTTTAAGGCAAAAAACAATTTACAATTATTTTTGAAATTCTGAAACTTAGCTCGATCCCCTAAAAACAAATCTGGCATGGGGATCCTAGGTTCCACAACAGGCAACCTAGCAAGATATGCAGCAATACTCTGAACCTCAGTGGCAAGCTGATCGACACGGCCAGACAACTGTGCAAACTCCATTGGGAGAAAAGATCCTCCCCAGCACCCAGAGATACAGAGGGAAAAAAAAAAAAAATGCAACAAACAGAAAAATATCACTGACAACTCTGACAACCTTTTTTCTTTCACAATATTTTTTCCCTTCTGTGAGTACCATACAATTTTCAATTTTTAGGCCGGTGATACTGTTATTTTTCGGTAGCTGAGGAGTGCAGGAAAAAAAAGGTAATACACCAGAGCAGTAGGAATCTATGGGATTGCCGTACCCTGACTAACCACCACAACTAGAGGCAGCCGTGGAGCGTTCCTACGTTGGTCCTAGACGCCTCGTCACAGCCTGAGAAACTAACTACACCTAAAGATAGAAATAGGAAAGCTATCTGCCCCGGAGCAGAACCCCAAAGATAATAGAAAGCCCCCAAACATGTAATGGCGGTTAGACAAGATGAAATACTGACACAGAAAGAAAATAGTATGAGCAAACGCTGGGGCCCAAACTATCTAAATAGAAAAGGATAGGAAGGGTACTTACTGCAATCCCAGAAAACCCTGAAAAACACCAACTCTACTAATTTCAAAATCACCTGAGATCACACGACCTCTTCCACCTAAATTAGCTCTCTGGTGTAACAAAATCAAAACAGCAGCCACTGAAAAAGCTGGAAAAAGCAAAAGAACAAAACTCAGTGGCTGAACTAAACTGAGAGGGCAGAAGCCCCCGGAGGGGACCCTGAAGGCCCCCAAAGAAGTGCAGGACAAAATGCAAAAATCAAGCACAAACACAAAAGCAGAAAAAGTCTTATCTGTTAGCAGGAGATGCAGACACGACACAGCAGGCTACAAGGGAAACTGGAATGAAGGATTCAGACCAGAACAATTGATCACCGGCAACCCTGATGGGAAAATGACTCCCTTATATAAGACCAGTCAGTAACACCTGATTCCCAGTCCTCACAATCTTCACTAGCACCGCTTGTAACCACCAGAGGGAGCCTCTGCTCAGAACTCATCTCAAACCCATTCACAACAGCTGTCCTGTTGGGAAATTGTTTGTCGCGGACCAGTGGAAAAAGAGTGTGATGTCTGAGATTCATTGTTCCGCGTTGGCCGGTCATCCCGGAATTTTTGGTACCAGAGACTTGGTTAGTCGGTCCCTTTGGTGGCCTACCTTGTCTCGTGATGTCAGGGAATTTGTGCAGTCCTGCGGGACTTGCTCTCGCTCCAAGCCTTGCTCTCGCTCTAGTGGTTTGTTGATGCCATTGCCTGTGCCCAAGAGACCATGGACCCATATCTCTATGGATTTCATTTCCGACCTCCCTGTTTCTCAGAGAATGACCGTCATCTGGGTGATTTGTGATAGGTTTTCCAAGATGATACATCTTGTGCCATTACCTAAGTTGCCTTCCTCCTCTGAATTGGTGCCTTTGTTTCTTCAGCACGTGGTTCGTTTACACGGCATTCCTGAGAACATTGTGTCTGACAGAGGAGTCCAGTTTGTTTCCAGATTTTGGAGGACCTTTTGTTCTAAGCTTGGTGTTCAGTTGTCTTTCTCCTCGGCGTTTCATCCTCAGACCAATGGTCAAACTGAGAGAACAAACCAGACATTGGAGACTTATCTAAGATGCTTTGTGTCTGCTGATCAGGATGACTGGGTCTCTTTTTTGCCTTTGGCTGAGTTTGCTCTTAATAATAGGGCTAGCTCTGCCACTTTGATGTCTCCATTTTTCTGTAATTCTGGGTTTCACCCTCGATTTTCTTCAGGACAGACGGAGGCTTCTGCCTGTCCAGGTGTTGACTCTGTTGTGGAGCGTATGCAACAGATTTGGGACCAGGTAGTGGAGAGGTTGTCCCTCTCTCAGGAGAGAGCCCAGCGGTTTGCTAACCGGCATAGGACTGATGGTCCTCGGTTTAAAGTGGGGGACTTGGTCTGGTTGTCCTCAAAAAATATTCCTATGAGAGTGGCATCTCCTAAATTTAAGCCTAGGTTCATTGGACCTTATAAGATCATGGAGATTCTTAATCCTGTTTCTTTTCGTTTGCTTCTTCCAGGGACATTTAAGATCCATAACGTGTTCCACAAGTCCTTGTTGAAGAGGTTTGTTGAGCCAGTGGTTCCTACTGCTTTGCCTCCTGACCCTGTTCTGGTTGAGGGCAATATGGAGTTTGTGGTTGAGAAAATATTGAATTCTCGTTTTTCTAGACGGAAACTCCAGTATTTGGTTAAGTGGAGAGGTTATGGTCAGGAGGACAATTCTTGGGTGTTTGCTTCGGACATCCATGCTGGGAGACTCATCCGTGCGTATCATAGAGCTCATCCTGACCGACCTGGTTGCTCAAGTGAGGGTTCGGTGACCCCTCCTCAAGGGAGGGGTACTGTTGTGAATGGACTTGAAATGAGTTCTGAGCAGAGGCTCCCTCTGGTGGTTACAAGCGGTACTGGACTGTCCAGTGAAGATTGTGAGGATTGGGAATCAGGTGTTACTGACTGGTCTTATTTAAGGGAGTCGCCTTCCCATCAGGGTTGCCGGTGATCAATTGTTCTGGTCTCAATCCTTGATTCCTGTTTCCCTTGTAGCCTGCTGTGTCGTGTCTGCATCTCCTGCTAACAGATAAGACATTTTCTTCTTTTTGTTTTTGTGCTTGATTTTTGCATTTTGTCCTGCACTTCTGTGGGGGCCTTTAGGGTCCCCTCCGGGGGCTTTTGCCCTCTCAGTTTAGTTCAGCCACTGATGTTTTGTACATTTGCTTTTTCCAGTTTTTTCAGTGGCTGCTGTTTTGATTTTGTTACACCAGAGAACTAATTTAGGTGGTAGAGGTCGTGTGATCTCAGGTGTTTTTGAAATTAGTCGAGTTGGTGCTTTTCAGGGTTTTTTGGGATTGCAGTAAGTGCCCTTCCTATCCTTTTCTATTTAGATAGTTTGGGCCCCAACGTTTGCTCTTACTATTTTCTGTCTGTGTCAGTATTTCTTCTTGTCTAACCGCCATTACATGTTTGGGGGCTTTCTATGTTCTTTGGGGATCTGCTCCGGGGCAGATAGCTTTCCTCTTTCTATCTTTAGGTATAGTTAGTTTCTCAGGCTGTGACGAGGCGTCTAGGACCAACGTAGGAACGCTCCACGGCTGCCTCTAGTTGTGGTGGTTAGTCAGGGTACTGCAATCTCATAGATTCCAACTGCTCTGGTGTATTGCCTTTTTTTTCCTGCACTCCTCAGTTACCAAATCATAACAGAAGGGGTCCTAGAACTGAGCCTTGGGGAACACTGGCAGAGAGAGGAGGAGGGAGACACTGAATGTTCGATCTGTTAGGTATGATGAGATCCAGGATAGGGCCAAGCCTGTGAAGCACAGAGATGAGAGAATCTGGAGCAGGAGCGAATGGTCCACAGTGTCAAAGGCAGAAGACAGGTCAAGGAGAAGCAGGGCAGAATATTGTCGCCTTCTCTTGGCAGTTAGTAGGTCATTAGTGACTTTAGTTAGGGCAGTTTCAGTTGAGTGATGCAGTCGGAAGCCTGATTGTAAGTGGTCAAAGAGGGAGCAGGAGGAGAGGTGGGAGGACAGTTCAAGATGGACATGCTGTTCCAGTAGTTTCATACGGGAGAAGAGATATCGGGCGATATCTAGACGCAGAGGATGGGTTAAGGGAGGTCTTTTTGAGGATGGGTGCGATCGAGGCATGTTTAAAGGATGAGGGGAACACACCATTTGTAAGTGAGAGGTTGAAGAGGTGTGTTAGAGTAGAGATGAAGACTGTGGCGAGGTTAGGGATGAGGTGGGATGGGAGCGGGTCAAGTGTGCTAGTGGTGAGGTGTGATCTTGAAAGGAGGGTGGAGAGCTGATCTTCTGTCATGGTGGAGAAGTTGGTTTTTGAGAAACAGGGCAGAGCAGCTAAGAGGGACATTGGGGGCTGTGGGCCAAAGCTTTCTCTGATCGTATCAATCTTCTGCTTAA
>JARQOD010000003.1:10774343-10848622 GCA_033576555.1 Oophaga sylvatica | reverse complement strand
GGGGGGGTTTCCACTTTTGGTGCATCAGGGATTCCAATGCGAAGACGCCCCCAGACCATTCCATCAAAGTTCTGCAATCCAAAACGTCACTCTTCCCTTCGGGCCCTGACGTGCCCATAAGAGTTTTCTCCCAATATTGGGTATCAGCGTATCGGACAAATTGGACAATTTTGGGGTCCAATTTCTCTGTTACCCTTGTGAAAATAAAATATTGGGTGCGAAAAAAATCATTTTTGTAAAAAAAAAAAAAAAAAGATTTTTATTTTTACGGCTGTACTTATAAACTTTAGTGAAACACCTGGGGGTTCAAATTTTCCACCAACATTAGTAAGTTCCTTGAGGGGTTAGTTTCCAAATGGGTCATTTATGGGGGTTTCCACTGTTTAGGCAGAAGGAGCTCTCCAAAACAGACTGGGTCCAGCCAATTCTGCGTTGAAAAAAATTTTTCAAGGCGCTCCTTCCCTTCCAAACTCTGCCATGCACCCAAACAGTGGTTTACTCCACATAGGGGGTTCAGCCATCAGGCAAATTGCACAAATAGCTTTTGGAGTCTTGTTACCCTTGAAAAATAAAAAATTGGGGTGAAAAGATCATTTTTGTGGAAAAAATGATTTTTAAATTTTACGGCCTACGTTATAAACTTGTGTGAAGCCTTGGGGGTTCAAATTGCTACCAAAGATCTAGATAAGTTCCTTAGGGGGCTAGTTCCCAAATGGGGTCATTTGTGGGGGTTTCCATGTTTGGGCACATCAGGGCTCTCAAATGTAACTGGCCCAATCTCAATTCCAGCCAATTTTGGTTGGAAAAAAGTCAAATGGTGCTCCTTCCCTTCCGAGCTCTGCCGTGCGCCCAAAATGGTCCCCCCCCCAATGGGTATCAGCGAGCAGGACAAATTACAACAATTATTGGTCCAATTTCTCCTGTTACCCTTGGGAAAAAATAAAAAAATTGTGAAAAAAGATAATTTTTGTGGGGAAAAAAATAATTTTTTATTTTCATGCCCGGCATTATAAACTTTGTGAAGCATTGGGGGGGTCAAATGCTCACCACGATCTAGATAAGTTCCTTAGGGGTTTAGTTTCCAAAATGGGGTCACTTGTGGGGGTTTCCATGTTTAGGCTCATTGGGGCACTGCAAAGGAACAGACCCCCATCAAGTCTGCTTTCCCAAAAACTTGACTTCCTTTCCAACCCTGCCGGGGCCCCCAGTTTCCCCCCCCCAAATATGGGGTACAGCGTACTCAGGACAAGTTGGACAACAATTTTGGGGCCAATTTCCTTGGGAAAATTCAAAAATTTGGGACTAAAAAAATATTTTTGTGGAAAATTGTTTTTTTTTTTCACCCCCAGGCATTATAAACTTTTGTGAAACACTTGGAGGTTCAAAGTGCCACAACAGATTTAGATAAGTACCTTAGGGGGTCCGTTTCCAAAATGTGTCATTGTGGGGGTTTCCCTTTTAGGGCATCAGAGGTTCTCCAACACGACATGGCGTCCAATCTAATTCCAGCCAATTTTAGTTTGAAAAAGTCAAACGGCGCTCCTTCCTTACGAGCTCTGCCGTGTGCCCAAACAGTGGTTTTCCCCAACATATTGGGTATTGGCGTACTCAGGAAAATTGCACAACACCTTATCGGGTCCATTTTCTCCTTTTACCCTTGTGAAAATAAAAAAAAAGTTGTAAAAGATCATTGTTGTGGCTAAAAAGTTAAATATTCATTTTTTTCCTTCCGTTGCTTTAGTTCCTGTGAAGCACCTGAAGGGTTAATAAACTTCTTGAATGTGGTTTTGAGTACCTTGAGGGGTGCAGTTTTTAGAATAGTGTCACTTTTGGGTATTTTCTGCCATATAGACCCCTCAAAGTGACTTCAAATGTGAGGTGGTCTCTAAAAAAAAATGGCTTTGTAAATTTTGTTGTAAAAAATGAGAAATCGCTGGTCAACTTTTAACCCTTATAACTTTCTAACAAAAAAAAATTTTGGTTCCAAAATTGTGCTGATGTAAAGTAGACATGTGGGAAATGTTATTTAGTAACTATTTTGTGTGATATATTTCTCTGTTTTAAGGGGAACAAAAATTCAAAGATTGAAAATTGCAAAATTTTAAAAATTTTCGCCATATTTGCGTTTTTTTCAAAAATAAACGCAAGTTATATCAAAGAAATTTTGCTTCTAACGTGAAGTACAATATGTCACGAGAAAACAATCTCAGAATCGCGAATATCCGTTGAAGCGTTCCAGAGTTATAACCTCATAAAGAGACAGTGGTCAGAATTGTAAAAATTGGCCCGGTCATTAACGTGCAACCACCCTTGGGGGTGAAGGGTGTTAAAAAGTTTGCGGACCCCTGGCGTAGAGTTCCCTATGTGACATCTGCCCCCAGATTCCTGCGGCTCCTGTCAGAGACTGACCTTGTGCTTTGTTACTGCTCATAATAAATATAAGTCGGATTGGGACCTGAGACCCCTATAATGGGGGACGTGTCGTTGGTAACGAGGGGGGAGACGCGGGATGGAAACATTTCCCCCTTAGTTTCCCCTCAGAATAGTGGCCCCGATATGTTGGGCTGAGACTCGGACACACGACCTAGTACCGATACACAATTTGTGGTGAAGGTTCCTCAGTAACATTATCTGAGCTCATATCCTTATAGTGAGCCCTTGCGCTGACATCCAGAAGACCCCACAGAATTCAGGAACTCCAATGGGGACATTCCGGGTCTTCTCTCTCCATGACAAGCAATGGAGATGTCTGTGGTCGCTGAGCCGGGCCGTCCCCCTGTATCTGTACATTATGGAGCTGACACTGGCGTTTTTAGGCGCTAGGATTGTGCGATCACAAAGCCACTGATGGTTGTTACAATTGTTACAATATCAGGGGAAAACTTGGTCAGTGACCTCCAGTACCGAGGACGCCATTCTGCAAAAGCCTTCTGGGAAGGAAATTAAGCCAGTAGTGGAATCTGTAGGGAACCTGCCGTTTCCGAGGCAAAGTAGGTGGCTGGTAAATGTGTCCACAGAGGGTTTTCTCCATCAAGTGAACCCATGTACTAGTAGTCAAAAAGTTAAATTCTAAATATGTCTCCACAGAGAAGATGTTATACAGTCATTCAGCTCGTCTGCTGGTGTTGCTCCATAAAGAACAGGTAACGTTTGGCAGAAGTCACCTTTAAAAAAAAAAATAAAAAAATAAACACAATTCACACATTAAGTGATTGGATCCCCTCAAATCTTTCAAAGTGCGATTGAGGGCCTCTTCCTCTTGTGCACCATGGTACATACGTCCCAAACAATTAACTTGCATGTCTGTAATGCTTTTTATATTTTTCTGAGCCCTTAAGCCCAGGTCTCACATAGCGATACACCAGCGATCCCGACAACGATCAGGATCGCTGGTGTATCTCTACATGATCGCTGCTGAGCTGCCAAACAGGCAGCTCAGGCAGCGATCAGCACAGCGACACTGCGAGTAACATCGCTTAGTTACCCGCAGTGTACGTTGGATACCAGCGCCCTGATGCAGGGAGCTGGTAACCAAGGTACACATCGGGTTTCCAGGCGCTGCGAAGTGCCTGGAAACCCGCTGTGTACCTTGGTTACCAGCGGATCGCTGGTCTCCCGCCTGTCACACGCAGCGATGCGTGCCTGTCAGCGGGAGACCAGCGATCAAAAAAATGTCCAGGACATTCAGCGACGATCAGCGATACCCAGCAGGGGGGCTGATCGTCGCTGAATGTCACACACCGCGATATCGCTGGGGAGATCGCTGCTGCATCACAAAACTAGTGACTCAGCAGCGATCTCGCTAGCGAGATCGCTGTGAGACGGGGGCTTTAGTGATATTACAGACGGAAGTTTCCAAGAGCAATAGATTTAACGGCAGTCCTAGTGCTGGATGAGCCATGCGCCCTCGATCTAAATGAGTGGCCGCAACCCCAGACGATGCAGCGGCCGGAATAATGTTATTGATTGAGGGAATTTCTGCAAGCAGCAAATTAAAGTTTTACCGGTACATCCTGGGGCATCAAGGGGAAAATAGTCTCCCATTTCCCCTTGAAATCTGAGCCATAATTGTCAGATACACCTGTGAAGATCTGAGTTTCTGGGTTATAAAAATCACCTAGGCAGGTTAACGATACAACTATTTTTATTCCATACATCCATGGTTGTACAACAAATCCAGGTAGATGGCCAACATGCAATGCCCCAATCTGAGATTGGTAGTTCCTCCAGCTCCTTACCAGACGATGCCCACTGTCTCCCAACTTTTGGTTGGCCCACAGCTTTTGGTATCTTCAGCCGGTTTAGTGTGCCGTCACAGCCTATGTTCGTCCAGACAATGAATATCATGACCGTAGCTCATGGATACCCCTCCAGCCAACAATGAATCTCCAGAACTCCATAGATCATCCATCCATCCTAGCTTGGATCCTCTCCTGTGAAGTTCCTCCAACAAGTGCCTGATTCAACCCATGTCTGTTTTTCTCCCTCCTCCTTAAACATTTTTCTTTAGCTCACAGAATGAAGCATGTTGCTTCACCTGGAGCTGCACGTGAAACCCCCAGTGGTCACGGCTCCCCTGGGACTACTATCTCCATCCACACAATGGGCCTAGGCTGGTAGAACAATGGATTGATAGGATGATTGCTTTACATGTACCTTTATCAATCTACTGTCAGACCTTAAGCCTGGGTCTCACATAGCGATACACCAGCGATCCTGACAATGATCAGGATCGCTGATGTATCGCTACATGATCGCTGCTGAGCTGCCAAACAGGCAGCGATCAGCACAGGGACACTGCGGGTAAACATCGCTTAGTTACCCGCAGTGTACCTTGGATACCAGCGCCCTGATGCAGGGAGCTGGTAACCAAGGTACACATCGGGTTTCCAGGCGCTGCGCGGTGCCTGGAAACCCGCTGTGTACCTTGGTTACCAGCTCCCTGCATCAGGGCGCTGGTAACCAAGGTACACAGCGGGTTTCTAGGCACAGCCCCGCGCCTGGAAACCCGCTGTGTACCTTGGTTACCAGCGGATCGCTGGTCTCCCGCCTGTCACACGCAGCGATGCGTGCCTGCCAGCGGGAGACCAGCGATCAAAAAAATGTCCTGACATTTCTGACACGACCAGCGATTCACAGCAGGGGCCTGATCGCTGGTACGTGTCAGACATAGCGAGATCGCTGCTGAGATCGCTGTTTAGCAGCGATCTCGGTAGCGATCTCGCCATGTGAGACGGGCCCTTTAGGTTCACATAATTCACATAAGATCTAGCCTGCTCGTCTTCCTCTGCTTACTGTCACTGAATGGAAAAATTGATTCCTGAGGATGAACTGACGACCAAGCAAATCACTATTAAAACACAGCAAGAAAATATCTAACAAAACACAATATTGATGCAACCAGTGCTCCGTGATGGAAAAAGTCTCTGTCTCTTAGAGCTGTGGACTCCGCTCTATGTCCATTTGTCCTATAGTCTTTGGTAAGTGGCCATATCCTCACAAGGCCGATCTTTGGTCATCAACTACACATTATTATTTAATGTGACATATTTAGGGATGGGTGGACATATGGAAGTTTGGGTTCTGGTCCCTGACCCAAACTTTTTAGAAAGTTCTTTTCGGGTACCAGAACAGCACCCGAACTTCCACCAGAACCCGAATATCAAATAGTAGATATTTGAACTGCTAAGAAAGGAAAAAAAAATTCTCTCTCCTCTCCACCACTGACTTCTCCTGAACACTGCCCTGGACTTAAGCAGAAAGCCCGTGTACTGCATTCAGGACCGAACAGTGACAGTTCGGTACGAACGCCGAACATTTCAGTTCAAGTTCGCCCATATCTAGACATTCTTTAAACTTTTCCAAATCATAACTTCTTTCTAGCAGACTATCTCTGTCCATAACATCAAAGGCTGGTGTTGGTAAACCTAATTCTATTAAAGTTTTACTGTTGATACATTTGCTCCTTTCTTCTAGAGTCAGGAGGACTTTGCTGAATATGTCGGCAGTGACATTTATGTCTTAAGTCCGGATTAACTCTCCTGTGCTCTCTATGAATGATTAGAAGGTGCACAGGGTGTAGTTATTATGGGGAACAGGTTTGGAAGTTGAGGTGGAAAGTGAGTGAGAGATGCCTCCTGCAATGTCATGTCCCAGTGTGGATCATCTTCAATTTGATCACACTTTTGGCATGCCTCCCTGTAAGTGTAGCACAGCTTATTATCAACTATTTTTAAGTGTGTGAAAGACATCGGCCTGCGGACAGAGTGAAGCAATAAACGTAGGTACATTGAAAGATATATATCTTTGTACCCTGTTAGCCAGTAGATAGAAAAATATGTTGAATTGAGAGGTAATTTAAAAGGTATCAACCACTAAGGACTCTCAATTCTAAATATTAAATGTAGGTAGTAACACTCTGTGTTGTTTGGATGAACTGTATACACTCGTCCAAGAACATCACTGGATTTTTCGTCCCATCCTTGGACTTTTGCACCTTGTTTCCTCTTCAAAAATACTTTTCTCAAATTATTTTTCGAAAGTCTGAATAGAATAAACTCCTCGCAAATGGATCTGCTTTACGCAGGAGAAAGAAAGCTGTTAATGTTGTGTTAGGTGATGGAGCCTCTCTTTCCTCTGTATTGTTCATAGTGAAATAAAGTCGTCCTTTTTCAAGATGGACGCTGAGATATACAGTCTGATGTCTTTCATGGATGGGAAAATTTAGTTATTGCCACATGGATTCGTTACTACTTATACACCTTCCCATCTGATAGAGCATACTCTCATCAGATGCACATTTTCGATTGTGTAGCTGAAAAACTGCCATATCACTGCCCTTATTAGCAAATTCAAAATAATGCCTTTGACTTCATAATATTACAATATATTACGTTAATGTGCGCGTAAAACATTTTTGAAAGCAGTGGAGTGTAAGGTACAATCCATCGGTTATCTATTTCAATATCTGTGCACTGCTTAACACTTTTAATCATGATTGTTGCGGTATATCCTCCCTGTCCAGTTTTCTGTCTTCTGTAAGGAGGATAACCATCATCTCCCTTTTGTGTTTCTTGAATCACGATGTGAGGTTACTTTTGTGCATTTTCCTTCCTTCATGCATGGTGAACTTGGGTTAAGTGGCCCACATGGCCCAAGGATCATATTTTTCAAAACAGTTTAAATAAGTACCGGGTCCTCTTCTGGGTTTGGAGCCACGCCGAAATAACGCTGTTAGTTTGATAAGGGTGTATTTTGTCCTTTAGCCATATCAGTGTGTGTGCATGCAACATAGAGTTTCACCAAAAATATGACACCTTGTAATTACCTCCATGACCTTCATCAGTTTTTGAATAAATGCCCTTACTGTTAATTTATGTCCATCAGAGAGACCCTGATCATTCAGAAGCTCTTTCCTTATCTCTGGCCAAGTTGCATTACACATAACTTTAACCCCTTTCTGCCATCAGACGTACTATTCCGTCCATAAAACCCGTGCCATTCTGCCCATGGACGGAATAGTACGTCTTAGGCGATCAGCTGCGCTCCCAGAGGGAGCGCAGCTAATCGCTGCCGGGTGTCAGCTGATTATCACAGCTGACACCCGGGACTGTGTGTCAGGAGCGGTCACGGACCGCTCCCGGCACATTAACCCCTGGCACACCGCGATCAAACATGATCGTGGTGTATCGGGGGCACAGGGGAGGATCACGCAGGGAGGGGGCTCCCTGTGCGCTCCCCTGAGACCCTCAGAGCAGCGCGATGTGTCGCGCTGTTCCGAGGGTCCGTCCTCCCTCCAGGTCCCCTGATCCAAGATGGCGCCGGGGTCCTGCAGGGAGGCGGCTTCCTCAGTGCCTGCTGAGAGCAGGCACTGAGAAGCCTGCAGCGATGCCAGAGCGATCGCTGGTGTGACAGAGTGCTGTGCACACTGTCACACCAGCGATCTGATAAAATACTGTGATGTCCCACCCTGAGACAAAGTAAAAAAGTAAAAAAAAATAAAACTCAAAAGTGGTAAAAAAAATCATAAAAAAAAAAAATATTCCCCAATAAATTCATTTTTTCCTGTAAATAAACAAAACAATAAAAGTACACATATTTGGTATCGCCGCGTCCGTAACGACCCCCCCTATAAAACTGTCCCACTAGTTAACCCCTTTAGTGAACCCCTTAAAAAAAAAAAACTAAGCAAAAAATCAATGCTTTATCATCATACCGCCGAACAAAAAGTGGAATAACACGCGATCAAAAAGACCGATATATATATAAACATGGTACCGCTGAAAACGTCATCTTGTCCCTCAAAAAACGAGCCGTCATACAGCATCATCAGCGAAAAAATAAAAAAGTTATAGCTCGCAGAATAAAGCGATGCAAAAATAATAATTTTTTTATATAAAATTGTTTTCATTCTATAAAAGCGCCAAAACATAAAAAAAAATGATATAAATGAGGTATCGCCGTAATCGTACTAACCCGAAGAATAAAACTGCTTTATCAATTTTACCACACGCGGAACGGTATAAACACCTCCCCCAAAAGAAATTCATGAATTGCTCATTTTTGTTCATTCTAACCTCCCAAAAATCGAAATAAAAAGTGATCAAAAACTGTCACGTGCTCAAAAATGGTACCAATAAAAACGTCACCTCGTCCCGCAAAAAATAAGACCTCACATGACTCTGTGGGCCAAAATATGCAAAAATTATAGCTCTCAAAATGTGGTGATGCAAAAAACTATTTTTTGCAATAAAAAGCGTCTTTTAGCGTGACAGCTGCCAATCATGAAAACCCGCTATAAATAGTAAATCAAACCCCCCTTTATCACCCCCTTAGTTAGGGAAAAATAATAAAATTAAAAAAATGTATTTATTTCCATTTTCCCGTTAGGGTTAGGGTTGCGGCTAAAGTTAGGGTTAGGGTTGGCGCTAACGTTAGGGTTAGGGTTGGGATTAGGGTTAGGGGTGTGTTAGGGTTAGGTTTGTGGTTAGGGTTGGGACTAGGGTTAGGGGTGTGTTGGGGTTAGGATTGGAGTTAGAATTGGGGGGTTTCTGCTGTTTAGGCACATCAGGGGTTCTCCAAATGTGACATGGCGTCTGATCTCAATTCCAGCCAATTCTGCGTTGAAAAAGTCAAACGGTGCTCCTTCACTTCTGAGCTCTGCCATGCGCCCAAACAGTATTTTAGCCCCGCAAAAGGGGTATCAGCGTACTCTGGACCACAAGAGTTATTGTGCAATTTGTCCTATTTCTTCTGTTACCCTTGGGAAAATAAAAAACTGGGGGCGACAAAATCATTTTTGTAAAAAAAAAATGATTTTTTTGTTTTTACGGCTGTATGTAATAAAACTTCTGTGAAGCACTTGGGGCTTCATAGCGCTCACCACACTTCTAGATAAGTTCCTTGTGGGGTCTATTTTCCAAAATGGGGTCACTTGTGGGGGTTTCCACTGTTTAGGCGCATCAGGGGCTCTCCAAATGCGACATGACGCCCCCAGACCATTCCATCAAAGTCTGCAATCCAAAACGTCACTACTTCCCTTCCGAGCCCCGACGTCCCACCATACAGTAGTTTACTCCCACATATTGGGTATCAGCATACTCAGGACAAATTGGACAACAACTTTTGGTGTCCAATTTCTCCTGTTACCCTTGTGAAAATAAAATATTGGGGGCAAAAAAATCATTTTTGTAAAAAAAAAAAGTTTTTTGTATTTTTACGGCTGTACGTTATAAACTTCTGTGAAGCACTTTGGGGTTCAAAGTGCTCACCACACATCTAGATAAGTTCCTTGAGGGGTCTAATTTCCAAAATGGTGTCATTTGTGGGGGGTTTCCACTGTTTAGGCAGATCAGGAGCTCTCCAAACACGACATGGTATCCAGCCAGTTCTGCGTTGAAAAAGTCAAACGGCGCTCCTTCCCTTCCAAACTCTGCCATGCACCCAAACAGTTGTTTACCCCCACATATGGGGTATCAGCGTACTCAGGACAAATTGCACAATACCTTTTGGAGTCTTGTTACCCTTGGGAAAATAAAAATTGGGGTGAAAAGATCAATTTTGTGGAAAAAATATGATTTTTTAATTTTACGGCTCTACGTTATAAACTTGTGTGAAGCACTTGGGGTTCAAATTGCTAACCAAAGATCTAGATAAGTTCCTTAGGGGGTCTAGTTTCCCAAATGGGGTCACTTGTGGGGGATTTCCACTGTTTAGGCACATCAGGGGCTCTCCAAATGCAACATGGCATCCAATCTCAATTCTAGCCAATTTTGGTTGGAAAAAGTCAAATGGTGCTCCTTCCATTCCGAGCTCTGCCATGCGCCCAAACAGTGGTTCCCCCCCACATATGGGGTATCAGCGTACTCAGGACAAATTGGACAACAAATTTTGTGGTCCAATTTCTCCTGTTACCTATGGGAAAATAAAAAATTAGTGACTAAGAGATAATTTTTGTGGGAAAAAAATAGGATTTTTTATTTTCATGCCCGGGCATTATAAACTTGTGTGAAGCACTTGGGGGTTCAAAGTGCTCACCAAAGATCTAGATAAGTTCCTTAGGGGGTCTAGCTTCCAAAATGGGGTCACTTGTGGGGGGTTTCCACTGTTTAGGCTCATCTGGGGCACTACAAACGGAACATGACCCCCATCAATGTTTGCATTCCAAAACGTTGCTGCTTCCTTTCCAAGCCCTGCCGTGCGCCCAAACAGTTTCCCCCCCACATATGGGGTATCAGCGTACTCAGGACAAATTGGACAACAACTTTTGTGGTCCAATTTCCTTGGGAAAAATCAAAAATTTGGGACTAAAAAATCATTTTTGTGGAAAATTGTTTTTTTTTTTTTCACACCCAGGCATTATAAACTTTTGTGAAACACTTTGGGGTTCAAAGTGCTCATAACAGATCTAGATAAGTTCCTTAGGGGGTCTAGTTTCCAAAATGGTGTCACTTGTGGGGGTTTCCACTGTTTAAGCGTATCAGGAGCTCTCCAAACACGACATGGCGTCCAATCTCAACTCCAGCCAATTTTAGTTTGAAAAAGTCAAATGGCGCTCCTTCCCTTACGAGCTCTGCCGTGAGCCCAAACAGTGGTTTTCCCCCACATATGGGGTATTGGCGTACTCAGGAGAAATTGCACAACAACTTTATCTGCCCATTTTCTCCTTTTACCCTTGTGAAAATAAAAAAAAGTTTGTAAAAGATCATTTTTGTGGCTAAAAAGTTAAATATTCATTTTTTCCTTCCACGTTGCTTCAGCTCCTGTGAAGCACCTGAAGGGTTATTAAACTTCTTGAATGTGGTTTTGAGTACCTTGAGGGGTGCAGTTTTTAGAATGGTGTCACTTTTGGGTATTTTCTGCCATGTAGACCCGTCAAAGTGACTTCAAATGTGAGGTGGTCCCTAAAAAAATGGCTTTGTAAATTTTGTTGTAAAAATGAGAAATCACTGGTCAACTTTTAACCCTTATAATTTCCTAACAAAAAAAAATTTTGCTTCCAAAATTGTGCTGATGTAAAGTAGACATGTGGGAAATGTTATTTCTTAACTATTTTGTGTGACATAGTTCTCTCTTTTAAGGGAAAAAAAATTCAAAGTTTGAAAATTGCAAAATTTTCAAAATTTTCGCCATATTTGCGTTTTTTTCAAAAATAAGCGCAAGGTATATCGAAGAAATTTTACCACTAACGTGAAGTACAATATGTCACCAGAAAACAGTCTTAGAATTGCGAAGATCCGTTGAAGCGTTCCAGAGTTATAACCTCATAAAGAGACAGTGGTCAGAATTGTAAAAATTGGCCCGGTCATTAACGTGCAAACCACCCTTGGGGGTTAAGGGGTTAATAAACAAATCTGAACGGCCATACATCCAAACATATGTCATGATGAGCATACTCATGCATATATCTGAGATTTCCTGTAAATATAGTCGGTAAAATAACCATACTCTCAATGTCCACCACTTTACCATCATTAGCAACAGCATCTCTTAAATTAATGTATTCATCTACTCAAAGATTTTGTTGATTCAATTGTATGTACAAAGGACACTCGCTTTCCACCTTGGCATACATATCTACTATAAATTGGTGAAAAAGTTGCCCAAGTTGTAAAATGTGGTTTGATGAACCTTGTCTGATCATTATTTGGTAGACGTAGAAGTCCATAGCTGATATTTTATTGGTTTGTTTATTGATTGGCCTAGCAGTGTTGGGATCAGTCTGCATTAGATTACAGTGATAGCCGTCTTGGTCATTCCACAATATTATAGGATATTGTGGAGTATCATATGATCTATGTGTTTCTGTAATGCGTTAAACATTTTCGCTTCGATGCAGAATATTTATATCTCGGCTTAGAAAGTCCCGTCCAACCATTACAATAGCTACTTCGTTAACACTTGGAGAATTAAATCTCACCAACCGGTGTCTTGTCGGCTCTTACTACAACCTGATATTCGGCACATCACATTCTTTGTAAGGCTGTTTAAAAAAGGTTTACTAACTGATTGTGTTGAATTAACAAAATTTTTCCATAAACACAATCTCTTTTTCTTGTCTTAGGTATAGCTTCACAACGTCGATCAGCTTGCATCTGTTTATCTCCCAAAAAAGTTAATTTGTAAAAATGTTGGATCCTGATTTGTTACAGGGAGCATCAAGTCTATTTTGTGATATATTTGGCCCTGGACTTGAAGGCTATGTGCACACGTTGCGGATTGTTAGCGTTTTTGCTGCGGTTTTTCGCGGCAAAACCGCTTACCCAACGCAACTCATTATATTCTATGGGATTCCGCAATGCTGTGCACATGCTGCGTGTTTTACCGCGGCGAAATCGCATTGCGGAAAAATACACAGCATGCTCATTCTTTTTCCGGAATCGCGGCGATTCCGCCGCCATAGGAATACATTGAACCTCTTACTTTCCGCATGTGGCTGTGCTCACCATGCGCAAAGTAAGCGGTTCATGTGCGGATGGTACCCAGGGTCTGGAGTAGAGGAGAGTCTCCTCCAGGCCATGGGTACCATATCCCTGTTAAAATAATAATTAAAATAAAAAATAATGATATTCTCACCTTCCAGCGGCCCCCGCAGCCTTCCTGGTCCTCAGCGACGCTCCCGGCCAATCCCGTTCCCAGGCGTCCTTAACGACAACGACCCCAGATGACGTAGCATCACACGAGACCGCTACATCATCTGGGGTCATTGTCGCTAAGGACGCCTGGGAACGGGATTGGCCAGGAGCGTCGCTGAAAGGCGGGAAGGCTGCGGGGGCCGCCGGAAGGTGAAAATATCACGATTTATTATTTTTTTTTAATTATTTTTACATTAGATCTTTTTACTATTGATGCGGCATAGGCGGCATCAATAGTAAAAAGTTGGTCACACGTGTCAAACACTATGTGTGACTCGTGTGACCAACCTGTCAATCAGTTTTCCAAGCGATGCTACAGACCGCTTGGAAAACGCTAGAATTCTGCAAGCTAATTACGCTTGCAAAATGCTAGTTTCTGGCAGGAATACGCATACCAATAAAAATGTGTATTTCCCGCAGCAGGGAGGTGCGGGATTGCCGCGGAAATTTCCGTGGCAATTCTGCAACGTGTGAACATAGCCTAAAAGTTGCCATATATCCTGCTTCCTTGAGTCTAACTGTCGAACCACAGGATGTCATCTGGGAAGATGAATTGTATCTCCTAATACTGTGCATACTTTCACGTCCGAAATGTCGCCACGCCATTGGGCAGTAAAGTTCACTTTTTCTATATTTTTTTGTGCTGCTTTTATATATATATATATATATATATATATATATGTATGTATATACAGACTATAATTACAGACTTTAAAGCGACTTATCAGGTTGCCCTACCTTAGCGAGCATATAGTTGCTGCCCCTTTAAGAACGACTTCTGGGTGCTTTCTGTCTAATTCTTTAATACCCTTAAAGCAAAATTTGTGGTTTTGCATTCAAACCCATACACCCATTTTGCTCTTTAGAGCCTAAATTCTGTGGCCAAATTTAGAGTTTTAATGTTCGCAGTATTTCTAATCTGGTGCTATATATTTTGACTTGTTTCCACTTTCATTTTGGGGGTCTCTCCAAATCCAGGCCTCCATTGGTTCAAAAATTTGATTTCCATTGATGATTTTTGTTTGATTATGTTGACAGCACATTCAACTTTGTACAGAACAAAGTATTCAATGAGAATATTTCATTCATTTAGATCTAGGATGTGTTATTTGAGTGTTCCCTTTATTTTTTTGAGATACATATATATGTATATATATATATGTATATATATATGTGTATATGTATATATATATGTGTATATATATATATGTATGTATATATGTGTGTATATATATATATATATATGTGTATATATATGTATATATATATATATATATATATATATATATATATACTGTGAGACAGTGAGGGTATGTGTGTTGAATGGGGTGTACATTTCACCTAGGTACTTTGCTGACGGGTATAAGGGAAATGTATGGCTTTGTAAACCTAGTGGTAGAGAAAGGTCATTACACCATCCATTCAAGTACACGCTTGCAGCTCAAACCTGTGGCCACTCAGGTGATAATTAGGAAACCAGAAGTAGGTGTCTGGGAATACAGACAGAGAGCTCGCTTAGTCTGGACAAGGAGTCTAGGCACAAGAAGCAGTCTCCAGGAGTTTGAGCTATCTCAGTCTGGGTGCTCGATGTACCCCGGACACAGGAGTAGTCTCAGTGAGAATCCGTTCGAATAGCGGCTGAATAGGAGTGGAGCTCTCTCAAGTCTGGACGTTGGATGTGCCTTCAGACACAAGGAGGAGACTCTGTGAACCTCCATGCTGGTAAATGCTGGTAAATTCTGAACATATGTGTTGTTTTGGCCCCGGCTGGTAGAGTCGGGACCCGGATAGATAGGGAAATCTATCTATGTGTAATTAGTGGCTAGACAAGCCCAGGTCTTCTGTTTATGATTTATTTTTATCTGTTTGCTGTGGACTTTAATAAAGCTGGTTGCGGCCAGTTTTCACCAGAACTGCTGTCTGAATGAACTGTTTTCGTGCCACTCTGTCTACCCAGACAGCGATCCTAGAGCTATATCCCTGAAAAGCTTACAATTGGCGGAGAATGCTGGGGCAGCACAGTGGCTGATACAAATGGTGCTGGAATGTGCATGCAGCACAGTGGCTTAGAGACAGCAATAAAGGTGAAGTCTGTTGAAATAGCAGCAGAGAAAAAAAAAAAGTGTGTCTGCACAGCAAAGCTGAACTTGTTGTGGAAAAGACTGTGGAGTGTGCAGCAGCAAAGAGAAACGTCTGATTGGAGCAGTCTTAAAGAGACAGTAGCCCTAATAGACTTTGCAAAAAAAAAAAAAAAAGTGTCTGCACAGCAAGGCTGAATTTTCTGTGGAAAAGGCTGTGGAGTGTGTATGTCTTGAGTGAAGACTGCCGTTGTTGAGACAGAGAAGTCTGACAGCATGGACGACGAGTGTGGATACAAGCATCTTGCTGTGACTCAGTGGGGTCACGAAGGCATCTTGCTGTGACTCGGTGGGGGTTACGAAGATTGTCGTCGCACTCAAATCCGGTTTTCAGCTGCAACTCGGCGGGGTTGTGAAGATTGTCGTCGCACTCAAATCCAGTTTTGCTGTGGCTCGGCGGGGCCACGAAGATTTTTCGGTGAAGTTCTGGTGTGAACAGTGCTCCGCGATGGCTGTGAACGGAGCAGCGAATGGGTCTGACAAGTCGGACCGCATATTTGAGAAATGTCTACTGGACATGCAACTGGACATGGTGCGGGAGCTGTGGGCACCGTATGGAATGGCGGCAGTGGACCATTCTATGGACTCTCCGGGGGTGCCAGTGTTGTCACAGAATGCCCGGGGAGGTGGTAAGAGATGTTGTGAACTGAGTCCTAAGACTACTGCTGATTTTTTTGTGTAAAAATTACCCTGCCGGTGTGGTTGTTAGGGGGTGGGGTCTAAAAAAGGGGCGGATTTTCACAAGAGTGTAGAGTGTGGAAAACTGAAAATTGTTACTGGTGGTGGGTTGGTACCTCCTAAAAATGACAATGTGACCGTTGATAACGGGGTAGCTCCAGTAGAAGGGGGTGACGTCAAAGTGGGAGGTGACCTGTTAGTCCACAACACCATGGGGAGTGACACAGACCCCGTAGCTGACTGGGACACTATGAAAGTAAAAAGTGAGTTCAGTCAGGAGAGGCTAGACGAGGGAAGAGAGTCCTCCTCTCGTCGTAGACGGCGCAAGGGCCACAAAAAGGTTGTTCCGGTAGTACTCGCTGAAAATGAAAATGAAGAGAATGTAGTACTGTCTGCCTATGCTTCAAGTGTGGATTCTCCTTTAGAGGTAGAAAAGGAGGGGGCCAGTCATGGCCAAGAGCTGGAACCTATTCGGCTGCAGTATCAGAGTGACATGCTGCAATTATGTGAAAACCTGGAGGACGTGTCCTCAGACCAGCGAGATCTAAAAGGAAGCAACGAGGAAGTTACCCTGTGGAAAGAGATGTTCCATGCCATTAAAGAGGACCGCCGCAAAATCAAGGAAGAGGTTTTGCAGTTGAAGCGTGAGAAGGAGGCGCTGCAGGATGGAGTTTCTGGAAGTGAACAAATCCTAGAACGATTGCGCGAACAGCTCAACCAGGAGCTGTGTGACTCCAAGAAGGAGTGTGGTGAACACAGTAAGGAAATGCAACAGATGAAGAGAGATTATGTGGATCTCCTCAGGGTCAAAGAAAAACTAGAAGAGGAGAAGATGGATGCAGAGCAAATGCGCCAGGTGGTTGAGACCACTCTGCAGGACACCCGTGATGAAAATGGTGATCTGCGCAGAAAGACCCTAGGTCTGGAAGCTCAGGTGAAGGAGCTACAGATGTCCTGTGATACTCTCCAGAAGGTGGAGATGCGCCTTAAGGAAAAGCTCAGCCAAATGGAAGCTGAGCGGGAAAAGATGGAGGAGTCCATCAGAGAAGCTACAGACCAGGGCCAGGAGTTGGCCACTGGAGATGAGAGGTGTAAAGCAGATACTTCCTCGAGTGCTGTGAGTTCGGATGATTCGGTGGATGTCGGAGCCGAGATCAAGGAGCTCAAGGAGTGGTTACAAGCCCATTAGACGCAAGAGAAGCTTCAGAGACGGGCAGCTGAGAGGCGAATGGCGGAACTAGAGGAAGAAGTTCTCGGGCTTAAAAGTCGCCTGATACAGTGTCACTCGGTGAACAAGGCCTCCTTGGAGAAAGAAAAGGGCAAACACGTTGCACTCGCTCCCTTTTGCCAGGAGAAAATAGACCTGAGGAGAGGTAAGAGGGTGGTAACGGAAGATAAATGTGAAATGGAAGTGGTCCGGACGGAAATTCACGAAATTGTAGCTGTGAGTCAGCTCAGAAGAAGTGTAAAGGGGGAAGAAGCTGAAAGTCAGTTGTCCCTGAACCCTGAGCTGATTGATCGTCTGGAAACCACTGGTGAGACAGAAACGTGTCGGTACAAGTGCCTCGTAGATGTACCCGAGGACTTGAGAGGAGAATGCACCCGTGAGTCTGTGCATGAAGCTTTTAGGAAGGCCGTGGGAGCCTGTAAGGTGTACTCGACTTCAGGAGCTAAACAGCTGGTGGTCTTGTCCACGACCGAAGTTACAGTGAAGAGGGTGGCAATCCTAAGTGACATGCACTGGCGATGTATTCGCACAAAGCGGTTTCTCCGGTTGAAGACAGAACAAACCGTTAGACAACTAAAGCTTATGAGAAAAGCTCACAGTCTACAGGAAGAGGTCATCCGGGTGCCTCATGTTCTGGTGAGAAAGCTGATTGGGAGAAATGGCCGAGCCATGCAGATAATGGTGAAGAAGTCTGGTGTGGTGAAAGTAAGCAGTCCACGTGATCGTCGGGACTGGATACCAGATGAAGACGGCATGGTGTCATTCTACGCTATAGGAACGGAAGAAAGTCTTGAATATGTGCGCATGCTGGTGGCGTACCGTGTGACCTACCTGCGAGAGGTAGAACAATTGAATCTCGCTAGACAGCGAGTAGATAGACAGCATCATCTGAGCAGCAGAAGATGGCAGCCGTCTAAGAATAGTGAGACCCGACAGAGAAAGGGCCCCCTAAATAACAGAACAGCTACGGCTGAAGTTAGGGACCTTACAAGATGTCCTGAGGGTAGTGGGCGTGGGTTTAGAGATAATGAGACCTCCAGTAACTCAGGTTTGAGAAGCCCATACAGACGACCCGATAGAGTACGGGACAGTACGAAGTCTAACCGGACCTTAAATACCCAGGCAAGACCTGACAAGGTTACGACGGACCGCTGGGAGCGGGGGAGACCTGACAAGGTTACGACCCAAAAATGTGACTGGACGAAGTCTGTGACAATGACAGACGGTAGGTCCCTAAGGAACGAGCGAATGTCATTGACTAATATTCCGGGGCTGAACAGAGCAAGGGACAAGTACATGGTCTCTGTGTGAACTGTGGGTTGAGGTGATTGGATATATTATGTGTTCAACCCCACAAGCTTAAACTTATGTGATGATCATGATAATGATGATGATGATAATGATGATGATGATCATAATGATGATGATGCTAATCATAATAGTGATGATACTGATAATGGTGATGACCGTGATAAAGATGAAATTCCTTTGCAGGTGATGTTGGGAGACGAGGATGGTGGTTCTCGGGAACCAAGTGTCCCTGACCTACCTGTGTCCTGTGACAATTTTGGGAGTGAGCAGTTGCGAGACCCCACTCTTAAAACGGCACAGGAAAATATAATTGTTCTAAATGAGGTTCCCCAAGAGCCTGGCTCTGAGGAGAGGTTTCCTCATGCTGCCATGAACAATAACCTATTGTATAGGGACACTGAAGTCCAGGGAGAGGTCGTGAGACAGCTCCTGGTACCTGACCTATATAGAAGTATAGTGCTGATGCAGTGTCCGGAGTTCACTGTCTCTTTGGGATTGTTGACCAGCCCTCCGGTCTGGATGGCCAGCCCTCCGGTCTGGAGAAGAGGGAGGGGATATGTGTTGAATGGGGTGTACATTTCACCTAGGTACTTTGCTGACGGGTATAAGGGAAATGTATGGCTTTGTAAACCTAGTGGTAGAGAAAGGTCATTACACCATCCATTCAAGTACACGCTTGCAGCTCAAACCTGTGGCCACTCAGGTGATAATTAGGAAACCAGAAGTAGGTGTCTGGGAATACAGACAGAGAGCTCGCTTAGTCTGGACAAGGAGTCTAGGCACAAGAAGCAGTCTCCAGGAGTTTGAGCTATCTCAGTCTGGGTGCTCGATGTACCCCGGACACAGGAGTAGTCTCAGTGAGAATCCGTTCGAATAGCGGCTGAATAGGAGTGGAGCTCTCTCAAGTCTGGACGTTGGATGTGCCTTCAGACACAAGGAGGAGACTCTGTGAACCTCCATGCTGGTAAATGCTGAACATATGTGTTGTTTTGGCCCCGGCTGGTAGAGTCGGGACCCGGATAGATAGGGAAATCTATCTATGTGTAATTAGTGGCTAGACAAGCCCAGGTCTTCTGTTTATGATTTATTTTTATCTGTTTGCTGTGGACTTTAATAAAGCTGGTTGCGGCCAGTTTTCACCAGAACTGCTGTCTGAATGAACTGTTTTCGTGCCACTCTGTCTACCCAGACAGCGATCCTAGAGCTATATCCCCTGAAAAGCTTACAATACATACATATGTATATTTATGTGTGTGTTGCATTGCTGGGTGTGAAGAAGAAAACTAGATACTGTAAAATAATAAATCTCCTGATATGTTTCCCTTATTATCTCCAGTAATTGTATTATTACACAGGATTTTTATGATGTTACATTGGCTCATCTTCTCATTCAGGTCTCTACAATATTGGATCCTCGCAGTGAAGATCTTCTACATAAGAACATTTTCCTGATTTACCCATCAAGGATGGATATGGACAGAGACAAGATGGCGGAGAGGATATTACACCTCACCCTAGAGATCCTCTTCCATCTTACTGGAGAGGTGAGAGATTCTGATGACGTCACATTACATCATTCTTATCTATGGGAATAACAGATGGACAGAACTGGAGAGGTGAGGACTCTGGAAATGTCTGTAGTGAGATTTATTAATGTGTCTCTCCATAACCAGGATTACACAGTAGTGAAGAAGACCTCTAGTGAGCACAGTCAGGACCCAGTGTCTGAGGGATGGGAAGACCCCTGAGTCCAATCACGGGGCCTCCACCTCACCCCCTGATACATGAGGACATCAATGACCAGAAGATCCTAGACCTCATCTACAAGATGATTGAGCTGCTGACTGGAGAGGTGACACTGCTGGGAATGCTGGGACATTATACAGTAACGCTATGAAGGGATCAGGGGATGACGGTATCATTGTATGTGACAGGTTCCTATAAGGTGTCAGGATGTCACAGTCTATTTCTCCATGGAGGAGTGGGAATATTTAGAAGGACACAAAGATCTGTACAATGACATCATGATGAAGGTTCCCCAGCCCCTCACATCACCAGGTAATAGACAGGACTAAATACACACGGCCTATAATTATCTGTATGTAAAGAATTAATTCAATCCCTTTATATGTTTCCTCCAGATCTATCGAGTAAGAGGACAACGCCAGAGAGATGTCCCCATCCTCTTTTTCCACAGGACTGTAAACAAGAAGATCTCGATGTTCCTCAGGATCATCAGGTAGATGGAGGGAAGGTGTCATGAGATCTCCCCTATGATGTGTAGACAGCTGTGAAGGTCTTGAGCTCAGGTTTTATCCACCGGTATTATATGTTTCATACTTGTGTAATGAGAATAGTGGAGATGGCAGGATTAGAGCTGATCATAGATGTGACTTCTCCATCTGTCTGTGACTTTTACAATATTTGCTTCAGGGTGAAGATCTGACCCATATTAATACTACAGAGACATATGTGAGAGGTGATGAGTGGTGTAAAGAGGAGATTTCTACATATGACTACCCAGGTGAGTAGTAACCACTAAATGTAGAGAAGTCCCAGATTCTTCTCAGTCATCGGTTATGGCTGCTTTATCGTTGGTGTAGTGCGGCCGTATCACAATCGTGTGATCACCATTTTGCCTCTAGACCACAACATTCTCCTTCACCAAAAACTGTTCAGGTGACTTTAGGCATTGAAAGCCCTTCTATAACAATTACAAACTTGAAGATCCACCTTCCTAAATTAGAAGACATTACCTGCCCAGATCTGTAAACTTGACAGCCAAATGACAGCGTACGTAGAATGTACTGACAAGTTAGAAAATCACTGAAGAAAAATATTATGATGGGCTTCTTAGAGAAAGCGGAGGGTAATGATGCTGTTGGCTTCCTAGAACCCTGATATCTTATTGGATGAATCTACCTTCTCTCTCTTCTGCGCAGCTGAATGTGCTCAGATGGTCCCTACAAGACCAGGTGACCAAACTTCACTGTTACGAATCGATCTACAACATTAAAGCGAACACTGATTAAAATTTTATTTTGGTTGATGAGATCCGTCTTTTGATTGTTGTTTAATCTGTATTTGCAGTTTTCAGTTAATGAGATTCTCTGCTTCAGGGCAGCCTGTGGTTGGGTCTTTATTTGATGCTTTGTTCTCATATTCAGCATTATGGGCTTAAGTGACAGGTCACTGATCCTTCAGTGACCTGCCTCCTATCTTAAATACTGCATGTAATAGTGTTGGCTTTAAAAAAAAAAAAACCTATCTCCAGCAAAATGGCGTTGTATTTGCTACTGCGCATGCACCGTTGCCATCTTGCTGGGGCCATTTTTTTTTCCGCTCCCACAAAATGGCGCCAACACATTAGCTTGCAGATGGGAAGTACTTGCAGAGATTGAGCGCATCGCTTGATGATAGATGCTAATGCGCATGTGCCGCTGTCAGAGCCATTTCTTTGGAGATAAATTGTCTCCAAGATGGCGGCGCATACGCGGTAGCATGTATCAGTAAGCAATGCATACAACTGTGCAATCTCTTCCACCGGCGTCATTTTGCTGGAGGTAAAAAAAATTTTCAAAGCCAATGCTATTATATGCAGTATTTAAAATAGGAAGCAGGTCCCTGAAGGATCAATGACCTGTCAGTTAATCCCATTAGGATGAATATGGGAACAGAGCACCACATAAAACCCCACCACAGGCCGCCCCGGCGCACGAGAATCTCATTATTTGAGAACTACAAATAAAGATTAAACAACAATCACAAGACAGGTTTCATAAACCAAGTTATCATTTTAATCAGTGTAATGGTGCCAACCTGATAATGCCTGTAGTTTACTTTGCAAAATCCTGATGACAGGTTTGCTTTAAATGTGCAGTGAGGGCCAAGTGTGAATCTCTGTGCAATAACAAGAGTTTCTTTTTATCCTGACTTCTCAATTTCTTAAAAAAAAAACAACTAACTTCAAACAGGATTGCAATAAACTACTAAAAACAATACACCTCTACACCTGTGGTGTTCTGGTCTCTCCTCAGTAATGGCTGACCGCCCTCATTTCCACTGGTTTCCACCCCCCTTCTTAGCTTGCTCCCCCAATCAGTCTCTTCCTTTGCTGCTCCTCCTCCCTGTGATGCAGGGAGTAGCAGTGTCTACTGGGAGTTGTAGTGCAGCAAGGGATTCATTAAGAGCTACTGCTGTGAATGTTTGTTCAGAGACATGATCTGCTGGAATTACACTAATGGGTCTCATTGCCGGTGTTACTCTGTCCCCCTGGTGAGTCACTGTAGGCCCCAAAGCACGAAATGACAACTCGCCATCTGCAAAAATAATCTGGGGTAAAGCATCCTGACTATTACCTCAGTTAGTCATACACAAATTATTTACAGGCCACAGGAGCTGGGAAAATATGCCCATATGTAATTGAAATGAGGATGCACCATTCTGGGGACCTTAGAAGCTTGGCCTATCTGGTCATAAGTCCCACTTGGGACGAGTGTGTACTATAGAGACCCCCCTCATTGACCCCTGGCTCTTGACCTTCAGGCTCAGGCCCCATGGCAGTCACTTATCTTCCTGGTTCTTCAGCACCTTCTAAACTCTCCCCCAACTGGGGACGGCACGGGCTGGAGGCTGGATCACACTTTTGTGGGGAATCTTCTCTACAGGACTGGTCCATTGGTAGTAGTGCCCAGATCCATCACTGGAATCACTCTCCATACCTTCAGTAATAACCGCAGGACTGGTCAATTTCTGATGCAAAGACTCCTATGGGGAGATCGATTGGCGGGATGAACTCCAGTGTCCTGTTGCTGCTGTAGCTGGACATTCTGCCCTACAAGCAACAAATGCTGGTGATGATATGTCTTGACACTTCCACCTCCTTTCCCTGGCTCCAGTCTGTACACCGGGATATCAGTTAACTTGTCCACTACTACATAGGATTCTGAATGCCATCGATCAGCAAGCTTGTGTTTTCCAGTGAGGCCCAGCTGATGGATTAGGACCCTATCTCCGGGCTGTAAGACATGGTCCCTGACTTTGCGGCCTTAACAAGTCTTGTTTCGCCCCCCCAATCGACCAGAAGCCTGATCAGCCAGTCTGTAGGCCTAGTACAATTCTTCCCTCAGCTGTGACACATACATTGGGTAGTTCTTTCCCGATGAATGATCAAAAGACACTCCAAAGCTAACTTCCACTGGCAGTCTTGCTTCTCTTCCAGACATGAGGAAATGGGGGGAGTACCCAGATGACTCATTTTTTTTGTACAGTTGTAGGCATGTACTAATTGAAAAATGTGTCGGCTCCAACGCCCTTTCCGTTTCGCATCCAAGGTGCCCAACATGTTAAGGAGGGTACGGTTGAACCTTTCAGATTGGAGATCTCCCTGAGGATGAAACGGTGTGGTTCTTGATTTCTTGATCCCACAAATCTCACACGATTCCTTAATTATTTGACTCTTGAAGTCTCTTCCTTGGTCAGAAAGGATAAGTGCTGGCAGCCCATAATGCACAAAGAATTTCTCCCACAAAGTTTTGGCCACGGTGGTTGCCTTCTGGTCTCTAGTGGTGTAAGCTTGAGCATACCTTGTGAAGTGATCAGTGACCACTAGAACGTTGCCGATATTTCTCTCATAAGGCTCAATTGAAAGGAAATAGATGCACATTAGGTCAAGGGGGCCATTGCTGGTAATGTTGACAAAGGGAGCGGACCGAGAAGGTGAAGTTTTTCCTCTGGTCACACCAAGCATAGGATTTGCAGTAACTCTCAATGTCAGCTTCCATTCTTGGCCAGTAAAACCGATCTGCTACCAGACTAATAGTCTCAACACCCAGATGTCCATGGTCATCATGCAGTGCTTTAATGACTATCTTCCAGAATCGAGTGGAAAGCACCAGTTGTGTTATGTTTCGGTAGCTGAGGAGAAATTGCAAAAAATAGCAAAAGTAGTAATACACCAGAGAGGCTGGAAACTATTGGATTACAGTACCCTAAACTAACCGCCACACTAGAAGTAGCCGTGGAGCGTACCTACTGTGATCCTAGACGCCTCGTCACAGCCGGAGAGATAACCACACCTAAAGGCAGAAAGCTGAAAGCTATCTGCACCGGAGCAGAACCCCCAAAGAAATAGGAAGCCCCCAAACGTAATGGCGGTTAGACAAGAAGAAAATACGGACGCAGACTGAAAATAGAATGAGCAAACGCTGGGGCCCAATCTGTCTAGATAGAAAAGTATAGGAAAGAATTCTGACTGCAACCCAAAAAAACCCTGACAAAAATACCAACACTTCTGATTAACAAAAAAACCTGAGATCACACGATCTCTACCACCTAAATCAGATCTCTGGTGTAACACACAGCAATTCAGCAAACAAAAAGTGACAAAGGAACAGAGCAAAAGTGCAAATACAAAATGAGCACAATTGCAGCGCCAGACCCAAAAAAGGGACCAGGCTGAAGTCCACTGCAAGCAGCAAACCAGCAAATAAAATCCAACCAGAGGAAAAAAAAACTGCAAATCACTTATCTGAATGAGAGCAGGAATGCAAGCTGAGCTCCAAGCAAGACCGGAAGAACAATTGATTACCGGCAAGGCTGAAGGGAGTTCAGGTCACTTATATCAGACCATTCAGAGCCAGCTGAAGGCCATTCGGCAATTAGTTCATTACCCTCAGCAACCACCGGAGGGAGCTCCAGCTCAGAAGTCGCCTCCAGATTATTCACAACACAGTTGTCTACGAACTTCTCGGTTCTGAGGCTTAATCTCTTGGTAGAGCAACCCAATCATCACAACCATGGAGTTTTGCTGTCAACTAAGCAAAGCAGCTTCCTTGGTTCTCGAGGCACTCCTCTCAGGCCTTCGGTCCCTGTTCATCCATCACCGAACAATCCACACAGAAGGGTCTTCCTGTTGGGCCTTTTCAACCTGAGTCTGAGTCAGCTGAGGCATGGAGCCGGCATCTACCTTAGTCAATTGACAGCACAAAGGTGAGGAAGCTTGCTTTGGAACTCTTAAGAAGGTATTTCAACCCCTGGATTGAACAGTCTTCCCTCTGTGTTGGTGGCTCAAGGTTTTTCCTAGCACCCATGACAGCACCCAAACGAGAGAGGGGATCCGCCCCACAAGGACAGGGAACCTTTAAGATAAAAAGGGCAGCTCCTCTCTCCGTGTCAGTGGTTTCCTGTCCTTGTAGGGCGGAGCCTTTTACTCACTTGGCGGCAGCAGTCCAGGCTGCAGAAGATGGAGGAATCCTTCACCCGGGCCGGTCGGCAGCGGCAAGGCACCGACTCTTCTACGGCCGGCGTCGTGGAAGCACCGCGGGGGGGCCCGATGGGGTTCCGGCCGAGAGCAGGCAGGCGACCGCGGTCCCAGCTCCGCCTGGAGAACCAGCGGCCCTGCGTCCCGGCGCGTATGGCCGGTATCCGGAGGTCGCCATGGCGACGAGGCAGGAGACCGGAAGTGATGCAGCGGAAGTCGCAGTGGTGACGCTCAGGGACCGGAAGTTGCGTTAATACACGGCCGGGACATCTTTCTACACCCGGAAGTGGGTGTATGGTACTGGTACCATGGCAGCAGTCTTAAGCGGCGATCACCAGGTCGAGCAGTTGCAATAGCGCAACATGGAAGCGCAGAAGCCCTATCTCCAGCAGTGGCAGTGGAGCCCGCAGCAGCAGCACAGTCCGCAGCAAAGTCCGCAGTAGCACCGTGGAGGCTCTTCAAGGGAGCGCCATAGGGAGTCCAGCAGCACGCAGAAGTCGAAAGATTCGAAGCGGAGCAGCTCCTCAAAGGCAAAAGATTCCAAGCCTAAAGGAGACCTTTTGGACAAAATCCAGCCTCCTGTTCCAGTACCATTTGTTGGTGGGGAGTGGTGAGTGAGCTTCGAGAATACCATTTATTAATACAGTCCTCTCTCTTCTCTCTCCTCTTTCCCTCTCTCCCTCTGTTTCGGTATCGCCTCATTATAATGGTCTCCTAGAAAACACACAGGGAAGACAAAACATGGGCAGTGTGCTTTGTGTGAGCAAAGCCTGGACAGTTCGTGGCCCAAAAAATTGTGTCAATCATTTATCAATGACACTATTGCCAAAGAAAGCCCAGAGTTCTCCAACTCCCTGAAGACCCTTATCAGAGCAGAAGTGGAAAGTTCCCTTAGTTCCTGGACTCGTACGGGAAGGGATAGGCCTAAAACGTCCCCTTCACCGCCCGAATCCTCGGAGGAAGGAATATTACATGACATTGCAAGTTCTTCCTCAGAGAGCGACTCGGGGTCAGGGTACTGCTTTCCACTAGAAGAGGTGGATAGGTTTGTAAAGGCGGTAAGGTCCACGATGGGGTTGGTGGACCAGAAGCCAAAAAAAATCAGTTCAGGACGTAATGTTCGGGACATTGGAGAGTAAAAAGTGCAGAACCTTTGCCTTGAATGAGCAGCTTCAGGCCCTAATAACCAGGGAATGGGAAAAGCCTGACAAAAGAGGACCCTTGCCGTCCTACTGGACGTGGTTTCCTCACATCTCCAGAATAGTCACCACGGACGCCAGTCCCAGGGGATGGGGTCTCATCTTGGGACTCACCTGGTTCAGGGTACATGGTCGTGGTATGCTGGAGCTTCTGGCTGTACGAAACGCGCTACAGACTCTTACCATTTCTGCAGGGCCATCACGTAAAAGTAATGTCAGACAATTGGGTCGCAGTGTCATATCTGAACCATCAAGGGGGTACACGATCCCAGACCCTTCTGCAGATAGCGACACAAATTTTTCAGTGGGCAGAGATGAACATTCTATCGCTATCAACCCTCCACATCAAGGGGAAAGACAATGTGACGGCGGATTTTTTAAGTCGCACGCCACTTCTGCAAGGGGAATGGTCCCTCAACACAACGGTCTTCAAACAGTTGGTACATATGTGGGGGGAGCCAGAGATCAACCTCTTTGCCACCCGACAAAACACCAAGGTGGAGAAATTCTGTTCCCTGAACCCGACATAGAGGCCATACACAGTAGACGCTTTTCAGATCAGGTGAACCTTTCCCCTAGCTTATGCCTTTCCCTAATATGCCTGATACCAGCGGTCCCCAGGAAGATCAGGCAGGACGGGGCGAGGGTGATTCTCATTGCCCCCTTCTGGCCAAAGAGAGCTTGTTTTTTTTGGCTCAGGAATATGTCGATTACGGCTCCCTGTGTCCTTCCGGAGATCCTGGACCTTCTAGCTCAATGGCCGGTTCTTCAACCTCAGGTTGGGCACTTCACAGCCTGGAACTCGAGAGGTCGGTGCTAGTAGGTAAAGGATTCTCTGATAACCTAATTTCCACCTTGTTAGCCTGTAGGAAACCAGTCACTACAAGGATTTATGGTAGAACGTGGAAAAGATTTTTATCTTCCACTGGATGTTCTCCGGAAGGCGAATACCCATAAAGGAGATTCTGGAATTCCTCCAGAGGGGGCAAGATCAGGGCTTAGCATTGAGTATGTTAAAGGTTCAGGTATCGGCGTTGGGGGCGCTCTATAACTATAATTTAGTTATATAAACGTTGGATAGTGAGATTCATCAAGGCCTGCACTAGATCTAGACCAGACCCGATAGCCAGAGTCCCTCCATGGGACCTGAATTTAGCACTGGATGCTCTGACCGAACCCCCGTTCGAACCATTAGAGGAGGCATCCATAAAATTGGTAACGTTCAAGACCATACTCCTGGTAGCTCTTACATCGGCACGTAGGATTGGGGACGTAATGGAGGATAGGATAGGCTGGGTCAGGTTTTAAGACTATTTGACCAAAGTAGTGTCAAGGTTTCATAGGTCCCGGGACATATCCCTACCCTCTTTCTGCCCTCACCCTAAGAATGATTGGGAAAAGAAATTTCATACACTAGACGTTAGGAGGTGTCTTCTTCACTATTTACAGCACGGGTCTTAAATTCAATTTACCAGGGGGCCGCTGGAGGTAGAATCTGGGTGAGGCTGGGCCGCATCAGGTTTTCCACAAGAAAAACGCTACTTGCAGTGTTTTTTTTTTGTCTCACCGCAAGTGCCGCACATGTTTGCAAGTCCCATAGGGAATGAATGAGGCCGAATCTATGTGTGTGCCCATGTAGCTTTTTCAAAGACAGTGGTTTCCTACCACACTAAAAAGACATACAAATAGGATGTTTAGATTGTGAGCCCCAATGGGGACAGTGTTGATGATGTATGTAAAGTGCTGTGGAGTTAATAGCGCAATTTCAATGAATAAATAGTATTCTTAATATTGTTACAATACCAGGATATGAGGATTTTCTGTTTCGAGGTCAAGAGCTCTCTGATGCGATGTTGCTGCCTGTCTCGCTGTCTTCCTCTTTTGACACTGCAGTATGGTGGACAAGAAAACATTAACTGGTTAACAGCAAGAAGTCATTCCCCCCAGCGCTCATTCCCCCCAGCTCTTATCCTCCCCAGCACTCATCCTCCCCAGCACTCATCCTCCCCAGCGCTCATTCCCCCCCAGTTCTTATCCTCACCAGCGCTCATCCTCCCCAGCGCTCATCCTCCCCAGCGCTCATCCTCCCCAGCGCTCATCCTCCCCAGCGCTCATCCTCCCCAGCGCTCATCCTCCCCAGCGATCATTCTCCCCAGTGCTCATTCCCCCAGCGCTCATTCTCCCCAGCGCTCATTCCCCCATTGCTCATTCTCCCCCAGCGCTTATTCTCCCACAGCGCTCATTCTCCCCAGCGCTCATTCTCCCCCAGCGCTCATTCTCCCCAGCGCTCATTCCCCCCATTGCTCATTCTCCCCCAGCGCTTATTCTCCCACAGCGCTCATTCTCCCCAGCGCTCATTCTCCCCAGCGCTCATTCTCCCCAGCGCTCATTCTCCCCAGCGCTCATTCTCCCCAGCGCTCATTCTCCCCAGCGCTCATTCTCCCCAGCGCTCATTCACCCCAGCGCTCATCCTCCCCCAGCGCTCATTCTCCCCCAGCGCTTATTCCCCCCAGCGCTCATCCTCCCCCATCGCTCATTCCCCCCAGGGCTCATTCTTCCCCTGGCCTGGCTCATTCCCCACCGCCCCGCCGCTCATTCTTCCCCTGGCCTGGCTTATTCCCCACCGCTCATTCTGAACCCGACGCACCTGAGTCTGTGTTGAAGTCCGGTCCCTGCTTGGCTGCTCCTGCTGCATGTGTTGTGAGTGTGACTCATACGCCTTGACTGCTGACAGGCTGCTGTGACTGTCTAGCCATCATCATACTCACCTCCTCGTGCTGCAGCTCCGATGGTCCAGTACCGATATCTTCCTGTATTAGCGCGCGGTCACACGTCACGTGGTACCGATCATTAAGCTCATGAATATGGGCGCCACGCCTGTGAGTGTGGAGTGGCGTCCATATTCATGACCTTAATGAGCGGTACTACGTGTGACTGTGATTTCACATGTGAGACTCGGCCATGTTTCTCGCATGTGTGATCCCGGCTGAGGTGAGGGCCGCAAACTATTGTCCCGAGGGCCCATGAGGTGAGGGCCGCAAACTATTGTCCTGAGGGCCGCAGTTGGGCCACGAGTTTGAGACCCCTGATTTACAGGCAACGGAGTCTAGTAGGAAGGATAGGGCTCTGTTTATCTCCTTCCAGGGTTCTAGAAAGGGGATGTGAATCTCGAGAGGTACCCTGTCCAGATGGATAAGGGAGACAATCAAGTTGGCTTATGTGTGTGTGGGAAGATCGATCCCGGATGATTTGATGGCCCACTCTACTAGAGCGATGGCAACCTCCTGGGCAGAGAGAGCTGATGTGTCTATCGAACAAATCTGTAAGGCAGTTACGTGGTCATCACCTTCCACCTTCTATAGCCACTATAAATTAGATCTGTCAGCCTCTTCTGATTTGATGTTTGGACGAAGAGTTCTACAAGCTGTGGTCACTCCCTGATAGATTAATTCTCTGTAATTCTCTCGTTTGGGTGCTAGGAAAACATGGGTATTACATACCGGTAATGTGTTTTTATGAAGTCCATGACCGCACCCGTAGATTCCCTCCCGTTTATAGGCTTTCTTTTTCACCCTTTTTTGGATGGTGGGTTATTGTACATAGCTTCACTGAGAGTGAGTTAAAGCTACCTAATAATTAAATTTAGTTGAGACATTTTGTAATGTGTAAATATATGTATGTGTGTCCACTAACCGGAGGTCCTCTGAAGCTCTGTAAACCACTAATGTGGAGAGAGGAGCCTCCCTTTTTATCTTAAAGGTTCCCTGTCCTTGTGTGGCGGATCCCCTCTCTCTTTTGGGTGCTGTCATGGGCTTCGTAAAAACACATTACTGGTATGTAATACCCGTGTTTCATCTCCGGGGCCGGGACTTCAATCCAAGCTGCTTCTTCCTCCTTCACCATCGGCCTGTACAGGAGGGACAAAGTATCTGCATCGATGTTGGTAGCGCCAGGTCGGTACTTCTGGCTGAAATTGTATATTGCCAGCGCAGTGAGCCATCGATGACCAGTAGCATCAAGCTTTGCTGTGGTCCTAACATAGGTCAAAGGATTGTTGTCAGTGTGAGCTTCGAAAGGCACTCCATAGAGGTAGTCATGTAGCTTGTCTATCACGGCCAACTTCAATGCTAGGAATTCAAGTTTGTGCGCTGAGTAATTGCACTCACTCAGAGTCAATTAAAGGCAAATGTACTAGGAGCATGATGGAGTCCTTAGACCAGTCTACTACAAGACTACTCCAAGCCTCTCTAAAGAAGCATCCACGTGAAGTTCATATGGTTTGTTGGGGTCCGCATAGGCCAGCACTGATGCCTGCGTCAAGCAGGACTTGAGGTTTTCAAAGGCCTCATCACACGCTCCGAAGGGTTCATTCACCTTGAAGCAGGCCTTGGTAGTGGTCTTCTTGGCGCAAGTTGTCCCTTGTGGAGGTGGATACCCTTGGGTTAGAGTTAAAGGAGTTAAAGGGAACTTGTCACCAACCCCTGACATTTTGAAGTAAAAGAGCCACCTTCAGCAGCACTAATGCAGCAGTCTGTGAAGGTGGCTCTTTTACTTCTGTGCCCCAGCAACGCTGAAATATTTAGTTTTATAAGTCGGTCCCCATACCTTGAATGCGTCTAAGAGGCATGTCCTCTGCCCGTGACGCATCCTCCCCCCAGCCGTCCATCATGGCTCTTCAGCGTCACCGCGCCTGCTCCTGCTTTTTTTTTTTACTTTAGTTTGTGTCCGGCGCCTGCGCTCTTGTATCAGTCCTGCGTCGTCACCTTTCCCCTGATCCCTCCCCGCAGTGTGTTATTATGTATTCACACTGCGGAGCAGGAAATCTGGCGCCTGCGCAGTACTTCCCCCTTCTCCCAGACTCCCTGCAGTGCCTCTACTTTCACTTTCAGAGAGTCTTCGGCGTTGGATGTGCTGAACTAGTTCTGGGCAGTCAGCAACCTATTTGTTTACAGTTTTTCATTTCGTATGATTTGTGGTGGGATTAGCCTGCGTCACTTATGTGAGTCTGCTCTCACTCTCAGACATGAATATGTCCGGTGGGCAACACAGCATATAAGTACAAAGGGCTGGAAAAAGGAGAGGAAGGCCCTAACGTTCGAGAGGGTGGGATGGGACTCCTCCTCATGTGCATGACAACAATACAAAGGTGACATCAACCCCATAAATATGAACCCCACTTGCCACTGCTACAGGGCAATAGGAAGAGACTGGCAAAGTGCCAGAATTCGCACATCTAATAGATGTGTCTTTTCTGGGCAGCTGCGGGCTGCTGTTTTTAGGCTGGGGGGGGCCATATCCATGGCCCCTTACCAGCCTAAGAATACCAGCCCCCAGCTATATGCTTTAGCAAGTTTGGCTGTTAACAGTGTGGGGACCACTCTATTCTTGTTAACTAGCCTTGCTGAAGCTGACAGCTGAGGGTTGCAGCCCCCAGCTGTGAGTTTTGTCTGGCTGGTTAGAAAAAATACAGGGGAACGCACGCGGTTTTTTTTTGTTTTGTTTTTTCAATTATTTATTTACAGCGCAGGAGCTGCAGATGAAAACTCCCATCCGCCGCTCCTGCTCTCACTGTTATAGCGGTATCAGGTGTCAGATGTTGAGAGCTGTAGTCCCATCCGCTGACACCAGTGACTGAAGGTAAACTTTATACCTCCGATCACAGCGGAGTGGTCACACTGTCTTTTGTTTGACAGCGTTGGAACCACGGCTCTCTGACCAGCGGGGAGGATTTCCATGCCGATCAGAAGCGAGCACGGCAAACACCCGGTGTTTGGGCAGCAGAACTTGAACAGTAACACGGACTTCCTGGTGAAGTGTGTGTTCAGTGTCCGTGCCCGAACAGTAGGTGTTCGGTACAGACGCCGAACTTTTCTGTTCAGGTTCACCCATCTATACTCCTGACACCAACCTGTGCCTATGCCTAAGCTTCCCTAATGCCCTATGCGGGTGCTTCCCCCCCTCCCTGCCACCGTCACATCCTTAGTTCCTCCTGACTGTCACCTCTACTTATCCAGGCTAGTTCACTGGCCAGCAAGGATGCTAGACTCGCAACTGCAGATGTTATAACACGGGGGGATACAACCAAGGGACAGACAAAAAGGATACTACTCAGCTTAGAATCTGATGCGCTAAGCTCCACAGTAGCAGAGTAAACGGCACCAGGATAAAAGAATTCCAACAGCAGCAATACCACAGGCAAGCTCCACACAGCTAGCTTGTCTGCCTAGAAGAAAACTCTATAACCGATGATCAGCTGATCTTTCATGTAACGATTTAAAGGGAGTTGGGAGTGGTTACCAACCAACATCAGCTGACGAGCCTAAAATAAACTGCCAGCAAGAGACTGACATTATCTCTTGCTGGACCAAAGGAAAATAATACATTTAAATTCCAGCAGACCCAGAGCTGCCACGAATCACTTAGGAATTTGGGACATCTGCAACTCCCAGGCAGTCTTTAAAAGAAGGTTTCCATTGTCTCTTCCAAACATCAAACATCAGAACATCAAAACAACTGAAACCCCATAAAGTTAATCCATTTTGGAAATTATAACCCACAATGAATTAATCTATAGGAGTAGTGATTATTTTGACTCCATAGGCATTTTCCGGAAATTAGCACGCAGTGGATGTTTGAGAGTGAAAATGGCATATTTGACATTTTATTACTCAACACATAGACACGTGGTCAAAATTGTTTGTACCTCTCATTTAATGACAGAAAAACCCACAATTGTCACAGAAATAACTTGAATCTGACAAAAGTAATAAAGAATAAAAAAAATTTGAAAATGAACAAATTAAAGTCAGACATTGCTTTTCAACCATGCTTCCACAGAGTTTTTTTTTAAAAATGACACTCATGAAATAGACCTGGACAGAAATGATGGTACCCTTAGCTTAATCAGTGTGAAAATGGATCCATCTCACATACCAGGGTGTTGATGAAAATCTTTTCTTTATTTAGAAAAAATCTTTTTAAAATGATGCAACATCAATTAGGACGTCACAAATATGCAAATATGAAATAGGGGGTGATGTATGAAAAGAACCGTACGCGTTTCGAACAATAAAGTTCTTGAACACTGGTCACAAGGCAGGATACCACACTAAAGATTTAAGTATACTCCTACTTAATTGTTGGAATAGGAAACACATAGGAAATTATGGCGATACAAATTAAAAACACAGAAGCTGCACAAGAAATACTTCAGAAACATTGCAGAGATATAAGTGGGTTAAAATCTTGCAAAGACCATAGAGACCAAAGACCAAGATTTGTATACATATTATGTATTATGTATTGTATGTATGTATTGTATACATATTAAAAGCATACTCGGACAGATAGTAAATATAAATGTGTTACAGAAAAAATATATACACACTGACGAGTCTGCTGACACTAAACTCTTATGAGTATGTCTATATACAGGACTATTATCACCAGTGTTCAAGAACTTTTTTGTTCGAAACACGTATGATTCTTTTCATACATATGGATATAGGTTGAACTAGATGGCCTTAGTCTTCCTTCAACCTTAATAACTATGTTACTATGTTACCCCTATTTCATATTTGCAATGTTGTCTGAGACGTCCTAATTGATGTTACATCATTTTAAAAATATTTTTTCAAAATAAAGTCGAAAGAAAAGATTTTTATCAACACCCTGGTGTGAGAGCTGGATCCATTTTCACACTGTTCAAGTTGTCAAGTGCTTTGCAGCAGTAGGATTCCTGTGTTCCTATCCTGGATTGGAACTACGCCTCAGGGTGAGGTGATTTTTTTTCATTTACCCTTGACTTAATATTTTGTTGCACAACCTTTTGAGGCAATCACTGCAATCAAGCGATTCCTGTAACTGTCAATGAGACCTCTGCACCTCTCGACAGGTATTTTGGCCCACTCCTCAAAAGCAAACTGCTCCAGTTGTCTCGTGTTTGAAGGTTGCCTTTTCCAGACAGCATGTTTCAGCTCTTTCCAAAGATGCACAATAGGATTTAGGTCAGGGCTCATAGAAGGCCACTTCAGAATAGTTCAGTGTTTTCCTCTTAGCCATTCTTGGGTGTTTTTAGCTGTGTGTTTTGGGTCATTATCCTGTTGCATGACGCATGACCTGCGACTGAGACCAAGCTTTCTGACACTGGGCAGCACATTTCTCTCTAGAATCCCTTGATAGTCTTGAGATTTCATTGTACCCTGCACAGATTCTAGACACCCAGTGCCAGATGCAGCAAAGCAGCCCCAGAACATAACTGTCATGTATAGTGTACAGTTCCTATAGCGTCTTGTGCTTGGGTGCGAGGAAAACACAGGAGACATAGGTTGAAATGAAATGACTTGTATTACTTCATACAAGCATGCAGAAAAGTTCACACAGTTTGCAGGAGAGACACAGCAGGCCAGAGTAACTTCAAGCACTACAATAAATCTCCAAAGCAGGTTCAGGATCTCTTCTCTGTACCGTAATTCCTCTGCAAACATGGATTCACCAAACAGCAGGTTTCCAGAGTCCAAAAGTGTTCCAAGGTTCCTCAGTAGGGAATAGCTGGAGTACAAGTCCAAGGCTTCCAGGAGTCAGGTCACAGACTGACTGAGGCTTGATTCAGGAGCACTGATTGTTCAGCTGAGGCTGCTTAAGAAGCAAGAGGGAAGAATCAGGGCGGGAACATGAAAACTGGAAACTCCATATTAACTGAGGGCAAGAGCTGCAGAAAGACAGAAAGCAAAATGGCCGACGGAAAACTGAGTTTCAAGGAACATGTCAACAGAGACAAAGAACCTTACATTACTCCCCCCTTAGGGACAACCTCCGGATGACCTCAGACCAGGCTTGTCAGGGTACCTCTGATGAAACTGGCGGAGCAGGAGAGGAGCATTTACATTATTGACTGGGTTCCCATGAGTTGTCCTCCACTGGGTAGCCCTGCCATTTAATCAAATATTGCAACTGATTTCTGTACAACCTGGAATCTAGAATCCTTTCCACCATAAATTCTTCCTGACCATCGACCAGCACTGGGTCAGGGCAAGGAGAAGAACGTCCAGGAAACGTATTGGGTGTTGCAGCCTTTAGTAGGGATACATGAAAGACAGGGTGGATTCTCATAGTTCTGGGCAGTTGAAGACGACAAGCAACAGCACTTATAATCTTATTGATCTTATAAGGTCCAATGTACTTATGTCCCAATTTAGACGATGGAATCTTTAATTTAAGATTTCTGGTTGACAGCCAGACCAAATCTCCTACCTTGAAAGCTGGTGCAGGTTTACGAAATTTATCTGCTGCTTTCTTGTACCTTTCCTGAGCCAATTCTAGATTTTCCTTTAGAAGATCCATATTCTTTTGTAAAGAAGTGATTCTTTCAGCCACTGCCGGCAAGGGCGTATCTATGGGAAATCGAGGAAGAATGTTAGGATAATAACCTAGATTGGAGTAAAAAGGAGACTGCTTAGTGGAGGCGCTCTGAGAGTTGTTATAAGAGAACTCAGCCAGTGGAAGTAGATCCACCCAATCATCCTGTAGGTGGCAGATAAAACAGCGGAGATACTGCTCCAGGGTCTGATTGGTTCGTTCTGTCTGTCCATTAGTCTGGGATGAAAAGCAGAAGAAAGGTTTACTTTAATGTCCAATGCTGCACAGAAATTTTGCCAAAACCTTGAAGTGAATTGCACCCCTCGATCCAAAATGACCTCATCCGGTACTCCATGTAAGCGAAACACATTCTTAATCATCAAGTCTGATGTCTGTTTTGCAGTGGGTAAGCCGACACAAGGGATAAAATGAGCTGCCTTTGTTAGACGGTCAACCACCACTAGAATGGTGTTCTTCCCTTGAGAGGTTGGTAACTCCACAATGAAGTCCATAGAAATGGATCCCCACGGGCGGGACGGGGTGGGAAGAGGTTGCAACAGACCAGTTGGTGAGGAGCGAGGTGTTTTGCATCTTGCACAGACTTCACATGAAGTGACATAGCTTAAGACATCTTTCCTGTAAGTGGGCCACCAAAAGAAACGAGAAAGAAATTCTTGTGTCTTTAGAATTCCCCTATGCCCGGCTATCTTGGAATCGTGGATGAGTTGCAATACTCTCAATCTGACTGTTTCAGGTATATACAGACGTTGTCCCTGAATCCACACACCATTCTTAAAGACAAAACTTACGTCCCTTGGGGGTTGAGCCAACAAAGAATCCGCATGGTATGCTTCCTTGATGTCCTTAAGTAGGTCTTGATTATGAATCACTCCCAGGAATCTAGAGTCAGGAAGAATAGTCTTAGGAGGAGTAAGTGGACGTGTCTCTGCTGAATGAATCCTAGAGAGTGCATCAGCCTTTCCATTGCGCGATCCTGGTCTATAAGAAATGACAAAATTAAATTGGTTTAGGAAAAGATTCCAGCGAGCCTGGCGAGGAGTCAGGCACTTAGCCGACCTGATAAATTCAAGGTTACGATGGTCTGTCAGGACGACTATTTGCTGTGCAGCTCCCTGAAGAAGGTGTCTCCATTCCTTGAAGGCGGCAATAATGGCCAACAATTCTCTATTGCCCACATCGTAGTTCCTCTCAGCCGAAGACAACTGCTGGGAAAAGAAGGCACAGGGATGCAAGACATTCTTCTCACCTGTTCTCTGAGAGAGTATAGCTCCAACGGCACAGTCTGAAGCATCCACCTCTATTATGAAGGCAAGCTCGGGGTTGGGATGTACTAAGATAGGTGCGGTGGTAAATTTATCCTTTAAACAGGAAAATGCTTCCTGAGCTTGCGGGGTCCAGGAGAACCTAGACTGTTTCCGGGTAAGTTGGGTGATAGGTGACACTACCTCAGAAAAATTCTTAATGAAACGTCTATAGAAGTTGGCAAACCCGATGAAACGCTGCACCTCCTTCACATTTCTAGGAATTGGCCAATCCTTGATGGCTTGGGTCTTGCTTCCATCCATACTAATCCCTTGCGTAGATAGTACATACCCCAGAAATTGAATTTCGGTCCTATGGAATTCACATTTTTCAAGTTTGATGTAGAGATGGTTTTGTCTTAGGCGTTCTAAGACCATTCTCACATGTCCATGATGTTCCTCTGTGGAGTTAGAAAAAATTAGAATATCATCCAGATAAATCACCACAAATGTATCTAGGAGATCCCTGAAGATATCATTCACGAAGTGTTGGAAAATGGCTGGGGCGGTACTCAGACCAAAAGGCATAACTAGATATTCAAAGTGTCCATAGCGTGACCTGAAAGCAGTCTTCCATTCATCCCCAGGTCTGATACGGACCAAGTTATAGGCCCCACGGAGATCCAGTTTAGAGAAAATTTTGGCATGCCGCACTCTCTCCAACAACTCAGGGATTAAAGGCAATGGATAACGGTTTCTAATAGTAACCTTATTGAGTTCCCTATAGTCTATGCAGGGTCTCAGAGATCCATCTTTCTTCTTCACAAAGAAGATGGGTGCACCTGCGGGAGATGAAGAGGGGCGTATGAAGCCCTTGGCTAAATTTTCGTCTATATAATCCTTCAAAGCTTTTAGCTCGGGCCCCGCTAGGGGGTAGATCTTACCAAAAGGTATCTCTGCTCCGGGTAATAATTCAATTGGACAATCATATGGACGGTGAGGAGGAAGCTGATCAGCGTTCTTTTTGTCACATAAATCCACATAGTCCTGGTATACAGCTGGTAGTTCAGGGACTGACATGGTTCCTTTAGGAACAGAGCAAGCTGAAACTCCTTGACTCATCTGTTTCTCCGGAAAGTGTAATTCCTTGGTCTCCCAGTTAATCGTAGGATTCTGCGCCTGCAGCCATGGTAGCCCTAGAATGATGGGAAAGTGGGGAGAAGAGATAAGCAAAAAATACATTTTCTCCTGATGATCTTTACCCATAAGGACCCTCAAAGGCTCTGTTTCTTGATCCACTGGTCCAGAAGTCAGTAGAGAGCCATCCACAGTCTCCATCTGTACTGGAGTAGCCTTCTTCACTGAACGTATCCCCTGTTTCAGAGCAAAGGAGATATCCATAAAATTTCCACTTGCTCCTGAGTCGATCATAGCAGAGCTAGACACCCAGACTGAGTCCACCCAGAGTTTGATGGAAAGGAAGCAATGAGAATTGTTTCTTTTACAACTCAGCTGGGACACCGCTGAGGAAACTTGAAAAATTGCAGCGTTTATACCGTCATCGTCCCCAGAACTAACAGAGTTTAAGTCCGAGAAATCAAGATCTCTTGCAGCAGATCTCTCTGGAGCCTGAGGCTCGGACATGACAGAGCTCCTCTCGCAACACTCACAGTGAATGACTGCTGCAGTAGTCTTACGAGAACGGCTGGGGCAGTTTATAATGAAGTGCCCTGACTTACCACAGTAGAAACATAGATTTTCCTTTATACGATGTTCTTTGCGTGCATCACTAACCCGTCTTTGTAAAGAGTCCACCTGCATGGGTTCAGGTTCTGGTTCCCTTGTGATCCTACTCAAAGGTTCCTTAGCTGAGGAGGGAGGTAGTAAAAGGTTAGTGCGATTATTTTCGAACCACCTCTCTTGTCTGCGTTCAGTCAGACGAGCATCAATACGGATACAATAGTTAATAAAGTCACCTAACGCAGTGGGAGGGTCGGCACGAGCAATTTCATCCTTAATCAGTGGAGACAACCCTTTCCGAAAAATAGATTTTTTAGCGGAAGTGTCCCAAGTGGTATCAAGAGCCCATCTCCTGAAATCCAGGGCATATTCGGCTACTGAACGCTTACCTTGGCGCAAAGTTAACATGGCTGCTTCAGCTGTTGCACCTCGATTGGGGTCATCAAACACCTGCCCCATGGCTGAAATAAAAGCATCAAGGTGATTCAAACAATCATCCTCAGTCTCAATCAGAGGGTTTGCCCACATCAAAGCCTTATTGGTAAGCAACATGATTATAGTAAGCACTTTGGATCGTTCAGTGGGAAATTGTGAAGCATGTGCAGAGAAAAATAAATTGCATTGATTAATAAATCCCCTGAATTTCTCACGTTCACCGCCAAAACGAAAAGGAGGTAATTTGGGGATTTATTAATTAATCCCCTTCGCCTCAAAACTACTGGAACAGCATGTATATCTTGAACTGTCCTCCCACCTTTCCTCCTGCTCCCTCTTTGACCGGTTACAATCAGGCTTTCGACCGCATCACTCAACTGAAACTGCCCTAACTAAAGTCACTAACGACCTGCTAACCGCCAAGAGCAAGCGACACTACTCTGTCCTCCTTCTCCTGGACCTGTCTTCTGCCTTTGACACCGTAGACCATTCCCTCCTACAGATTCTCTCATCTCTTGGCATCACAGACTTGGCCCTATCCTGGATCTCATCATACCTAACAGACCGAACATTTAGTGTCTCCCTCTCACACACCACCTCCTCACCTCGCCCCCTGTCTGTCGGTGTTCCCCAAGGCTCAGTCCTAGGACCTCTACTCTTCTCCATCTACACCTTCGGCCTGGGACAGCTCATAGAATCCCACGGCTTGCAGTATCACCTCTACGCCGATGACACGCAGATCTACCTATCTGGACCTGACCTCAACTCCCTACTGACCAAAATCCCACAGTGTCTGTCTGCTATCTCGGCCTTCTTTTCTGCTCGCTTTCTCAAACTGAACATGGACAAAACAGAATTCATCATCTTTCCCCCACCTCATTCTACCCCTCCACCAGGCCTATCCATCAATGTCAATGGCTGCTCGCTTTCCCCAGTCCCACATGCTCGGTGCCTTGGGGTGATCATCGACTCTGCCCTCTCTTCAAACCACATATCCAAGCCCTCGCCACCTCCTGCCGCCTCAAACTCAAAAATATTTCCCGATCCGCTCATTCCTCAACCATGAAACCACAAAAACACTAGTGCACGCCCTTATCATCTCCCGCCTCGACTACTGCAACCTCCTACTGTCTGGCCTCCCCTCTAGCACTCTGGCACCACTCCAGTCCATCCTACACTCTGCTGCACGACTAATCCACCTGTCTTCCCGCTATTCCCCTGCCTCCCCACTATGCCAGGCCCTTCACTGCTTCCTATTGCCCAGAGGCTCCAGTTCAAAACCTTAACCATGACATACAAAGCCATCCACAACCTTTCTCCTCCATACATCTGTGACATGGTCTCCCGCTACCTACCCACACGCAACCTTCGATCCTCTCAAGATCTCCTTCTCGACTCCCCCCTCATCTCTTCTTCCCACAACCGCATACAAGACTTCTCCCGGGCTTCCCCCATACTCTGGAACTCTCTGCCGCAAAACATCAGACTTTCACCAACAACGGAGACCTTCAAGAAAAACCTGAAGACCCACCTGTTCCGACAAGCCTACAACCTGCAATGATCCTCAGTGTACTGAACCATCGCACAACCAGCTCTACCCTCTCCTAGTGTATTCTCACCCATCCCTGTAGACTGTGAGCCCTCGCGGGCAGGGTCCTCTCTCCTTCTGTACTTATGCGTCCCTTGTCTAGCACATGTTTATTGTATCTGTCTATATTTTTCCCCTTTTCATATGTAAAGTGCCATGGAATAAATGGCGCTATATAAATATATAATAATAATAATAATCCCAGAACTTGGGGTTATGGCAGGAGCCTGGGCTCGTTCCTCTAGAGCCTCAATCCTGGCTCGCAATTCCTGGGTAGTCTTGTCCAAACACTTGCAAATTATGATTAGTGAGGTCCTGTAGGCTTGCAAAACGGGTTTTTAAAGTCTGTACATCTGAAAGGATTGTATCAGTCACTCCGCAAAGTTCCTTTATGAGGGCCTCCATCTTCCAGATCTTTTAAGGCAAAGGTGCTGGAAGGAGAAGAGGAAAGGAAAAAAAAAAAGAACAATAGTGTTTACCTGTGGTAACACTCCAGAGTAAAATTTTAAGGGAATGCGCTCACCTGGAATGGTTGTGAGAAGTCACAACCACTGTCATCACATAAGGTATTAAACGGACATCTGATATCCACAGTCACAGCAGACACGGCTTTCCCAGACCCAGCAGACACTAAACATTGGCTCCTGAATCTTGTCATGTATAGTGTACAGTTCCTATAGCGTCTTGTGCTTGGGTGCGAGGAAAACACAGGAGACATAGGTTGAAATGAAATGACTTGTATTACTTCATACAAGCATGCAGAAAAGGTCACACAGTTTGCAGGAACAGCAACAGGAGACACAGCAGGCCAGAGTAACTTCAAGCACTACAATAAATCTCCAAAGCAGGTTCAGGATCTCTTCTCTGTACCGTAATTCCTCTGCAAACATGGATTCACCAAACAGCAGGTTTCCAGAGTCCAAAAGTGTTCCAAAGTTCCTCAGTAGGGAATAGCTGGAGTACAAGTCCAAGGCTTCCAGGAGTCAGGTCACAGACTGACTGAGGCTTGATTCAGGAGCACTGATTGTTCAGCTGAGGCTGCTTAAGAAGCAAGAGGGAAGAATCAGGGCGGGAACATGAAAACTGGAAACTCCATATTAACTGAGGGCAAGAGCTGCAGAAAGACAGAAAGCAAAATGGCCGACGGAAAACTGAGTTTCAAGGAACATGTCAACAGAGACAAAGAACCTTACAATAACAGAGCTTCCTCCATGTTTCACAGTAGGGACAGTGTTCTTTTCTTAATATGCTTCATTTTTCCATCTGTGAACATAAAGCTGATGTGTCTTGCCAAAAAGTTCAATTTTTGTCTCATCTGTTCATAGGACATTCTCCCAGAAGCTTTGTGGCTTGTCAACATGTAGTTTGGCAAATTTCAGTCTGGCTTTCTAATGTTTTTTTTTTTTTTTCAACATTGGTGTTCTCCTTGGTCGTCTCCATGCAGTCCACTTTGGCTCATACAATAATGGATTGTGCAATCTGACACTGATTCATCTTTTGGACTTGCTCAGTGGTCCTCCTCAGCCACCCACACAGAAGGGCATACATTAGACCTGGTCTTCACCCGTCTCTGCTCTCTATCTAACTTCACCACCTCCCCTCTCCAGCTATCCGACCACCATCTACTCACTTTCTCATCCCGGTCCTTCTCACCTGTCACCCATGTCCAGCAACATGCGCACCCGCACAGAAACCTTGCACATCTAGACACCCAGACGTGTTGTGAATGGGTTTGAGATGAGTTCTGAGCAGAGGCTCCCTCTGGTGGTTACAAGCGGTACTAGTGAGGATTGGGAATCAGGTGTTACTGATTGGTCTTATTTAAGGGAATCATTTTCCCATCAGGGTTGCCGGTGATCAATTGTTCTGGTCTGAATCCTTCTTTCCAGTTTCCCTTGTAGCCTGCTGTGTCGTGTCTGCATCTCCTGCTATCAGATAAGACAATTTCTTATTGTTTGTTTTTGCTATATTTTTGCATTTTGTCCTGCACTTCTGTGGGGCCTTCTGGGTCCCCTCCGGGGGCTTTTGCCCTCTCAGTTTGGTCCAGCCACTGTGTTTTGTACTTTTGCTTTTTGCAGTTTTTTCAGTGGCTGCTGTTTTTGTTACACCAGAGAACTAATTTAGGTGGTAGAGGTCGTGTGATCTCAGGTGATTTTGAAATTAGTAAGTTGGTGTTTTTCAGGGTTTTCTGGGATTGCAGTAAGTACCCTTCCTATCCTTTTCTATTTAGATAGTTTGGGCCCCAGCGTTTGCTCATACTATTTTCTTTCTGTGTCAGTATTTCCTCTTGTCTAACCGCCATTACATGTTTGGGGGCTTTCTATTATCTTTGGGGTTCTGCTCCGGGGCAGATAGCTTTCCTATTTCTATCTTTAGGTGTAGTTAGTTTCTCAGGCTGTGACGAGGCGTCTAGGACCATCGTAGGAACGCTCCACGGCTGCCTCTAGTTGCGGTGGTTAGTCAGGGTACTGCAATCTCATAGATTCCAACTGCTCTGGTGTATTTCCTTTTTTACCTGCACTCCTCAGCTACCGTAACATAACAGTATCACCGGCCTTAAAAATTGTATGGTACTCACAGAAGGGAAAAAATATTTTGAAGGAAGAAAAGTTGTCAGAGATATTTTTCTGTTTGTTGCATTTTTTTTTTTTTTTTCCCTCTGTATCTCTGGGTGCTGGGGAGGATCTTTTCTCCCAATGGAGTTTGCACAGTTGTCTGGCCGTGTGGATCAGCTTGCCACTGAGGTTCAGAGTATTGCTGCATATCTTGCTAGGTTGCCTGTTGTGGAACCTAGGATTCCCATGCCAGATTTGTTTTCAGGGGATCGAGCTAAGTTTCAGAATTTCAAAAATAATTGTAAATTGTTTTTTGCCTTAAAATCTAAGTCCTCAGGAAACGCAGCGCAGCAGGTTCAAATTATCATCTCTCTCCTGCGCGGCGATCCTCAGGATTGGGCTTTTTCCCTCACACCTGGGGATCCTGTTTTGAGTGATGTTGATGCATTTTTTCAGGCTTTGGGGTTATTGTACGATGAGCCTAATGTCACTGATCAAGCTGAAAAAGCCTTGTTGGCATTAAATCAGGGGCTTGATGACGCTGAGTTATACTGTCAGAGATTCCGTAGGTGGGCAGTCCTGACCAAATGGAATGACGACGCTTTGGCGGCCCTTTTCCGGAAGGGTCTGTCGGATAATGTAAAGGATGTTATGGTGGGATTCCCTGTCCCCTCTGGTCTCAATGATTCTATGTCATTAGCGATTCAAATTGACAGACGTTTGCGTGAGCGGAGAAGTATGCGTGGAGTGGTGTTGCCTTGTGAGCCAGCTGCTGAGCCCATGCAGTGTGATGGAGTGGTGTCTGGGGCACAGCGTCATGAGTTTCGAAAGCGCAATGGGTTATGTTTCTACTGTGGTGATGCCTCTCATGCTATTTCAGTCTGCCCTAAGCGGGGAAGACGTTTTGCACGCTCAGTTGTCTTGGGTAGTGTTCAGACTAAGTTTTTATTAACTGTCACTCTGATATGCTCTCTGTCCTCATTTTCTGCTCAGGCTTTCGTTGATTCTGGAGCAGCTATTAACCTGATGGATTATGATTTTGCTAAACGTTGTGGATTTCCCTTGATACCCCTACAGAAGTCTATTCCCCTACTGGGGATCGATTCTACCCCTTTGGCTGAGAATAAACCCCAGTTTTCTACTCAGGTGATAATGAGGGTTGAACCTGATCACCAGGAGTGCTGCAAATTTTTGGTTCTATATAATCTGCATGACATTATCGTGCTGGGTTTCCCTTGGTTACAGTCTCATAATCCTGTTTTGGATTGGAAATCTGTGTCTGTAACCAGTTGGGGCTGCCAATGTGTTAATACCAACACTCCTGTTTTTTCTGCCTCCCCCAGGCTGAGGATGTTCCTGACTTTTTGTTTGATTTTTCTGATGTGTTTACGCGAAAGTAAATCTGCATCCTTACCTCCCCATAGGAGCTATGACTGCGCTATTGAATTAGTGCCAGGTAGTAAATTCCCTAAGGGTCGCCTTTTTAACTTGTCTGTACCTGAACATGACGCTATGCGGTCTTATATCAAGGAATCATTGGAGAAGGGTCATATCAGACCATCCTCTTCACCCTTAGGTGCCGGTTTTTTCTTTGTGGCCAAAAAAGATGGTTCATTAAGGCCGTGTATTGATTATCGTCTCTTGAACAATATTACTGTGAAATATCAATACCCGTTACCCTTGATTTCTGACCTGTTTTCCAGGGTGAAAAACGCTACTTGGTTTACCAAGCTTGACCTCAGGGGGGCGTATAACCTTATTCGCATTAAGCACGGGGATGAATGGAAGACGGCATTTAACACCCCTGAAGGGCATTTTGAGTACCTTGTGATGCCCTTTGGGCTCACTAATGCTCCTTCCGTCTTCCAGTCCTTCATGAATGACATTTTCAGGGATTTTGTGGACAAGTTTCTGATTGTTTATTTGGATGATATCTTGATTTTTTCTAATGACTGGGACTCTCATGTGAAACATGTTCGAACTGTATTCCAGATTTTGAGAGAGAATGCTCTGTATGTGAAGGGATCAAAGTGTCTTTTTGGCGTACAGAAGATCTCATTTCTGGGATTCATTTTGTCCCCATCTGTTATTGAAATGGACCCGGTCAAGGTTCAGGCCATCTGTGATTGGGTCCAACCTACTTCATTAAAGGCTCTTCAGAGATTTTTGGGTTTTGCCAATTTTTATCGTAAATTTATTGGTAATTTCTCTGTTATTGTTAAACCATTAACTGATTTGACCAGAAAGGGTTCTGATGTGGTGAATTGGCCTCCTGAGGCAGTCTCTGCGTTTCAGGAACTTAAGCAGAGATTCACTTCTGCTCCTGTTCTACGGCAGCCTGATGTTTCTCTGCCATTTCAGGTGGAGGTTGATGCCTCTGAAATTGGGGCAGGTGCCGTTTTGTCCCAAAAAGATCCAGAGACCTCTAAAAGTAACCCTTGTGCCTTTTTCTCTCGAAAATTTTCTCCTACTGAACGTAATTATGACGTGGGTAATCGGGAGTTATTGGCCATGAAGTGGGCTTTTGAAGAGTGGAGACATTGGCTGGAGGGAGCCAAACATCAGGTGGTGGTCCTTACGGACCATAAGAATCTGGTCTATCTGGAATCTGCCAAGCGACTCAATCCTAGACAGGCCAGGTGGGCCTTGTTTTTCACACGTTTTAATTTTGTGGTTTCCTTTCTTCCTGGCACTAAGAATGTTAAGGCGGATGCCCTCTCGAGGAGTTTCCTTGCGGACTCTCCTGAGCTATCTGATCCCTCTGTTATTTTGAAGGAGGGTGTAGTTCTTTCCGCCATCTCGCCTAATTTGAGACTTGCTCTGGAGGGGTGTCAGGAGGATAGGCCCGAGCGCTGCCCTGTTGGAAAATTGTTTGTCCCGGACCAATGGAAAAAGAGTGTGATGTCTGAGATTCATTGTTCCGCATTGGCTGGGCATCCCGGAATTTTTGGTACCAGAGACTTGGTTAGTCGGTCCTTTTGGTGGCCTACCTTGTCTCGCGATGTCAGGGAATTTGTGCAGTCCTGCGGGACTTGCTCTCGCTCCAAGCCTTGCTCTCGCTCTAGTGGTTTGTTGATGCCATTGCCTGTGCCCAAGAGACCATGGACCCATATCTCTATGGATTTCATTTCCGATCTTCCTGTTTCTCAGAGAATGACCACCATCTGGGTAATTTGTGATAGGTTTTCCAAAATGATACATCTTGTGCCATTACCTAAGTTGCCTTCCTCCTCTGAATTGGTGCCGTTGTTCCTTCAGCACGTGGTTCGTTTACACGGCATTCCTGAGAACATTGTGTCTGACAGAGGAGTCCAGTTTGTTTCCAGATTTTGGAGGACTTTTTGTTCTAACTGGGTGTTCAATTGTCTTTCTCCTCGGCATTTCATCCTCAGACCAATGGTCAAACTGAGAGAACAAACCAGACATTGGAGACTTATCTAAGATGCTTTGTGTCTGCTGATCAGGATGACTGGGTCTCTTTTTTGCCTTTGGCTGAGTTTGCTCTTAATAATAGGGCTAGCTCTGCCACTTTGATGTCTCCGTTTTTCTGTAATTCTGGGTTTCACCCTCGATTTTCTTCAGGACAGACGGAGGCTTCTGTCTGTCCAGGTGTTGACTCTGTTGTTGAGCGTATGCAGCAGATTTGGGACCAGGTAGTGGAGAGGTTGTCCCTCTCTCAGGAGAAGGCCCAGCGGTTTGCTAACCGGCATAGGACTTATGGTCCTCGGTTTAAAGTGGGGGACTTGGTCTGGTTGTCCTCAAAGAATATTCCTATGAGAGTAGCATCTCCTAAATTTAAGCCTAGGTTCATTGGACCTTATAAGATCATGGAGATTATTAATCCTGTTTCTTTTCGTTTGCTTCTTCCAGGGACATTTAAGATCCATAACGTGTTCCACAAGTCCTTGTTGAAGAGGTTTGTTGAGCCAGTGGTTCCTGCTGCTGTGCCTCCTGACCCTGTTTTGGTTGAGGGCAATCTGGAGTATGTGGTTGAGAAAATATTGGATTCTCGTTTTTCTAGACGAAGACTCCAGTATTTGGTTAAATGGAGAGGTTATGGTCAGGAAGATAATTCTTGGGTGTTTGCTTCGGACATCCATGCTAGGAGACTTATCCGTGCGTATCATAGAACTCATCCTGACCGACCTGGTTGCTCAAATGAGGGTTCGGTGACCCCTCCTCAAGGGGGGGGTACTGTTGTGAATGGGTTTGAGATGAGTTCTGAGCAGAGGCTCCCTCTGGTGGTTACAAGCGGTACTAGTGAGGATTGGAATCAGGTGTTACTGATTGGTCTTATTTAAGGGAATCATTTTCCCATCAGGGTTGCCGGTGATCAATTGTTCTGGTCTGAATCCTTCTTTCCAGTTTCCCTTGTAGCCTGCTGTGTCGTGTCTGCATCTCCTGCTATCAGATAAGACAATTTCTTATTGTTTGTTTTTGCTATATTTTTGCATTTTGTCCTGCACTTCTGTGGGGGCCTTCTGGGTCCCCTCCGGGGGCTTTTGCCCTCTCAGTTTGGTCCAGCCACTGTGTTTTGTACTTTTGCTTTTTGCAGTTTTTTCAGTGGCTGCTGTTTTTGTTACACCAGAGAACTAATTTAGGTGGTAGAGGTCGTGTGATCTCAGGTGATTTTGAAATTAGTAAGTTGGTGTTTTTCAGGGTTTTCTGGGATTGCAGTAAGTACCCTTCCTATCCTTTTCTATTTAGATAGTTTGGGCCCCAGCGTTTGCTCATACTATTTTCTTTCTGTGTCAGTATTTCCTCTTGTCTAACCGCCATTACATGTTTGGGGGCTTTCTATTATCTTTGGGGTTCTGCTCCGGGGCAGATAGCTTTCCTATTTCTATCTTTAGGTGTAGTTAGTTTCTCAGGCTGTGACGAGGCGTCTAGGACCATCGTAGGAACGCTCCACGGCTGCCTCTAGTTGCGGTGGTTAGTCAGGGTACTGCAATCTCATGGATTCCAACTGCTCTGGTGTATTTCCTTTTTTACCTGCACTCCTCAGCTACCGTAACATAACACAGACGCTCTCTGACTCTATTCTACCACTGGCATCGATATCCACACTCCACGACACAGACAGTGCCACTGCTTTCTATAATGCTACTCTTGCATCAGCTATTGACACTGCCGCCCCTCTTGTTCATGGCAGAGTGCGACGCATCAATAGACAACCCTGACACAATAACACCACTAAAAAGCTTTGGGAAGTGTCCAGGGTTGCGGAGCGGCGTTGGAAGAAAACAAATTCGCAAGACAATTTCACTGCATTCAAACAGGCAACACTCGCTTTCAAATCTGCCCTCATCTCTGCTAAACAGGCCTACTTCACAACTCTCTTTTTTACCCTTCGCCACGATAGCACCCACTGGAGAGAGGGATCCGCCCATAGGAACAGGAAACCTACAGAGATAAAAAGGGGCGGTCCGCCTTTCCTCCCCAGTTGGTTTCCTGTTCCTATAGGGACCGCAGGATTTTCCCCTATAGAAGAAATGCCTGGTCCTAGGAAGCTGCCTGTGCAGTCTCTATGTGAACGGCAGGGGCTCCGGTCCAGAGGCAGCGTCAGGGGAGTGTTGTATTCTGGCTCCCCCCTTGTCTGAGTAGCAGCAGCACAAGGAACATCGGGTCCAGGAAAGGCCACCCGCAGTTCTCATGGGATACGCGCCGTTGGGGTCCAAATATAGTCGCCCCGACCCGTGTGGGAGCACGGGGCCGGAGGAGGAAAGGAAGCCTCCGTTCCCCTTTATGTGCCGTTAAGAGCACTGCAAGATGAATCCGGTACCCCATACAGACATGGCCCAGGCCACCGGCAGGAAATGGTAAGGGGGAACTTCCGGGTCAGGCCGGATGTTCCCCAGCTAGATGGTACGTGCGCGCGGTCCCCGGAGTGGGAGGGACCGTGCGTGGCCATCCACATCCTCATCTACAGATATAGAAGGGCGTTCATGTTTTCCCCTAGAAAGCTTAGATAACTTGGTAAAATCAGTAAGGAACACCATGGGGTGCACAGAAGTAAAAGGACCGCAAACGACACAGGATGTAATGTTTGCAGGTTTAGCAGACAGAAGGAGAAGAGCCTTTCCTGTAATTCTGGCTGTCAAGGCTTTAATTAAAAAAGAGTGGGAAAAACAGGACCAAAGAGGTTATCTCCCTTCAGCCTCAAAAAGAAAGTACCCCATCAATGATGAGGAATGATGAACCAGGGGAGGAGTCCCGAGGAGGTAATTTGCATATTCCCAGTGCCTTCTGGGATAAGTGAAGAGTCTCCGCGAGCTCAAGGAACACTGGATTTTGGCTGTTGCAGCTGAAAGGAGGACATCAGTAAACCAGGGGAGGAGTCCTGAGGAGATAATTTGCATATTCCCAGTGCCTTCTGGGATAAGTGAAGAGTCTCCGCGAGCTCAAGGAACACTGGATTTTGGCTGTTGCAGCTGAAAGGAGGACATCAGTAAACCGCGGGAAGGAGTCCCGAGGAGATAATTTGCATATTCCCAGTGCCTTCTGGGATAAGTGAAGAGTCTCCGCGAGCTCAAGGAACACTGGATTTTGGCTGTTGCAGCTGAAAGGAGGACATCAGTAAACCAGGGGAGGAGTCCCGAGGAGATAATTTGCATATTCCAGTGCCTTCTGGGATAAGTGAAGAGTCTCCGCGAGCTCAAGGAACACTGGATTTTGGCTGTTGCAGCTGAAAGGAGGACATCAGTAAACCAGGGGAGGAGTCCCGAGGAGATAATTTGCATATTCCCAGTGCCTTCTGGGATAAGTGAAGAGTCTCCGCGAGTTCAAGGAACACTGGATTTTGGCTGTTGCAGCTGAAAGGAGGACATCAGTAAACCGCGCGCCGAGTTTTGGCTTATATTTCACCGCTTGATTATCTCTTGAACAATAAGAACATGGAAGAGTCCAGGAGCCATGTGGTGAGCTGCATTTCTTGCTACATGTTCATAGACTTACCAGTGGAAAAGCCAAATTTCACATGCCACAAATGCAAGCTTGTGTCCCTGTTGGAGGAAAAGTTGCAAAATCTGGAAGAGAGGTTATCTACATTGAAGACCATTAAGGAAGGTGAAGAGTTCTTAGACAGAGCAGAATTATCTCTTCATGGTACAGAAAGAGAAGAAATTTGAAGTGCAACTGAAGAAACAGAGGAATGGAAGCATGTGACCCAGAGAAGCAGGAGGATCAGGAGGCAGTCAGCACCAATTCTGCTCAGAAACCAGTACCAGGCTCTTACACAGGAGAACGATGAAGAAATACATCAGGATAAGACTTTGCCCACAAAGAGTAACCTTGTACGCCCTCAGAGTCCTCCTGAATGGAGAAAGAAAAATGTTGTGAAGAAGAAACGGAGAGTTGTTGTCATGGGGGATTCCCTGTTGAGAGGAACAGAGGCTGCTATCTGCAGACCAGATATAACCTCAAGAGAAATGTGCTGTCTTCCAGGTGCAAAAATTAAAGATGTGTCTGACAGGATATCAGGACTCTTCAGACCTAAAGATGACTACCCATTCCTGCTAATACATGTGGGGACAAATGACACCACAAGAAGTGACCTGGAAACCATCTGCAGTGACTTTGAAAACTTAGGTAAGAAAGTGAAAGAACTGGGAGCGCAGGTGGTCTTCTCCTCCATCCTTCCAGTGGATGGCCATGGAACAAGGAGGTGGAATAAGATTCTGCAGGTGAACAACTGGCTACGTCGATGGTGCCGTCAGCAAGGATTTGGATTTCTGGATCACGGAGTGAATTACCTGTACGATGGACTACTTGCTAGAGATGGGTGCACCTTACGAAGACTGGAAAACATGTATTTGGAAGTCGCCTTGCTACACTCATCAGGAGAGCTTTAAACTAGAACAATGTGGGAAGGGAAGCAAAACGCCAGCAAAAGCCATACACCTGACAAATGCTATTGAGAACTCTGCTATTAGAAGTGAAGGGGAAGAACAAAGACAAAAAAATCTACATAATAAAAATATTGAAGAAAGAGAAACCAATCACAAACTAAAGTGTTTCTATACGAATGCACAAAGCATGGGCAACAAACAAGGAGAACTGGAGCTACTAACGCAGGAGAAGAAATATGATGTCATTGGAATCACTGAGACTTGGTGGGACGATACACATGATTGGAATACAAGGCTAGAAGGTTACAACTTATTTGCAAGAAACAGACTTGATAAACGAGGAGGAGGTGTTGCATTGTATGTTAGAAAAGCGTATATCTGCACAGAGATTGAAGCTTCAGAGACTGGGAGTTCTGTGGAAACTGTTTGGGTAAGAATACAAGGACAGAACAATGGAAAGGACACCATTGTAGGCATTTACTACAGGCCGCCTGTGCAAGCTGAAGATATGGATGAACTCTTTATGCATCAAATGGCCAAGTTCTCCAAAAAATATGACTTAGTGGTCATGGGAGATTTCAACTATCCAGACATTTGTTGGGAATCTCTCTCAGGCAAAACTAACAGGTCCAGGAAATTCTTATCCTCTCTTGCTGACAACTTTATCTTCCAAAAGGTAATGGAGAAAACAAGGGGATCTGCTACCTTGGATCTAATCCTCATAAACAGGGAGGAAATGGTGGAAGAGGTAAGAGTGGCTGGGACCCTAGGAGGTAGTGACCATGCTATTTTAGAATTTTGGATAACAAGAGGAGGAAGACCTGTGAAGACTCAGACGTCAAGGTTAGATTTCAGAAAGGCAGATTTTAAGGAACTCAGAAAGAGAATTGGAGGGATCCAATGGCTGGATATCCTTAAGGACAAAAATGTCCAGGAAGGATGGAAAATCTTGAAAAATGAGATTCTCAAAGCACAATCGTTAACAATTCCGAAAAGAGGGAAGAATGGGAAGCATTTAAGGAAACCAGGATGGATGAACATAGAACTTAAACACATGCTAAAAAGGAAGAAAGAAATGTTTATCAAATGGAAAGAGGGAGGCATATCTAAAGAAGAATATAATGCCGTCTGCAGAACCTGCAGGGCACAAATCAGATTATCTAAAGCTGACAATGAATTAAGGCTTGCAAGTGACGTCAAAAGCAACAAAAAAGGATTTTGGGGATACGTCAAAAGTAAAAGAAAAGTCAAAGATGCTATAGGATTTTTACAGGATGAAAATGATGAAATGGTAAGTCAGGATGTTGAGAAGGCTGAACTTTTAAATTCCTATTTTGCATCTGTTTTCTCTCAGAAAGGAAATGTAACATCAACTGATCTTCACTGTCCTATTAAAGGAATAGAAGAATCCAGGATATCTATAAACAGAAAGACAGTGAGGAAACATTTAGCTAACCTAAATGAATTCAAGTCTCCAGGTCCAGATGAATTACACCCCAGGGTACTGAAGGAGATAGCAGAAGAAATTCTTGAACCACTGTCCATAATCTTTGAAAATTCTTGGAGAACAGGAGAAGTCCAGAAGACTGGAGAAGAGCAAATGTTGTTCCTATCTTCAAAAAGGGGAAGAAGGTGGACCCAGGGAACTACAGGCCGGTGAGTCTGACTTCTATACCAGGAAAGATCTTTGAACAAATTATTAAAGAACATGTATTCAAGTACCTGGATAAGAATGAAGTGATTAAACAGAGTCAGCATGGGTTTGTAACTAATAAGTCATGTCAGACTAACTTAATTTCCTTCTATGACAGAATCACTGACTGGGTGGATCAGGGAAATGCTGTAGATATAGTATATCTTGACTTCAGCAAAGCATTTGACAAAGTATCTCACACAATCCTTATTGAAAAAATGACTAAGTATGGAATGGACAAGGCAACTGTTAGGTGGATTCATAACTGGCTTAGTGATCGGACCCAAAGAGTGGTTGTAAATGGCTGCACATCCAGTTGGAAGAATGTCTCAAGTGGGGTACCACAAGGCTCTGTTTTGGGCCCTGTATTGTTCAACATCTTTATCAATGATTTAGATGAAGGAATTGAGGGTAAACTGATCAAATTTGCTGATGACACAAAGCTAGGAGGGGTAGCTAATACTAGAGAAGAGAGAGAGAGGATTCAAAAAGATATACATAAACTGGAGCAGTGGGCAGCAACTAACAGAATGGATTTTAACAGGGAAAAATGCAAAGTACTACATCTGGGCAATAAAAATGAAAAAAGCATATACAAAATGGGAGGAATAGGGCTAACTAACAGCACATGTGAAAAAGACTTGGGTATACTAATTGATCACAGACTTAACATGAGTCAACAGTGTGATGCAGCAGCAAAAAGGCAAATGCAATTCTAGGATGTATCAACAGAAGCATACAGTCTAGATCACGTGAGGTCATTATTGCCCTCTACTCCTCTTTGGTCAGACCTCATCTGGAATACTGTGTCCAGTTTTGGGCACCACATTTTAAAAAAGACATCAACAAACTGGAGCAAGTTCAGAGAAGAGCCACCAGAATGGTGACCGGTCTGCAAACCATGTCCTATGAGGAACGGTTGCAGGATTTGGGAATGTTTAGCTTGCAAAAAAGAAGACTGAGAGGAGACTTAATAGCTGTCTACAAATCTCTCAAGGGCTGTCACATTGTAGAAGGATCATCTTTATTCTCATTTGCGCAAGGAAAGACTAGAAGCAATGGGATGAAACTGAATGGGAGGAGACACAGATTAGATATTAGAAAAAACTTTTTGACAGTTAGGGTGATCAATGAGTGGAACAGGCTGCCACAAGAGGTGGTGAGTTCTCCTTCAATGGAAGTCTTCAAACAGAGGCTGGATAGACATCTGTCTGGGATGATTTAGAGAATCCTGCTTTGAGCAGGGGGTTGGACCAGATGACCCAGGAGGTCCCTTCCAACTCTACCATTCTATGATTCTATGAATTGTTGACGTGGTCTAAGGTCCCGAAAGTTGATGCAACGGTCGCCTCAAAACAGTCATCTTTACTGGTAGAGGATGCGGGAATATTAAAAGATCCACAAGACCGCAAAGCTGAGGCCTCGCTGAAAAGAGCTTGGGAGGCAGCTACCTGCACGTTTAAGCCAGCAGTGGCCAGCACTTGTACAGCCCGTTCTATGCTGGTTTGGATAGACCCAACTCGACCAGCAGGTGGAACAAAAAGTTTCCAGGGACAAAATACGAGCCGCTATTCCCCTAATCTGAGGAGCAGCTGCATTTATAGCTGATGCCTCAGCAGACTCATTGCGTCTGGCAGCCAGGGCAGCAGGCTTACTTAATAATGCCTGACGTAGCCTGTGGCTGAAAAGCTTGAAGGGGGACACGCAGTCCAAGGCGAGACTCTGCAATCCCTTGTGAGGGTGAGGTGTTTTTTTTGGAAAGCCTTAGACAACATCCTCACAAAGGTGAAGGAAAGAAAAAAGGGCTTCCCTAACCCCCCTCTTCCGTTATATAGGAAGGCGTTCAGGAGACAGCCGTTTGGTAGAGGAAGACCAGAGGAAAACCAAAATCGTTGGGTCACAAAGGAGGGAAAAAATAAAGGTGCCATATTTAAAGGATCCTCCTTCCGTAAAGATAAATACTGAACAACCAGTCCCTCCAGTGGGAGGAAGACTGAGGTTTTTTTTCCAGGAATGGGAAAAAATTACTGCCAGTTCTTGGGTCCTGGACATAATTAAGTACGGACTAAAAATAGAATTCCATCATGTCCCCCTTGAAGCATTTACTGTAACATCTCTCAGCTCGCCAATACAACAACAAGCCCTCGAAATTGAGATTCTAAGCCTATTGGATAAAAATGTATTGATCCCTGTACCCAAAGAGCAGGAAGGGAAAGGGTTTTATTCCCCTCTCTTCCTGGTCCCCAAGCCGGACGGCTCATTTAGGACAATCATCAATTTGAAAAAATTGAATACATTCATCCAAAACTATAATTATAGACCTGATAGATTCCATTTTAAATCTAAACTCCTTTTTCCCAACTGTATGATGGCCGGCTTAGATTTAAAAGATGCTTATTATCATCTTCTCATCCATTACAGATATCAGAAATATCTCAGAGTGGCAATCTCCCTCGAGGGCATCGTACACCATTTCCAGTTCACAGCGATGCCGTTTGGCCTTTCCATCGCACCATGAGCCTTTACAAAGGTGATGCTGGAAGTGATGGCCTTCCGACCGCAAAAAGACTCCTTGATAATACCTTATCTTGATGATTTTTTTTAATAGTGGGGAACTCAGTTACACAATGTCGCAGACGAGTTACTGACACAATCTCATCCCTACAGGCTCTAGGTTGGGCCATAAACTTCAAGAATTCCAGAGTCGAGCCGCAGTCCGTCCAGTCCTTCTTAGGTTTCCAGTTAGACTCAACAGCTCAAAAATATCTGCTGCCGCAGTTAAAAATTTCAATGATCAATACAAAAATTGTGGCAGCAATAGACAAACCATGCATGTCCCTGAGGGAGGCAATGTCCCTGTTAGGATCTCTTACCTCCTTTATCCCAGCGGTCCGGTGGGCTCAGTTCCATACCCGAGATCTACAACACCAAATACTCCTAGAGGAGGCCTGTGCCAGGGGTCATTTGGCAAAGAAAATTACCTTGTCTCAGGTAGTCCTGACTTCCCTGTTGTGGTGGTTAGACAACATTAACTTATCAGGAGGAGTACCGTGGGTGATAACACCTTCCCGTATTATTACTACTGATGCTAGCCCTACAGGATGGGGCTCATATGGGGAAAGCCCTTTCCCAAGGCCGGTGGGGTAGAGAAGAGATGCAGGATTCTTCAAATTTAAAAGAATTAAATGTGGGGGGTCATGCGCTATATCATTTTCTCCCGCAGCTACAAGGGGAACACGTGAGAATCCTTTCAGACAACACCACAGTGGTGGCATACCTGAACAGGCAAGGCGGAACTCGATCGGACACACTAAGGTCTTCCACAAGAAAGATTTTGTCCTTGGCCGAAAAGCAATTTGCTTCTCTTTCAGCTCTCCACATCAGAGGAGTAGACAATTCAGAAGCGGACTTCCTAAGTCACCACACCCTACGGCAAGGAGAATGGTGTTTAAGCAGGCTAATATTCAAGGACATCGAGTCACTGCGGGACCTTCCCCAGATAGACCTTTTTGCCACAAAACAAACAAGTTGGAAGGTTCGCCTCCCTGAACGTGGCAGACCATTCGTAAATTCTGGATGCTCTCCAAGCCCCGTGGCGATTCAGACCAGCATATGCCTTTCCCCCAATTATGTTACTGCTGCAAGTCATCAGGAAGATCAGGGCAGACAAGGCGAGAGTTATATTGATAGCGGCATTTTGGCCCAAGAGGCCCTGGTTCTCATGCCTTCAGACTATGTCGGTGACAGATCCTTGAGTGCTTCTCTCAACCCCCAAGCTTCTCTCTCAGGGGCCATTCTTCCACCCTCAAGTGGACAGCCTCCACTTGACGGCTTGGAACTTGAGAGGGAAATGCTGAGAGCAAGGGGATTCACGGAAAGATTAGTCTACACTCTCTTGCAGAGTAGAAAATTGACTACGACAAAAATGTACACCAGGATATGGAGAAAATTCCTAGAAAATTTCCACACAAGTCCCAACTCTAGAGAAATTCTGATAATACCCATCTTAGAATTTCTACAAAAGGGCAAAGATCTAGGATTATCCGTTAATACACTAAGGGTCCAAGTGTCCGCTCTGGGAACCCTCTATAGTTATAACCTGGCAGGCAACAGATGGATATCCAGATTCATCACTGCCTCTGTACCCCTTAAATACTTATCCCTTAAGACGGTACTTTTAGTGGCATTAACTATAACCAAGAGAGTCAGCGACATACAGTCATGGCCAAAAGTTTTGAGAATGACACAAATATTAATTTTTACAAAGTCTACTGCGTCACTTTTTCTAATGGCAATTTGCATATACTCCAGAATGTTATAAAGAGTGATCAGCTTAACAGCAATTACTTGCAAAGTCAATATTTGCCTAGAAAAGGAACTTTATCCCCAAAACACATTTCAACATCATTGCAGCCCTGCCTTAAAAGGACCAGCTAACCTCTTTTCAGTGATTGCTCCATTAACACAGGTGTGGGTGTTGATGAGGACATGGCTGGAGATCAATCTGTCATGATTAAGTAAAAATGACACCACTGGACACTTTAAAAGGAGGCTGGTGCTTGGCATCATTGTTTCTCTTCTGTTAACCATGGTTATCTCTAAAGAAACACGTGCAGTCATCATTGCAATGCACAAAAATGGCCTAACAGGGAAGAGTATCGCAGCTACAAAGATTGCACCTCAGTCAACAAACTATCGCATCATCAAGAACTTCAAGGAGAGAGGTTCCATTGTTGCCAAAAAGGCTTCAGGGCGCCCAAGAAAGACCAGCAAGCGCCAGGACCGTCTCTTAAAAGTCTTTCAGCTGCGGGATCGGGCTACCAGCAGTGCAGAGCTTGCTCAGGAATGGCAGAAGGCAGGTGTGAGTGCATCTGCACGCACTGTGAGGCGGAGACTCTTGGAGCAAGGCCTGGTCTCAAGGAGGGCAGCAAAGAAGCCACTTCTCTCCAGAACAAACATCATACAGGTCCTTCTCAAAAAATTAGCATATAGTGCTAAATTTCATTATTTTCCATAATGTAATGATTAAAATTAAACTTTCATATATTTTAGATTCATTACACACCAACTGAAATTTTTCAGGTCTTTTATTGTTTTAATACTGATGATTTTGGCATACAGCTCATGAAAACCCAAAAATCCTGTCTCAAAAAATTAGCATATCAAGAAAAGGTTCTCTAAACGAGCTATTACCCTAATCTTCTGAATCAACTAATTAACTCTAAACACATGCAAAAGATTCCTGAGGCTTTTAAAAACTCCCTGCCTGGTTCATTACTCAAAACTGCCATCATGGGTAAGACTGCCGACCTGAATGATGTCCAGAAGGCCATCATTGACACCCTCAAGCAAGAGGGTAAGACCCAGAAAGAAATTTCTGAACAATTAGGCTGTTCCCAGAGTGCTGTATCAAGGCACCTCAATGGGAAGTCTGTTGGAAGGAAACAATGTGGCAGAAAACGCTGTACAACGAGAAGAGGTGACCGGACCCTGAGGAAGATTGTGGAGAAGGACCGATTCCAGACCTTGGGGGACCTGCGGAAGCAGTGGACTGAGTCTGGAGTAGAAACATCCAGAGCCACCGTGCACAGGCGTGTGCAGGAAATGGGCTACAGGTGCCGCATTCCCCAGGTAAAGCCACTTTTGAACCAGAAACAGAGAAGCAGCACTGGGCTACAGAGAAGCAGCACTGGACTGTTGCTAAGTGGTCCCAAGTACTTTTTTCTGATGAAAGCAAATTTTGCATGTCATTCGGAAATCAAGGTGCCAGAGTCTGGAGGAAGACTGGGGAGAAGGAAATGCCAAAATGCCTGAAGTCCAGTGTCAAGTACCCACAGTCAGTGATGGTGTGGGGTGCAATGTCAGCTGCTGGTGTTGGTCCACTGTGTTTCATCAAGGGCAGGGTCAATGCAGCTAGCTATCAGGAGATTTTGGAGAACTTCATGCTTCCATCGGCTGAAATGCTTTATGGAGATGAAGATTTCATTTTTCAGCACGACCTGGCACCTGCTCACAGTGCCAAAACCACTGGTAAATGGTTTACTGACCATGGTATTACTGTGCTCAATTGGCCTGCCAACTCTCTGACCTGAACCCCATAGAGAATCTGTGGGATATTGTGAAGACAAAGTTGAGAGACGCAAGACCCAACACTCTGGATGAGCTTAAGGCCGCTATCGAAGCATCCTGGGCCTACATAACACCTCAGCAGTGCCACAGGCTGATTGCCTCCATGCCACGCCGCATTGAAGCAGTCATTTCTGCAAAAGGATTCCCGACCAAGTATTGAGTGCATAACTGAACATTATTATTTGATGGGTTTTTTTTTTTTGTTTTAAACACTTTTATTTTATTGGACGGATGAAATATGCTAATTTTTTGAGACAGGATTTTTGGGTTTTCATGAGCTGTATGCCAAAATCATCAGTATTAAAACAATAAAAGACCTGAAAAATTTCAGTTGGTGTGTAATGAATCTAAAATATATGAAAGTTTAATTGTAATCATTACATTATGGAAAATAATGAAATTTAGCACTATATGCTAATTTTTTGAGAAGGACCTGTAGACAGACTGATATTCTGCAAAAGGTACAGGCAGTGGACTGCTGAGGACTCTGGTAAAGTTATTTTCTCTGATGAATCCCCTTTTCGATTGTTTGGGACATCAGGAAAACGCCTCATTCGGAGAAGACAAGGTGAGCGCTACCACCAGTCTTGTCTCATGCCAACTGTTAAGCATCCTGAAACCATTCATGTGTGGGGTTGCTTCTCAGCCAAGGGAATTCGTCTCTCTCACAGTCTTGCCTAAAACCACAGCCATGAATAAAGAATGGTACCAGAATGTCCTCCAAGAGCAACTTCTCCCAACCCTCCAAGAGCAGTTTGGCGATCAACAATGCCTTTTCCAGCATGATGGAGCACCTTGCCATAAAGCAAAGGTGATAACTAAATGGCTCAGGGAACAAAACATAGAGATTTTGGGTCCATGGCCTGGAAACTCCCCAGATGTTAATCCCATTGAAAACTTGTGGTCAATCATCAAGAGACGGGTGGACAAACAAAAACCTAAAAATTCTGACAAAATGAAAGCATTGATTGTGCAATAATGGACTGCTATCAGTCAGGATTTGGTCCAGAAGTTGATTGAGAGCATGCCAGGGAGAATTGCAGAGGTCCTGAAGAAGAAGGGTCTACACTGCAAATATTAAGTAAAAGAAAACTGACTGGCACATCCAAACCAGTGTGAATTAGGTGCAAACCAGGAGCAGCTACCTCCATAGGGACCCATACGTTCTGAGACCACCTTGACGTTGGTGTATGGGCAGGCATTATTTGGCCAAATTTTGTGCAAAGTGTCTCATTCATTTTTTTCTAATATTCAAAATCCATATTGCTATTCATGTTTCATATTTCACATTGGCTTGCTTTGGCACGATAGAGTGCAACCTTTTTTTGTATACACTGCAAATATTGACTTGCTGCATTAACTCATTCTAACTGTCAACATAAGCTTTTGTTACTCATATGTTATTATATTTCTGTCTGTGATTATAACCTCTGTCAAACACACATAAAAACCAAAGGGCAGCAGATTATGTGAAAATATAATATTTGTGTCATTCTCAAAACTTTTGGCCATGACTGTACAGGCATTATCTATAGATCCTCCGTTCCTATTAACATTCCAGGATCAGTTGATACTAAAACCAGACCCCTCATATCTGCCAAAAGTAGCAGGGAGATTCCACAGAACACAGGAAATCCACCTTCCCTCATTCTTTAGTGACCCTTCCACTCCATTAGAGGAAAAATTCCACAGATTAGATGTGAGAAGAGTAGTATTAAAATATATTGAGAGATCCACCAGCTGGAGGAAGAGTAGGGCTCTATTTATATCCTTCCAGGTCCGAATGAAGGGGTATGGAGTCACTCGGTGGATCAGAGATGCGATCTGTCTGGCGTACTCCACGAGAAATGAAGGTCCTCTGGAGGGGATCAGGGCACATTCCGCCAGAGCTATGGCATCCTCCTGGGCAGAAAGGGGAGACGTCTCAATCGAGTCAATATGTAAGGCCGCAATGTGGTCGGCTCCTTCCACCTTTTATAACCACTATAGGCTCGATTTATCATCCTCCTCTGACCTAGCCTTTGGTAGAGCTGTCCTCAGCACGGTGGTCCCTCCCAGGGGAAGGTCTCTGAAAGTCTCTCCAGTGGGTGCTGTCGTGGTGAAGGGTAAAAAGCCGGATTACTTACCGGTAATGCTTTTTTAATGAGTCCACGACAGCACCCACTCACTACCCTCCCTAGAAGTTGGCAGACTGTGTGTATACCTTCTTAAATGTAATTTAAAAATATGATTGCCTAATATTGGCGGTCCTCCGCGTACTCTGAAATCCAACTGAGGAGGAAAGGCTGGCCGCCCCATTTTATCTCTGTAGGTTTCCTGTTCCTATAGGCGGATCCCTCTCTCCAGTGGGTGCTGTCGTGGACTCATTAAAAGAGCATTACCGGTAAGTAATCCGGCTTATCTTCCCTATCCTACAACCTCAAACAGTTATTCAAAACTTTTAACTCCCTCCTCCGCCCTCTATTGCCCCCTCCAACCTCCCTCATCTCTGCTGAGGACTTTGCCACCCACTTCAAAAATAAGATCGACCAAACAAGGTAAGTCTTCATTGTTTAACCACCACAATCCCTTGGTATACCAGACCAATGCCCAAACCCCATAACCTCACTCTACAGCATCACTGAAGGGGAGCTTAATTGTCTCCTCTCTAAATCGCACCCCACCACCTGTGCACTCTACCCCATCCCATCCCACCTCCTCCCCAGCCTCATCACCACTGTTATCCCATCCCTAATTCACCTCTTCAACCTATCACTAACTTCTAGTACCTTCCCTTCTGCTTTCAAACATGCCACAATCCTTAAAAAGCCAACCCTCGACCCAACCACTATGTCCAGCTATAGCCCAATATCGCTGCTCCCATTCACTTCCAAACTGGAGCAGCACGTCTATGCTGATTTTCCTCCCACTTCTCATCTAACTTGCTCTTTGACAATCTACAATCTGGTTTCTGCCCCCACCACTCCACTGAGACAGGCCTGACCAAAATTACTAATCACCTGCTTGCAGCCAACTAACGGACAATACTCTATACTCCTCCTTCTAGACCTGTCCTCTGCTTTCAACACAGTTGACCACTGCCTCCTACTACAGATCCTCTCCTCCTTTGGCTTCAAAGACCTTGCCCTATCCTGGATCTCCTCATACCTTTCCAACCGCACATTTAGCGTCTCCCACTCCCATACTACCTCCTCATCCCACCCTGTCTCTGTTGGTGTCCCCCAAGGCACTGTTCTAGGACCCCTACTCTTCTCAATGTATACACTTGGCCTGGGACAACTAATAAAGTCCCATGGATTCCATTACCACCTTTATGCTGATGACACTCAGATCTACCTCTCTGGCTCAGACATCACCATTCTGCTGTCCAGAATTCCGGAGTGTCTATCATCCATATCCTCCTTATCCTCTCGCTTTCTTAAACTTAATGTGGACAAATCTGAACTCATCTTCTTTCATCTATCTCACAGATCTTTCTTACCTGATCTATCTATCTATCACAATTAATGACATCACACTTTCCCCCGTACTGGAAGTCTGCTGCCTCGGAGTAACCCTTGACGCTGCCCTGTCCTTCAAACCGCACATCCAAGCTCTTTCCACCTCCAGCTCAAAAATATTTCCAGAATCCGTCCTTTCCTTAACCCTCAATCTACTAAAATGCTTGTGCGTGCCCTTTTCTGTGGCCTCCCTGCTAACACCCTCGCACCTCTCCAGTCTATCCTTAACTCTGCTGCCGGACTAATTCATCTTTTTCCTCGCTACTCCTCCGCTTCTTCACTCTGCAAATCTCTTCACTGGCTCCCATTCCCTCAGCGTATCCAGTTCAAATTACTAATACTGACCTACAAGGCCATCTATAACCTGTCTCCTCCATATATCTCTGAACTAATCTCCCAATATCTTCCCTCACGTAAGCGCCGGTCCTCTAAAGACCTCCTTCTGTCCACACTTATTTGCTCCTCACCCAACCGCCTCCAAGACTTCTCCCAAATATCCCCATCCTCTGGAATTCTTTGCCCCAACACGTTCAACTATCAACCACATTCAGATCCTTCAGACAGAACCTGAAAACCCAACTCTTCAGGAAAGCTTACAGCCTGCAATGACCCCGCTGCCTCCTCACGACTACCGGAGCTACCTCACCAACACCAGAGCTGCTGCAACACCCCCAAACTACTGTCTCCTTCCCCACCATCCTATAGAATGTAAGCCCGCAAGGGCAAGGTCCTCTCCCCTCTGTATCAGTCTGACATTGTTTGTTTACTGTAAGTGATATCTGTAATTTGTATGTAACCCCTTATGTGCAGCACCATGGAATCAATGGTGCTATATAAATAAATCACAATCAGCTATGGTGTGAGATTCTCACCACCATTTAGAATACCCTCAGGGATTAATAGCGAATATAGCCTGGAGGCTATATTTGCTATATAAATAAATAGTAATAATGGTTCTTGAGCTTAAAGTTCACCTTTAATCTGTTTAGAAGTTTTTCTGGGCTCTTTTGTTACCATTCGTATTATCCGTCTCTTTGAATTGTCATCAAGTTTCCTCCTGTGGCCACGTCCAGGGAGGTTGGCTACAGTCCAATGGAGCTTAAATTTCTGAATAATATGTGCAACAGTAGTCACAGGAACATCAAGCTGAATTGAGATGGTCTTAACTTTTACCTTTAACATGTTTGTCTATAATTTTCTTTCTAATCTCCTGAGGCAACTCTTTCCTTCGCTTCCTCTGGTCCATGATACACACCATGTCACCAAACAGCACAGTGAGCCCTCTATACAGTCCCACTCACTGATTCCAAGATTGTGGACACACCTAGATTTAATATGTCCCTTTTGTCACATTATTTTCAGGTGTACCATCATTTCTGTCCAGGCCTATTTCATAAGTTTAATTTTTTATAATATTCTGTGGAAGCATGGTTGAAAAGCAATGTTTGACTTTTATTTATTCATTTTCATAGATTTTTTATTTATTATTACTTTTGTCAGATTCAAGCTATTTCTGTGACCATTGTGGGTTTTTCTGTCATTAAACGAGGAGTACCAACAATTATGCCAACGTGTGTAGTTCCCAGAATGTGCTTCAGGAGATAGACACAGTAAATTAAGTGGGTTCTTCGCACTATAGTAATGCAAAATACATGGATGCCAAATGTGGTTTGGGCACTCTGCAAGGCTCAGAAGCAAGGAGGAGATTTGACTATTGGAGAGCGGATATTGCTAGATTGGTTTATGGAAGCCATGTTGCTTTTCGATAGCCTTTGAGCCACTACTAACATGGAAACCTCTGTTTTTGCATGGAAAGATGATGGACCTGAGTAGGGACTTGTTTTTTTTTTAGATGAGTAGAAATTTTTATTGGCATAATTTTTACCTACATAACATTTATGGCTTTTTATTCCATATTTGGGAGGCACAATGAACAAACTGTTGATCACCACGCTCTACTAGTTCATTCTACGAGGTTTTCTATTAGACTGAACTGTCATTGTTTCAGTGAATAATTCAAAATTATTACATAAATTGCCATTTGTTACAGACAGTTTAAGTAGAAATGTTCAAAAATATAAATTTCAAGGATATTTTATTCAAAAGTAATAATTGGTTTTCTGCTTGACAGATGACTGTACCAGGAAATCAGAGGGACAGCTGACATCTTCAATTTTTAAATCAGATGATTTTGAGATCCCACAGGATACAATTAAAGTGAATGCAATTACTCCAGATATACCATCATCCCTTCACAGCAAAGATCTGTCATCTGATCCTTTGAAACAGATTAAGTCTTTTGATCTATTACCGACTGCTAAGGAAAATCAAAGGCACAAAATAAGCGTTAAAAAATTAACTGCTCTTAAAAGAAAGAAGACATTTTCTCGTTCAGAATACGGAAATAGTTTTCCCATTGAAAATTATTTTTTTAAACATCAAAAAATTCACACAGCAGAAAATAGATTTTCTTGTTCCAAGTGTGGGAAATGTTTTAACAAGAAATCAAATCTTGTTAGTCACCAGAGAACTCACACAGGGGAGAAGCCATTTTCATGTTCAGAATGTGGGAGGTGTTTTAACCAGAAATCAAACCTTGTTAGTCACCAGAGAACTCACACAGGGGTGAAGCCTTTTTCATGTTCAGAATGTGGAAAATGCTTTAACCAGAAATTAATTCTTGTTAGTCACCAGAGAACCCACACAGGGGAGAAGCCTTTTTCATGTTCGGAATGTGAGAAATGTTTTAACCAGAAATCAGATTTTGTTCAACATCAGAGAATTCACACAGGTGAGAAGCCTTTTTCCTGTTCAGAATGTGGGAAAAGTTTTAACCGCAAACAGCATCTTGATAGACACCAGAGAACCCACACAGGGGAGAAGCCTTTTTCATGTTCGGAATGTGAGAAATGTTTTAACCGGAAATCAACTTTGGATATGCACCAGAGAATTCACACAGGAGAGAAGCCTTTTTCCTGCTCAGAATGTGGAAATTTTTACACACAAATCAAATTTTATTAAGCACCAGAGAACCCACACAGTGGAGAAGCCTTATTGCTGTTCAGAATGTGGGAAATGTTTTAAACAGAAATCAGCTTTGGATAAGCACCAGAGAATTCACACTGGATAGAAGCCTTTTTCCTGTTCAGAATGTGGAAAATGTTTTGTGAAGAAATCATCTATTCTTAGTCACCAAAGAATTCACATAAGAGAGAAGCCTTTTTCATTTTCTTAATGTAGTAAATGTTTTACACAAAAATAAACTCTTAATAAACATCAGAGAATTCACACAGGGGAGAAACTTTTTTCATGTTCAGAATGTTGAATATGTTTTAACTGAAAATTTGTTTTCTTAAAGGGGTTGTCCACGACTAGTACAACTCCTTGTCATTCTTCATGTTTGGCTTCGGTAAAACAAATACACTCATAATCACTTTCCTTGCTAGCGCCATTCCAGCGGGGTCAGCACTTGCGTTTCCGAGGCTCACTTGAGGTTGCTACATTACACGAGCTCTGCACCTAATCAGCGGTGGCTTCACTCTCCTCTTCTTTAGAAGCATTGAACATCAACAGGAAACCAGGGCTGCGGTGGCTCTTTGCCTTCTTCTTCATGTTCGATTTGTGCAAATGTAGGGACAGTGATGCCAACACTGATCAGGCACAGTGCATATGTGACGTAAAAAGTTCACATGAACTCCAGGAACACAAGTGCCGACATTGCTGGAATGGCACCAGCATGTATAATATCTAGAATGTGAAAAATGAATTACTGGAAAATAGTATTTTGTTGATCAACGAAAAAAACTCTGACAGAGAAGAAACTATTTGTTATTGACAAATTGTACAAAGGCCTATAACAGACAGTCGTATAATTAAATAAAAAAATAAAATTACTTTAGTATTTGCCATATTTTTTGTACTATAATACACAATTTTAGAAAGAAAAAATCTTGCTAATAAGTGAGTGTGCCTTATAGACTGGAGGCAGCTTTCTGTGACAGAGAAGAATGCTTGTCACGGTTCCTAGAGGGGACCCACTGGATCGCGGTACCGACCGATCCCGGGCGAGCTGACCAGGTGAAACCGACCCCTATACAGGGAACATTAGGAGCAGGCCCAGGGGGAAGGTATACCACAAGAGCTAGTACCAGGGATCGGCTCGTAGGAGACAGAGACCAAGACGGGGCAGATTGCGCACTGGGAAATGCACAGGAGACCAGAGCTGGCACAGGAAACCAGAGCTGGACAGAGCACGCACTGGGAAATTTAAAGGAGACCAGGGAAGAGCGCGCACTAGGTAATGTACAGGAGAGCAAAGCAGAGTGCGCACTGGGTAACGTACAGGAGACCAGGGCAGAGCAGAGCGCGCACTGGGTAATGTATGGGAGATCAGGGCAGAGCAGGGCGTGCTGTTATGTTTTGGTAGCTGAGGAGAGCAGGCAAAAAAGGCAATACAACAGAGAGGTTGGAATCTACTGGATTGCAGTACCCTGACTAACCACCACAACTAAAGGCAGCCGTGGAGCGTACCTACGTTGGTCCTAGACGCCTCGTCACAGCCTGAGAAGCTAACTACACCTAAAGATAGAAAGAGGAAAACTATCTGCCCCGGAGCAGATCCCCAAAGAACATAGGAAGCCCCCAAACATGTAATGGCGGTTAGACAAGAGGAAATACAGACACAGACAGAAAATAGTATGAGCAAACGTTGGGGCCCAAACTTCCTAGACAGAAAAGGATAGGAAGGACACTTACTGCAATCCCAAAAACCCTAAAAAGTACCAACTCTACTAATTACAAAAACACCTGAGATCACACGACCTCTACCACCTAAAGTAGTTCTCTGGTGTAACAAAACGAAGCCGCAGCCACTGAAAAAACTGGAAAAGGCAAATGAACAAATAACAGAGGCTCAGATAAACTGAGAGGAGCACAAGCCCCAGGAGGGGACCTGGCTGACCTCCACAAGAGTGAAGGAAACAATGCAAAAAGCAAGCACAAAAATTAAAGCAGAAAAAAATCTTATCTGAGAGCAGGAGAAGAGGCACGATTCAGCAGGCTTCCAAGTGAACCAGGAACAACCGCAGTTAGACAAGAACAATTGATCACCGGCAACCCTGATGGGAGGGAACCTCCCTTATATAGGACCAGTCTGTAACTCCTGATTGCCAATTTTCACTAAATGGTTCAGCACTGTCTGCAACCACCAGAGGGAGCTTCTGCTCAGAACTCATTTCTAACACATTCACAACAGTACCCCCCCCTTGAGGAGGGGTCACCGAACCCTCACTTGGGCAACCAGGTCGGTCAGGATGAGCTCTGTGATACACACGGATCAGTCTCCTAGCATGGATGTCCAAAGCAAACACCCAAGAATTGTCCTCCTGACCATAACCTCTCCACTTAACCAAATACTGGAGTTTCCGTCTAGAAAAACGAGAATCCAATATTTTCTCAACCACATACTCCAGATTGCCCTCAACCAAAACAGGGTCAGGAGGCGCAGCCATAGGAACCACTGGCTCGACAAACCTCTTCAATAAGAACTTGTGGAACATGTTATGGATCTTAAATGTCCCTGGAAGAAGTAAACGAAAGGAAACAGGATTAAGAATCTCCATGATCTTATAAGGTCCAATGAATCTAGGCTTAAACTTAGGAGATGCAACTCTCATAGGGATATTTCTTGAGGACAACCAGACCAAGTCCCCCACTTCAAACCGAGGACCATCAGTCCTATGCCGGTTGGCAAACCGCTGGGCCCTTTCCTGAGAGAGGGACAACCTCTCCACTACCTGGTCCCAAATCTGCTGCATACGCTCCACAACAGAGTCAACACCCGGACAGACAGAAGCCTCCGTCTGTCCCGAAGAAAATCGAGGGTGAAACCCAAAATTGCAGAAAAATGGAGACATCAAAGTGGCAGAGCTAGCCCTATTATTAAGAGCAAACACAGCCAAAGGCAAAAAAGAGACCCAGTCATCCTGATCGGCAGACACAAAGCATCTCAGATAAGTCTCCAATGTCTGGTTTGTTCTCTCAGTTTGTCCATTGGTCTGAGGATGAAAAGCCGAGGAGAAAGACAATTGAACATCAAGTTTAGAACAAAAAGTCCTCCAAAATCTGGAAACAAACTGGACTCCTCTGTCAGACACAATGTTCTCAGGAATGCCGTGTAACCGAACCACGTGCTGAAGGAACAAAGGCACCAATTCAGAGGAGGAAGGCAACTTAGGTAATGGCACAAGATGTATCATTTTGGAAAACCTATCACAAATCACCCAAATAACGGTCATTCTCTGAGAAACAGGGAGGTCGGAAATGAAATCCAGAGATATGGGTCCATGGTCTCTTGGGCACAGGCAATGGCATCAACAAACCACTAGAGCGAGAGCAAGGCTTGGAGCGAGAGCAAGTCCCGCAGGACTGCACAAATTCCCTGACGTCACGAGACAAAGTAGGCCACCAAAAGGACCGACTAACCAAGTCTCTGGTACCAAAAATTCCGGGATGACCGGCCAACGCGGAACAATGAATCTCAGACATCACACTCTTTTTCCACCGGTCTGGCACAAACAATTTCCCAATAGGGCAGCGCTCGGGTTTATCCTCCTGACACCCTTCCAGAGCCAGTCTCAAATTGGGCGAGATGGCGGAAAGAACTACACCCTCTTTCAAAATAACAGCAGGATCAGATAACTCAGGAGAGTCCGCAAGGAAACTCCTCGACAGGGCATCCGCCTTAACATTCTTAGTGCCAGGAAGAAAGGAAACCACAAAATTAAAACGTGTGAAAAACAAGGCCCACCTGGCCTGTCTAGGATTAAGTCGCTTGGCTGATTCCAGATAAACCAGATTCTTATGGTCCGTGAGGACCACCACCTGATGTTTGGCTCCCTCCAGCCAATGTCTCCACTCTTCAAAAGCCCACTTCATGGCCAATAACTCCCGATTACCCACATCATAATTACGTTCAGTTGGAGAAAATTTTCGAGAGAAAAAGGCACAAGGGTTACTTTTAGAGGTCTCTGGATCTCTTTGGACAAAACGGCACCTGCCCCAATTTCAGAGGCATCAACCTCCACCTGAAATGGCAGAGAAACATCAGGCTGCCGTAGAACAGGAGCAGAAGTGAATCTCTGCTTAAGTTCCTGAAACGCAGAGACTGCCTCAGGAGGCCAATTCACCACATCAGAACCCTTTTTGGTCAAATCAGTCAATGGTTTAACAATAACAGAGAAATTACCAATAATTTTACGATAAAAATTGGCAAAACCCAAGAATCTCTGAAGAGCCTTTAATGAAGTAGGTTGGACCCAATCACAGATGGCCTGAACCTTGACCGGGTCCATTTCAATAACAGATGGGGACAAAATGAATCCCAGAAATGAGATCCTCTGTACGCCAAAAAGACACTTTGATCCCTTCACATACAGAGCATTCTCTCTCAAAATCTGGAACACAGTCCGAACATGTTTCACATGAGAGTCCCAGTCATTGGAAAAAATCAAGATGATATCCAAATAAACAATCAGAAATTTATCCACAAAATCCCTGAAAATGTCATTCATGAAGGACTGGAAGACAGAAGGAGCATTAGTGAGCCCAAAGGGCATCACTAGGTACTCAAAATGCCCCTCTGGGGTATTGAATGCCGTCTTCCATTCATCCCCGTGCTTAATGCGAATAAGGTTATATGCCCCCCTGAGGTCAAGCTTGGTAAACCAAGTAGCACTTTTCACCCTGGAAAACAGGTCAGAAATCAAGGGTAACGGATATTGATATTTCACAGTGATATTGTTCAAGAGACGATAATACACGGCCTTAATTAACCATCCTTTTTGGCCACAAAGAAAAAACCGGCACCCAAGGGTGAAGAGGATGGTCTGATATGACCCTTCTCCAATGACTCCTTGATATAAGACCGCATAGCGTCATGTTCAGGTACAGACAAGTTAAAAAGGCGACCTTTAGGGAATTTACTACCAGGCACTAATTCAATAGCGCAGTCATAGCTCCTATGGGGGGGCAAGGATGCAGATTTACTTTTGCTAAACACATCAGAAAAATCAGTCAAAAAGTCAGGAACATCCTGAGCCTGGGGAGAGGCAGAAAAAACAGGAGTGTTGGCATTAACACATTGGCAGCCCCAACTGGTTACAGACACAGATTTCCAATCCAAAACAGGATTATGAGACTGTAACCAAGGGAAACCTAGTACAATAATGTCATGCAGATTATACAGCACCAAAAATTTGCAACTCTCCTGATGATCAGGTTCAACCCTCATTATCACCTGAGTAGAGAACTGGGGTTTATTCTCAGCCAAAGGGGTAGAATCAATCCCCAGTAGGGGAATAGACTTCCATAGGGGTATCAAGGGAAACCTACAACGTTTAGCAAAATCAAAATCCATCAGGTTAATAGCTGCTCCCGAATCAACAAAAGCCTGAGCAGAAAATGTGGACAGGGAGCAAATCAGGGTAACAGTCAACAGAAATTTAGTCTGAACACTACCCAAGACAACTGAGCGTGCAAAACGTCTTCCCCGCTTAGGGCAGACTGAAATAGCATGAGAGGCATCACCACAGTAGAAACATAACCCATTGCGTTTTCGAAACTCATGACGCTGTGCCCCAGAATCCACTCTATCACACTGCATGGGTTCAGAAGCTGGTTCACAAGGCAACACTATTCCATGCATACCTCTACGCTCACGCAAACGTCTGTCAATTTGAATCACTAATGACATAGAATCATTGAGACCAGAAGGAGCAGGGAAACCCACCATAACATCTTTTACATTCTCTGACAGACCCTTCCGAAAAAGGGCTGCCAAAGCATCATCATTCCATTTGGTCAGGACTGCCCACTTACGAAATTTCTGACAGTATAACTCAGCGTCATAAGCCCCTGATTTAATGCCAACAAGGTTTTTTCAGCTTGATCAGTGACATTAGGTTCATCATACAATAACCCCAGAGCCAGAAAAAATGCATCGACATTACTCAAAACAGGGTCCCCAGGTGTCAGGGAAAAAGCCCAATCCTGAGGATCGTCACGCAGGAGAGAGATGACAATTTGAACCTGCTGCGCTGCGTTCACTGAGGACTTAGGTTTTAAGGCAAAAAACAACTTACAGTTATTTTTGAAATTCAGAAATTTAGCTCGATCCCCTAAAAACAAATCTGGCATGGGAATCCTAGGTTCCACAACAGGCAACCCTGCAAGATAGATAGCAATACTCCGAACTTCAGTGGCAAGCTGATCCACACGGCCAGACAACTGTGCAAGCTCCATTGAGAGAAAAAAAAAATCCTCCTCAGCACTCAGAGAAACAGAGGGAAAAAAAAAAATCTCTGACAACTCTGACAATCTTTTTTTTTTTCCACACTATTTTTCCCTTCGTGAGTACCATATAATTTTCAGTAAGGCCGGTGATACTGTTATGTTTTGGTAGCTGAGGAGAGCAGGCAAAAACGGCAATACACCAGAGAGGTTGGAATCTACTGGATTGCAGTAACCTGACTAACCACCACAACTAAAGGCAGCCGTGGAGCGTACCTACGTTGGTCCTAGACGCCTCGTCACAGCCTGAGAAGCTAACTACACCTAAAGATAGAAAGAGGAAAACTATCTGCCCCGGAGCAGATCCCCAAAGAACATAGGAAGCCCCCAAACATGTAATGGCGGTTAGACAAGAGGAAATACAGACAGAAAATAGTATGAGCAAACGTTGGGGCCCAATTTTCCTAGACAGAAAAGGATAGGAAGGATACTTACGCAATCCAAAAAAAACCTAAAAAATACCAACACACTAATTACAAAAAAGCACCTGAGATCACACGACCTCTACCACCTAAAATTAGTTCTCTGGTGTAACAAAACGAAGCCGCAGCCACTGAAAAAACTGGAAAAGGCAAATGAACAAATAACAGAGGCTCAGATAAACTGAGAGGAGCACAAGCCCCAGGAGGGGACCTGGCTGACCTCCACAAGAGTGAAGGAAACAATGCAAAAAGCAAGCACAAAAATTAAAGCAGAAAAAATCTTATCTGAGAGCGGGAGAAGAGGCACGATTCAGCAGGCTTCCAAGTGAACCAGGAACAACAGCAGTTAGACAAGAACAATTGATCGCCGGCAACCCTGATGGAGGGATCCTCCCTTATATAGGACCAGTCTGTAACTCCTGATTGCCAATCTTCACTAAATGGTTCAGCACTGTCTGCAACCACCAGAGGGAGCTTCTGCTCAGAACTCATTTCTAACACATTCACAACAGCGTGCACTGGGTAATGTACAGGAGAGCAAAGCAGAGTGCGCACTGGGTAACGTACAGGAGACTAGGGCAGAGCAGAGCGCGCACTGGGTAAAGTATGGGAGATCAGGGCAGAGCAGGGCGCGCACTGGGTAATGTATAGCAGATCATGTATATGTAGGAATTATTTCAGCTCACCCCACTGTTTTTCCATGTGTATATTCAATCCGAGCACGGATCCATCACCAAATGTAGAAAATGTCCAAAGAAAAATAGAGGTCCAGCTCCAGGAGTAAAATAGTAAAGCTTTATTCCAAATACATTAGAAAGTTCATAAAAGGTATACCCTTGCGGGAATTACCATGGGACTGATCTGCAGAGCGCCTGAGTTTAAGAGCACTGAGTGTTCGAAACGCGTCCAGGTGCTCTGCAGATCAGTCCCATGGTAATTCCCGCAAGGGGATACCTTTTATGAACTTATTTTTAATGTATTTGCAATAAAGCTTTACTATTTTACTCCTGGAGCTGGACCTCTATTTTTCTTTGGATAGCAGATCATGGCAGAGCAGAGCGCGCACTGGGTAATGTATAGGAGATCCGAAGTTAGACAAAGCATGCACCCTGGGAAGAGCGCTGGGACCTGAGACACACCAGTACAGAGTATGCACCAGAGTGAATCACCAGGCGCCGATGTGAGAGAGGGAGCGCCAGATATACTGACGCCAGACAGAGGTGGAGGGGACTTCCGGGTCAGGACACCTGGAAACTGAACATAGGAATCCAGCAAGCGCGCGTCCACAGTCTAATGAGGCACACGACATGGACCGCAGGCGTCCCAGGAGGCAAACAAGCCCGGAGCCACCCAGCGCGACTCCACAACACCAGCACAGGAGGCCCGAGCAGCAACGGCAGGGCGGCCCGCTGCGGCGGTAACAATGCTGAGACAGTGTCCTTCCCGAACATTGAG
>JARQOD010000003.1:10653568-10774243 GCA_033576555.1 Oophaga sylvatica | reverse complement strand
TGTGCCCCCCAACTATATGCCCCCCTGTGATCTGTGACCCCACTGTGTCCCAATATAATCTGTCTGCCCCAACTATATGCCCCTTTGATCCCTGTGCCTCCCAGCTAGGTGCCCCCATGTGGTCCTCTGTGCCCCATGTGATTTGATCCCTGTGCCCCCTGTGCTCTTTTGTGCCCCCTGTGCTCTTTTGCCCCCTGTGCTCTTTGTGCCCCCTGTGCTCTTGTGCCCCCTGTGCTCTTTGTGCCCCCCTGTGATCTCTCTGCCCCCCTGTGATCTCTCTGCCCCCCTGTGATCTCTCTGCTCTCCGGCTATATTCCCCCTGTGATTTCTGTGCTCACCAGCTATATGCCCCCATTTGAGCTTTATGCACCCCTGTGATCTCTGTGCTCACAGCTATCTGCCCCCTGTGATATTTGTGCTCCCTGTAGACTGTGACCCCTTTGCAGGCAGGGTCCCTCTCTCCTTCTGTACTTGTGTGTTCCTTGCATTGCTCACGTTTTATTGTACTTGTCAATATTTGCCCCTTTTCACATGTAAAGCGCCATGGAATAAATGGCGCTATAAAAATGTATAATAATAATAATATGATTTTCTGCGCCCCATGTGATCTCTGTCCCTTCCAGCTATGTGGCCCCCCCCAGCTATTGCCCCTCTGAGATCTCTGAGACCTCCATCTATGTGGCCTCCTGTGATTTCTGTGCCCCCCATTTGATCTTCGTGCCACCCCCTGGTGATCTCTGCCCCAGCTTTTGTGCCTCCCTGGTTCTTTGTGCTCCCCCTGTAATCTCTTGCCCCCCCCGTGATCTTCGTGCCACTCCCCGTGATCTCTGTGTCCCCCGGTAATCTATGAGCCCCACCCTGTGATCTATGTGCCTCCCCGGTGATGCATATCCCCCCCCCCCCCATGCTGTATGTGCCCAAGTGATATGTATATTCCCCAGTGCTGCATTTGCCCCAGAAGCGCTGTATATCCCACCGAGTACTGTATATCCCCCATGCTGTATAATCCACCCACCTGTGATGTATATAGCCCCAATGCTGTATATAGCCCACTGTGATGTATGTGACCCCACCGGTGATGATAATTCCCCCCAGGGACATATATACCCCCCCCCCCGTGCTGTCTGTGCTTCCTAGTGATGTATATAGCCCCTCAGTGATGTCTATCCCCTGAGCCCCCCCGGGTGATGAATATGCCCCCAGCATCTCCTGTGATTTCTATGCCCCCCAGCCCCTCCTGTAATTTATATACCCAGGAGTCTCCTGTGATGCATATACAGCAGTGTCAATATTTCCTGTGTATGTATGTGCAGTAGTCCCAGCAGCTCTTAGGTGATGTGTATGCAGCAGTCCCCAGCTTCTCCTATGTGATGTATATCAGCATTCCCAGAATCTCCTGTGTGATGTGTAATACAGCAGTCCCTGTGTCTCCTTTGAGATGTAAAATTTCAGTAGTCTCAGCATCTCCTATTTGATGTATATACAGTAATCCCAGCGTCTCCTATGGTGATGTATATACAGTGGGCCAAAAGTATTGGACCCCCCAATTCTGCAGATAATACTCATTTTCTTCCTGAAAATGATTGCAAACACAAATTCTTTGTATTATTATCTTCATTTAATTTGTTTTCAATGAAAAAACACAAAAGAATTGACCTAAAGCCAAATTGGATATAATTCCACACCAAACAAAAAAAAGGGGTGGACAAAAGTATTGGCACTGTTTTGAAAAAAACATGTGAGCTTCTCTAATTCGTGTAATCACCAGCACCTGTAATTTACCTGTGGCACCAACAGTGTTGGCAATAACTAAATGACAATTGCAGCCAGTTAACAGGGATTAAAGTTGACTCAACCTCTGTCCTGTGTCCTTGTGTGTACCACATTGAGCATGGAGAAAAGAAAGAAGCCCAAAGAACTGTCTGAGGACTGGGAAGAACCAAATTGTGAGGAAGCATGAGCAATCTCAAGGCTACAATCCATCTCCAAAGACCTGAATGTTCCTGTGTCTTCTTGCGCAGTGTCATCAAGAAGTTTAAAGCCCATGGCACTGGGCTAACCTCCCTAGATGTGGAAGGAAAAGAAAAATTGACGAGAGATTTCAACGCAAGATTGTGCGGATGGTGGGTAAAGAACCTCGACTAACATCCAAACAAGTTCAAGCTGCCCTGCATCCGAGGGTACAACAGTGTCAACCCGTACTATCCGTCGGGGTCTGAAAGAAAAGGGACTGTATGGTAGGATACCCAGGAAGACCCCACTTCTTACCCCGAGACATAAAAAAGCCAGGCTGGAGTTTGCTAAAACTTATCTGAGAAAGCCTAAAAACCGTTTTGGAAGAATGTTCTCTGGTCAGATGAGACAAAAGTCGAGCTTTTTTGGAAAAACCATCAACATAGAGTGTACAGGAAAAAAAAAAAGAGGCATTCAAAGAAAAGAAACACGGTCCCTACAGTCAAACATGGCGGAGGTTTCCTGATGTTTTTGGGGTTGCTTTGCTGCCTCTGGCACTGGACTGCTTGACCGTGTGCAGGCATTATGAGTCTGAAGACTACCAACAAATTTTGCAGCATAATGTAGGGCCCATGTGAAAAGCTGGGTCTCCCTCAGAGGTCATGGGTCTTCCAGCAGACAATGACCCAAAACACACTTCCAAAAACACTATAAAATGGTTTGAGAGAAAGCACTGGAGACTTCTAAGGTGCCAGCAATGAGTCCAGACCTGAATCCCCTAGAACACCTGTGGAGAGATCTCAAAATGGCAGTTTGGGAAAGGCACCCTTCAAATATCAGGGGCCTGGAAGCAGTTTGCCAAAGAAGAATGGTCTACAATTCCAGCAGAGCATTTTAAGAAACTCATTGATGGTTTTCCGAAAACGTTGTTCGCAGTTATTTTGGGCTAAAGGTTGTGCAACCAAGTATTAGGCTGAGGTGCCAATATTTTATCTGGCCCATTTTTGGAGTTTTGTGTGAAATGATCAAGGATTTGATTTTTGCTTCATTCTCTTTTGTGTTTTTTTTTTCCTTGCAAGCAAATTAAGAAGATAAAAATAGCAAATAATTTGTGATTGCAATCATTTTCAGGAAGACACTGAGTATTATCTGACAGATTGCAGGGGCCAATACTTTTTGCCACCACTGTAATTTAAAAACTTGTTGGACAAAAAGTTGACTACTCTCCTGGCCGACACAAACCTGGAAAAGCAGCTGTGAGAAGCAACGTGATCCGCATCCCCTAACATCACAGCTGAACCAAAGAAAGCAGCTCAAGCCGTCACCTTAAAGAAAAAAGTGGTGACTATTTATTAGCCCATGTGGCAACGTTTCAGATCCATAACCTAACCTTTCTCTGCTGTGGAATTGAAAAGTTGCCAGATGGGCTAATAAAGAGTCCATCCCTCCCCTGCTTGCTCAGGCCCCAACACTTGGGATACTTGCCTCTTCCTGCTCCTCTGCTGCGGCGTCTTCCGACTGTGACATTCAGGTTAGAGGTGCAGTGTCGTCACGTCTGTGCGCCCTCTCCCTGAACAGTCACAGTGTATAGACCCGGGAAGACTCCAACATTGAGGAGTCCGGAGCAGAGCAGCGGTCCAGCAGGATGTGGTGAGGACTTCAGTTTTTTTTTTTTTATTGTTTTGAGCAATTATGGGGCCCATATACTGAAGCATAATAATAGGGCACATTATATACTGTAGCATCATATGTGGCCCATTATATGTGGTGTTGTGAATGGGTTTGAGATGTAGTTCTGAGCAGAGGCTCCCTCTGGTGAAGCGGTACTAGTGAAGATTGTGGGGACTGGGAATCAGGTGTTACGATTGGTCTTATATAAGGAGTCATTTTCCCATCAGGGTTGCCGGTGATCAATTGTTCTGGCTGAATCCTTCATTCCAGTTTCCTTGTAGCCTGCTGTGTCGTGTCTGCATCTCCTGCTACCAGATAAGAATTTTTCTTCTTTTGTGTTTTTTGCATATTTTTTGCATTTTGTCCTGCACTTCTTTGGGGGCCTTCCCTGGGTCCCCTCCGGGGCTTCTGCCTTCTCAGTTTAGTTCAGCCACTGAGTTTTGTTCTTTTTCTTTTTCCAGTTTTTTCAGTGGTTGCTGTTTTGATTTTTTTACACCAGAGAGCTAATTTAGGTGTAGAGGTCGTGTGATCTCAGTGATTTTGAAATTAGTAGAGTTGGTGTTTTTCAGGGTTTTCTGGGATTGCAGTAAGTACCCTTCCTGTCCTTTTCTATTTAGATAGTTTGGGCCCCAGCGTTTGCTCATTCTATTTTCTTTCTGTGTCAGTATTTCCTCTTGTCTAACCGCCATTACATGTTTGGGGCTTTCTATTATCTTTGGGTTCTGCTCCGGGGCAGATAGCTTTCCTATTTCTATCTTTAGGTTTAGTTAGTTTCTCAGGCTGTGACGAGGCGTCCTAGGACCAACGTAGGAACGCTCCACGGCTGCCTCTAGTTGTGGTGGTTAGTCAGGGTACTGCAATCCCATAGATTCCAACTGCTCTGGTGTATGCCTTTTTTGCCTGCACTCCTCAGCTGCCGAAACATAACAGTATCACCGGCCTAAAAATTGAGGGTTGTATGGTACTCACAGAAGGGAAAAAATATTGTGATAGAGGAGAGGTTGTCAGAGTTGTCAGAGATATTTTTCTGTTTGTTGCATTTTTTTTTTTTCCCTCTGTATCTCTGGGTGCTGGGAGGATCTTTTCTCCCAATGGAGTTTGCACAGTTGTCTGGCCGTGTGGATCAGCTTGCCACTGAGTTCGGAGTATTGCTATCTATCTTGCTGGGTTGCCTGTTGTGGAACCTAGGATCCCCATGCCAGATTTGTTTTTAGGGGATCGAGCTAAGTTTCAGAATTTCAAAAATAATTGTAAATTTGTTTTTTGCCTTAAAATCTAAGTCCTCAGGAAACGCAGCGCAGCAGGTTCAAATTATCATCTCTCTCCTGCGCGCGATCCTCAGGATTGGGCTTTTTCCCTGATACCTGGGATCCTGTTTTGAGTGATGTTGATGTATTTTTTCAGGCCTTGGGGTTATTGTACGATGAGCCTAATGTCACTGATCAAGCTGAAAAAGCCTTGTTGGCATTAAATCAGGGCTTGATGACGCTGAGTTATACTGTCAGAGATTCCGTAGGTGGGCAGTCCTGACCAAATGGAATGACGACGCTTTACCGGCCCTTTTCCGGAAGGGTCTGTCGGATAATGTAAAGGATGTTATGGTGGGATTCCCTGTCCCCTCTGGTCTCAATGATTCTATGTCATTAGCGATTCAAATTGACAGACGTTTGCGTGAGCGGAGAAGTATGCGTGGAGTGGTGTTGCCTTGTGGACCAGCTTCTGAGCCCATGCAGTGTGATGGAGTGGTGTCTGGGCACAGCGTCATGAGTTTCGAAAGCGCAATAGTTATGTTTCTACTGTGGTGATGCCTCTCATGCTATTTCAGTCTGCCCTAAGCGGGGAAGACGTTTTGCACGCTCAGTTGTCTTGGGTAGTGTTCAGACTAAGTTTTTATTAACTGTCACTCTGATATGCTCTCTGTCCTCATTTTCTGCTCAGGCTTTCGTTGATTCTGGAGCAGCTATTAACCTGATGGATTATGATTTTGCTAAATGTTGTGGGTTTCCCTTGATACCCCTACAGAAGTCTATTCCCCTACTGGGGATCGATTCTACCCTTGGCTGAGAATAAACCCCAGTTTTCTACTCAGTGATAATGAGGTTGAACCTGATCACCAGGAGTGCTGCAAATTTTTGGTTCTATATAATTTGCATGACATTATCGTGCTGTGTTTCCCTTGGTTACAGTCTCATAATCCTGTTTTGGATTGGAAATCTGTGTCTGTAACCAGTTGGGCTGCCAATGTGTTAATACCAACACTCCTGTTTTTTTCTGCTCCCCCCAAGCTCAGGATGTTCCTGACTTTTTGTTTGATTTTTCTGATGTGTTTAGCGAAAGTAAATCTGCATCCTTGCCTCCCATAGGAGCTATGACTGCGCTATTGAATTAGTGCCGGGTAGTAAATTCCCTAAAGGTCGCCTTTTTAACTTGTCTGTACCTGAACATGACGCTATGCGGTCTTATATCAAGGAATCATTGGAGAAGGGTCATATCAGACCATCCTCTTCACCCTTAGGTGCCGGTTTTTTCTTGTGGCCAAAAAAGATGGTTCATTAAGGCCGTGTATTGATTATCGTCTCTTGAACAATATTACTGTGAAATATCAATACCCGTTACCCTTGATTTCTGACCTGTTTTCCAGGGTGAAAAACGCTACTTGGTTTACCAAGCTTGACCTCAGGGGGGCGTATAACCTTATTCGCATTAAGCACGGGGATGAATGGAAGACGGCATTCAATACCCCTGAAGGGCATTTTGAGTACCTAGTGATGCCCTTTGGGCTCACTAATGCCCCTTCCGTCTTCCAGTCCTTCATGAATGACATTTTCAGGGATTTTGTGGACAAATTTCTGATTGTTTATTTGGATGATATCTTGATTTTTTCTAATGACTGGGACTCTCATGTGAAACATGTTCGGACTGTGTTCCAGATTTTGAGGGATAATGCTCTGTATGTGAAGGGATCAAAGTGTCTTTTTGGCGTACAGAAGATCTCATTTCTGGGATTCATTTTGTCCCCATCTGTTATTGAAATGGACCCGGTCAAGGTTCAGGCCATCTGTGATTGGGTCCAACCTACTTCATTAAAGGCTCTTCAGAGATTTTTGGGTTTTGCCAATTTTTATCGTAAATTTATTGGTAATTTCTCGGTTATTGTTAAACCATTAACTGATTTGACCAGAAAGGGTTCTGATGTGGTGAATTGGCCTCCTGAGGCAGTCTCTGCATTTCAGGAACTTAAGCAGAGATTCACTTCTGCTCCTGTTCTACGGCAGCCTGATGTTTCTCTGCCATTTCAGGTGGAGGTTGATGCCTCTGAAATTGGGGCAGGTGCCGTTTTGTCCCAAAAAGATCCAGAGACCTCTAAAAGTAACCCTTGTGCCTTTTTCTCTCGAAAATTTTCTCCTACTGAACGTAATTATGACGTGGGTAATCGGGAGTTATTGGCCATGAAGTGGGCTTTTGAAGAGTGGAGACATTGGCTGGAGGGAGCTAAACATCAGGTGGTGGTCCTTACGGACCATAAGAATCTGGTCTATCTGGAATCTGCCAAGCGACTCAATCCTAGACAGGCCAGGTGGGCCTTGTTTTTCACACGTTTTAATTTTGTGGTTTCCTTTCTTCCTGGCACTAAGAATGTTAAGGCGGATGCCCTCTCGAGGAGTTTCCTTGCGGACTCTCCTGAGTTATCTGATCCTTCTGTTATTTTGAAAGAGGGTGTAGTTCTTTCCGCCATCTCGCCCAATTTGAGACTTGCTCTGGAGGGGTGTCAGGAGGATAGGCCCGAGCGCTGCCCTGTTGGAAAATTGTTTGTCCCGGACCAATGGAAAAAGAGTGTGATGTCTGAGATTCATTGTTCCGCATTGGCTGGGCATCCCGGAATTTTTGGTACCAGAGACTTGGTTAGTCGGTCCTTTTGGTGGCCTACCTTGTCTCGCGATGTCAGGGAATTTGTGCAGTCCTGCGGGACTTGCTCTCGCTCCAAGCCTTGCTCTCGCTCTAGTGGTTTGTTGATGCCATTGCCTGTGCCCAAGAGACCATGGACCCATATCTCTATGGATTTCATTTCCGATCTTCCTGTTTCTCAGAGAATGACCACCATCTGGGTAATTTGTGATAGGTTTTCCAAAATGATACATCTTGTGCCATTACCTAAGTTGCCTTCCTCCTCTGAATTGGTGCCGTTGTTTCTTCAGCACGTGCTTCGTTTACACGGCATTCCTGAGAACATTGTGTCTGACAGAGGAGTCCAGTTTGTTTCCAGATTTTGGAGGACTTTTTGTTCTAAACTGGGTGTTCAATTGTCTTTCTCCTCGGCATTTCATCCTCAGACCAATGGTCAAACTGAGAGAACAAACCAGACATTAGAGACTTATCTAAGATGCTTTGTGTCTGCTGATCAGGATGACTGGGTCTCTTTTTTGCCTTTGGCTGAGTTTGCTCTTAATAATAGGGCTAGCTCTGCCACTTTGATGTCTCCGTTTTTCTGTAATTCTGGTTTTCACCCTCGATTTTCTTCAGGACAGACGGAAGCTTCTGTCTGTCCAGGTGTTGACTCTGTTGTTGAGCGTATGCAACAGATTTGGGACCAGGTAGTGGAGAGGTTGTCCCCTCTCAGGAGAAGGCCCAGCGGTTTGCTAACCGGCATAGGACTGATGGTCCTCGGTTTAAAGTGGGGGACTTGGTCTGGTTGTCCTCAAAGAATATTCCTATGAGAGTAGCATCTCCTAAATTTAAGCCTAGGTTCATTGGACCTTATAAGATCATGGAGAATATTAATCCTGTTTCTTTTCGTTTGCTTCTTCCAGGGACATTTAAGATCCATAACGTGTTCCACAAGTCCTTGTTGAAGAGGTTTGTTGAGCCAGTGGTTCCTGCTACTGTGCCTCCTGACCCTGTTTTGGTTGAGGGCAATCTGGAGTATGTGGTTGAGAAAATATTGGATTCTCGTTTTTCTAGACGAAGACTCCAGTATTTGGTTAAATGGAGAGGTTATGGTCAGGAAGACAATTCTTGGGTGTTTGCTTCAGACATCCATGCTAGGAGACTTATCCGTGCGTATCATAGAACTCATCCTAACCGACCTGGTTGCTCAAATGAGGGTTCGGTGACCCCTCCTCAAGGGGGGGGTACTGTTGTGAATGGGTTTGAGATGAGTTCTGAGCAGAGGCTCCCTCTGGTGGTTACAAGCGGTACTAGTGAAGATTGTGAGGACTGGGAATCAGGTGTTACTGATTGGTCTTATATAAGGGAGTCATTTTCCCATCAGGGTTGCCGGTGATCAATTGTTCTGGTCTGAATCCTTCATTCCAGTTTCCCTTGTAGCCTGCTGTGTCGTGTCTGCATCTCCTGCTACCAGATAAGAATTTTTCTTCTTTTGTGTTGTTGCTATATTTTTGCATTTTGTCCTGCACTTCTTTGGGGGCCTTCTGGGTCCCCTCCGGGGGCTTCTGCCTTCTCAGTTTAGTTCAGCCACTGAGTTTTGTTCTTTTGCTTTTTCCAGTTTTTTCAGTGGCTGCTGTTTTTGATTTTTTTTTTTACACCAGAGAGCTAATTTAGGTGGTAGAGGTCGTGTGATCTCAGGTGATTTTGAAATTAGTAGAGTTGGTGTTTTTCAGGGTTTTCTGGGATTGCAGTAAGTACCCTTCCTGTCCTTTTCTATTTAGATAGTTTGGGCCCCAGCGTTTGCTCATTCTATTTTCTTTCTGTGTCAGTATTTCCTCTTGTCTAACCGCCATTACATGTTTGGGGGCTTTCTATTATCTTTGGGTTCTGCTCCGGGGCAGATAGCTTTCCTATTTCTATCTTTAGGTTTAGTTAGTTTCTCAGGCTGTGACGAGGCGTCTAGGACCAACGTAGGAACGCTCCACGGCTGCCTCTAGTTGTGGTGGTTAGTCAGGGTACTGCAATCCCATAGATTCCAACTGCTCTGGTGTATTGCCTTTTTTGCCTGCACTCCTCAGCTGCCGAAACATAACAATGTGGAGTATTATATGAGGCCCATTTTATATGGAGCATCATATGGGGCCCATTATATATGGAGCATCACATGGGGCCCATTATATATGGAGCATTACATGGGGCCCATTTGGTTTGGAGCAATATATAGGGCCCATCATATTCTGTATGGAGCATTATATTGAGCAAGGTCTGGGACTCATACTGTATGGAGTATTATATGGGGTGCATTATACTGTTTGGAGCATTATATGGGACTCATTATTCTGTATGGAGCATTATATGGGGCTCATTATTCAGTATGGATCAATATATTGGGCTCATTATTCAGTATGGAGCAATACATGGGGCTCATTATACTGTATGGAGCACTATTTGGTACCCATAATACTGTATAGAGTATTATATGGGGCTTATTATTCTGTATGGAGCAATATATGGGGCTCATTATTCTGTATGGAGCACTATTTGGTACCCACAATACTGTATGGAATAATATATGGGGCTCATTATTTTGTATGGAGCAATATATGGGGCTCATTATACTGTATAGAGCATTATGTGGTACCCACAATACTGTATGGAGCAATATATGGGGCATGTTATTCTGTATGGAGCTTTGAGGTGCCCACAATACTGTATGGAGGACTATGTGGTACCCATAATACTGTATGGAGCAATACATGGGGCTCTTTATTCTGTATGGAGCACTATGTGGTACCCATAATACTGTATGGAGCAATATATGGGGCTCATTATACTGTATGGAGCAATATATGGGAAATGTTTGGTGTACTGGAGGAAGAGATATGGGGACACCACGTCAAAATTCTCTGCGGGAGACACTTTTTTTAGCCAGGAAAATATTGGCCTTACGCTGGTTTGGTAATCAACATCCTTCTCTTAGAGCTTAGATTGAACTGGTAAATTCAATTATACCATACGAGCGGACACTATACCAGAACAGGGGTTGCTTGGGGAAGTTTAATAAGATCTGGGATGTCTGGAATGCGTTTCACCTCAGTATAACAGCGCGTAGATAGTGGTTTGTTATTAGCATAATAGCTGTAAAGAAAATATATTGGCTTATACTTTATAGGTTTATCATGTCATCAGTGCTATGGAAGTTGTTTTGGCAGCAGGGTAGGAAGTTAGATATGTATTATTCTGGGTTATGCATGGCCAAGCATTTGTATAGATGAATAATGGGTTATTGTAACTACTCCTAGATTATCCATAGGCCTCGCAAGAGTGAGGACCTGTGAAATTGAGATCTGTTATGATTTGGTAGCTGAGTAGTGCAGGTAAAAAAGGAAATACACCAGAGCAGTTGGAATCTATGAGATTGCAGTACCCTGACTAACCACCACAACTAGAGGCAGCCGTGGAGCGTTCCTACGTTGGTCCTAGACGCCTCGTCACAGCCTGAGAAACTAACTATACCTAAAGATAGAAAGAGGAAAGCTATCTGCCCCGGAGCAGATCCCCAAAGAACATAGAAAGCCCCCAAACATGTAATGGCGGTTAGACAAGAAGAAATACTGACACAGACAGAAAATAGTATGAGCAAATGTTGGGGCCCAAACTATCTAAATAGAAAAGGATAGGAAGGTCACTTACTGCAATCCCAAAAAACCCTGAAAAGCACCAACTTTACTAATTTCAAAAACACCTGAGATCACATGACCTCTACCACCTAAATTAGTTCTCTGGTGTAAGAAAATCAAAACAGCAGCCACTGAAAAAAATGGAAAAAGCAAATGTACAAACATCAGTGCTGAACAAAACTGAGAGGGCAAAAGCCCCCGGAGGGGACCCTGAAGGCCCCCACAGAAGTGCAGGACAAAATGCAAAAATCAAGCACAAAAGCAAAGAAGAAAATGTCTTATCTGTTAGCAGGAGATGCAGACACGACACAGCAGGCTACAAAGGAAACAGGAATCAAGGATTGAGACCAGAACAATTGATCACCGGCAACCCTGATGGGAAGGTGACTCCCTTATATAAGACCAGTCAGTAACACCTGATTCCCATCCTACAGATGGATGAAGGATGTCCCAGGCCCAGCCGGTCGGCTCACGTAGCGGGGGGGGTCTCCTACCTCGGCCGGTGCGGTGTCCTGATGCGCCACGATGCTCCTGGCTGGTTGGCACGGCTGTGGATGGACAAGAGGGAGCAGGGTCCAGTGGATCGCTACTTCCGGGGTAAGTATACCATCAGCCTCCCTGAAGTGCCTCACAGGCTGGCGGCAGTGATGAGGTATTGGGCGCTCCCCCTCCTTGATAAAATCCCCGGGGTGCTTCCTGATGAGCACCGGGGGCAGCAGCACCTGTAGTCTGTACAGCGCCGGCATGGGTTCCCCTCTGAATGCTGCGATAGGAAGCGCCATCTTGGCGCCGGGTGACGTCCGGGGTGGAGCCAGCGGTCACTTCCGGGTCGCAAGAGCTGGCGGTGAACTGCGCATGCGCGGACTCCAAAAAAAAATGGCGGCCGCCATCCTGAAGGACAGAGGCCCTGTATGAGTGATACAGGGCTGGGGGGAGGCGGAGCATGACTGATGTACACCGGATGGAGGGAGATATAAGGCGGCCAAGCAGGGGGACCCATGCTTCTGGCCCATTCATTCATAATGGAGGATGAGCAGCTGCAACTCATGCAGCCAGACGAAGCCCCAAAGCAGACATCAGTGAAAAAGTCTCAGGCATCCCAAAGGAATCGTCAGAAAGCCCAGGACACCAACCGGAACCAGTCAGGTCGGAAAGCCTCTTCCAGTCGGCAGGGGAAGGCTTCATCCGGGACATCTCTCCCTCATATTCCGGTACCTAAATTCGGCACTGGTAAGTGATCTTCGTGAAAGTTCGCTCAGTAACGGAGCTTCCTCCTTATGCTATCATTCTAGGGGAAGAAATGCACAGACAAATCAAGGCACAAGGAATGCGCCCTCTGTGGATGCCGCCTTCCGAAAAGATTATGCCCCCCCCCGTAACCAGCAAACGGTAAGGTCTCAGGCAGTGGGAGGGGGGAGTAGCTCTAGCCGAGAATAGTCTAGACTCCCCCCCCCCCCTCCCCCACCCCCCCACCCCGTTTGGTATTTCCTCAGGTGGCGGAGGAGACCCCCAACTTCACCCTAAATCTGAAGGACCTCATCAGATCCGAAGTAAGGGATTCCCTAAGATCGATGACACCTGCGGGAGGTCCCAAGCAAAGAAATATTTCAGAATCAGACTCCTCGATAGATTGGAGGAGAGATCCATCTGTATCGGCTTCCTTGTCGGAGGAGGACTCCAGCCGCTTTTGTCTGCCCCTAGACCGTGTGGACAAACTAGTCAAAGCGGTCAGGGGTATGATGGGGATGGTGGGGGCCAAACCAGAAATGTCAGTAGAGGATATGATGTTCAAAGGGTTGGATCAAAAGAAGCGAAGGGCCTTTCCCTTGAATAAAAAAATCAGGGATCTAATCCTCCACGAATGGAGGAAACTGGAAAAGAAAGGCTCTCTCCCACCGGCCCTTAAGCGAAGATATCCCTTCGATGAGTCGGGTACTAGTGTTTGGGATAAAGCGCCCAAGTTGGATGCCGCGGTCGCCAAGGCATCGAAAATATCTGCCTTACCATTTGAGGATATGGGGGCCTTTAAAGATCCCCTGGATAGGAACGCGGACATCTTTCTTAAAGGAACCTGGGAGATGGCGGCAGGCTCTTTAAGACCAGCAGTAGCATCCACGTGCATGGCCAGATCTGTGATGGTCTGGCTAGACCAGTTAGAGACTCAGCTAAAAGAAGGGGTTCCCTGGGACTCAATCTTAGGTGCCCTAACAACTATACAGGGGGCTGCAGCTTTTCTCTCGGATGCATCAGTAGATTCCGTCAGAATGGCATCTAGGGCAGCGAGCCTCTGCAACGCGGCCTGCAGGGCGCTGTGGCTTAAGTGCTGGCCAAGCGACATACAAAGTCCAAATTGTGCGCCATACCCTGTAAAGGGGAATATCTCTTTGGGCCTGTCCTAGACGAGCTGTTGGAAAAAGCAGGCGATGAGAAAAATAAATTTCCCAGCCTAGCGTCCTCATCATATCAACGGCCGTTTATTAGGAGAAGGTTTGGTCGAAGAAAGCCGACTAGAGACCGTCCCAAATGGGAGGACAGGAGAAAGAAAGGTACCGGGTGCATGTTCGGGCGTTCTTCTGGAGAAAGGAAAAGACCCCGTCAATGACTAGCAGCCCCCGTAGGGGGTAGACTGTCAACTCATTATCTGTCCTGGGTCCAAATCACCAACAGCAGTTGGGTGAGAGGGGTTGTATTAGCGGGTCTGAAGCTGGACTTAAATTTATCCCCAGGGAACTGAACTGAAGATAACTCCTATACGCTCCTGTCAAAATCAACAGTTGGCCCTAGAAACAGAGATAACAGAGTTGTGCCACAAAAAAGTTCTGTTACCGGTACCAGCGTTAGAGGAGGGTAAAGGTTTTTACTCTACCTTATTTCTGGTGAAGAAGCCAGATAATTCTTACCGAACCATCATTAATCTTCGGGGTCTGAATAAATTTCTGGTAGCTCGACCCTTTAAAATGGAGACAGTTGGTTCAGCAATAAAGTTATTGTTTCAAAACTGTTTCATGGTGGTTTAAGATTTAAAAGATGCGTACTACCATGTACCTATTTGTGCGGATCACAAACGATTTTTGAGGGTGGCAGTTTCCATGAGTGGGGTAATCCGTCACTTTTTCAATATAGAGCTTTACCCTTTGGGCTCTCAATGGCCCCACAGGTATTCACAAAGTTGGTCTCTGAAGTATTGGCCCATCTAAGAGAGTGCGACATCTTGATTGTACCATACTTAGATGACTTCTTGATTATTGGAACCTCAGCTGACCATTGCCGCTCTCAGTTGGAAAAATCCATATCCATCCTAGAATGCTTAGGTTGGTTGATAAATCGGGAAAAGTCCCATTTACAACCCTTGAGGGTCCAGCAATTCCTTGGGGTAACCTTAGACTCAGAGGTTCAAGAATGTCTACCAACTAACAAGATTGTCCAAATTCGTCAACAGGTGTTTCGAGCAGTAAATAGGCCAGCTATGACACTTAGACATGCCATGTCCCTTTTAGGCTCCTTAACAGCTTGCATTCCAGCTGTCAGATGGGCTCAGCTCCACACCAGAACCCTTCAGAGGGATATCCTGGATAATGACAGGATCCTGGACTCACTAGATAAGAAGATGACTTTACTCCCTTCTACCGTAAAATCCTTAAGTTGGTGGCTTGGCAAAGTTAACTTATCAATTGGGGTTCCCTGGGAAAATCACATATCCCGCGTTGTGACCACAGACGCCAGTCCCTCGGGTTGGGGGGCCTGTATGGGGGAGATCATGGTCCAAGGGCAGTGGGACCCCCTGATAGAGAGTTCCTCTAACTTTAAGGAACTTTCAGCTGTGGAGCTGTCAATTAAAGAACTACTTATATACCTGCAGGGTCATCACGTCCGGATTCTCTCAGACAACCAAGTAACAGTGGCATATATCAACCACCAGGGTGGAACCCGGTCCGAGGCCTTGATGAGAGTGGTGGAACGCATATTCCAAACAGCAGAGAGACATTTTCTATCCCTGACGGCACTACATATAAGGAAAAAGACAACACCACAGCAGACTTTCTAAGCCGCAACACGCTACGACAGGGAGAGTGGTGTCTAAATACAGCTATTTTCACCCAGATCGTCAATCTATGGGGTCAACCAGAGGTGGACCTCTTTGCTACCAGACGAAACAGGAAGGTGGAGAAATTCTGTTCACTAAGTCTGACAGAAAGACCTCTCGTTGTGGACGCTTTCCTGACTAAATGGAACTTCGGCCTGGCTTATGCCTTTCCCCCGCTAGCCCTGTTACAATTAGTAATAAGGAAGATCAGGGAGGACAAAGCAAGGGTCATACTAATTGCCCCATTCTGGCCCAGAAGGGCCATGGCTGAGAACAATGTCAGTCTGCGACCCCTGGGTTCTTCCAGATCTTCCGGACCTCCTCTTCCAGGGCCCAGTCAATCATTCACAAGTAGCCGGACTCCATCTGACGGCGTGGAGTTTGAGAGGTCGTTATTGAAAGATAAAGGATTCTCTGACAATCTAATTAATACCCTACTTAATAGTAGGAAGTTAGTTAAAACAAAAATTTATGCTAAGACCTGGGAATAATTTCTGGCCACCACTAACCTCGGAGCTGAAGGGGAAATCCCTATAGGGCAGATTTTAGAATTCCTGCAGAGGGGATTAGATCTAGGTCTGGCCACTAGTACCCTGAAAGTACAGGTATCTTCCCTCGGTGCCCTGTTCAACTGAGATTGCAAGAAATTACTGGATATCAAGGTTTATCAAAGTTGCAGACAGAACGAGGCCCATACATAAGGAAAGGTATGCACCATGGGACTTAAACCTAGTCCTTACGGCTATGACGGAGGCTCCATTTGAACCCATGGTGTCCACCTCAATTAAAAATCTGTCCCTCAAGCTACCCTTCTTGGTAGCCATCATGTCCGCTTGAAGGATAGGCGACATACAGTCTCTCTCCAGAGACCCTCCTTACACACAGATTATGGAAGACAGGGTAATAATTAGACCAGACCCTGCCTATTTACCTAAGGTCGCCTCTCGATTCCATAGAACACATGAGATGCTCCTTCCTCCCTAACCCCACTAACCAGAAAGAGGAGAAACTCCATACCCTAGATGTCAGAAGGTGTTTGTTACATTATCTGTCAGTCACTGATCTATGGAAGAAGGGCAGCACCTTGTTTATATGTTTCCAGGGAGACAGAAAAGGTCTTAGTTTCCAAATGCACATTAGCAAGGTGGATTAGGGAGGCTAGCTTACTCAGCAGGTGGCGGTCCGGCTCCACAAAATCTGAGGGCGCATTCTACCCAAGCCATGGCAACCTCTTGGGCGGAGAGATCTGGAGTATCCATCGAACAAATATGTAAGGCGACCTCATGGTCTTCTCCTAACACCTTTTTTTAATCATTATAGATTAGACATGGGTGCCTCCTCAGATCTCTCCTTCAGGTTAAGGGTGCTGCAGGCTGTAGTCCCTCCCTAGAATAGTGTTACATCTCTGTAATTCTCTCGTGGTGCTGTCATGGGAGTCCGAATAAAGTATTAAGTTACTTACTGGTAACGCTATTTTTCGGAAGCTCATGACAGCACCCTTAGTTCCCTCCCTTGCACGTGTATCGAACACTCCCTTTAATTATAAAGTCCACTTAGACTAGGTTGTTTAGAGTTCGTAAATAATTCATGTGTCATTAACCATGGAGGTCATCTCTGCTCTGTAATCCAACTGATGCGTGTGAGGGAGCCGCCCTTTTGTGTCTGTAGGTTTCCTGTTCCTGAAGGGCGGATCCCCTCTCTCGTGGTGCTGTCATGGGCTTCCGAAAAATACCGTTACCGGTACTTAATACTTTCTCTGCCGTATCTATGCATTATGAATTGTGGTATGTGTTAAAGGAGCCCACTGAGACTTTCACCCAGGGCCCACAAAAACCTGGAGCCGGCCCTGTATGCATTGCACAGTACCAATTCTCCTGTCCTGTTGTCGACATTGGACTTTGGGAGGGCCAATATTGGTTTAGTATTTTCAATATTACTATGGCCAAATAAAAATGTTGGGAAAGCTGTTTAAATGGATTATCCCAAGTAATCCCCTCTCCTCTGGATAGGAGATAACTTTCCAATTGCTGGAGATCCAACTGCTGGGACCTCCATGATCCTGAAAATCAGAGCTATGTAGAGCACCATGTAAATGCAGCTGTGGTCGATCATATTCACTGTGGCGCCATTCACATGTGGCTCTTCAAATATCTCCTTTTAGGTTAGTGAGGGGCACGACAAAGTAAATCAAAATTCACTGATCAGGGTGAGGAGTGTTACAGTTCGTGGGCTGGTGGGGTTTGTGTGGCAGGGCTGCTTTTTTGTCCCAGTCCGGCACTGCAACTGTGCCATGATATATCTCTGAGCTGTACGTGGCTGATGGTTGTCATATACATTTATTCACACCTGCAGGAGATGTGTTCGCATGGCTCTAGCCTTGGTTTCATGTAGTCGCTCCACGTCATAAATTACATTGTTTTCAATCTTAAGGAAATTCAGATTACTGCACTATCTCTCCTGAAATGGGGAGCAATATTATTTTCTTTAATCTTCTGGCCAGGACCATTTGCCACCTCCCTGCAGGACCTGGATTCACAGCCATCTTGGATCCGGGGTCCTGCAGGGAGGAGGCCCTCGGAACAGCGCGATCACATTGCCCTGTTCTGAGGGTCTCAGGGAAGCATGCAGGGAGCCTCCTCCCTGCGCGATGCTTCCCTATACCACCGGAACACTGCAATCATGACTGCTCCTGGCACATAGTGCCAGGTGTTAGCTGTGATAATCAGCTGACACCCGGCCGCGATCAGCTGCGCTCCCCCCCATGAGCGCAGCTGATCGCGATTATGTACTATCCCGTCCACGGTCATACAGGCCCAGGTACCATGGACGGGATAGTACGTCAGATGTCAGAAAGGGGTTAAAAAACGCAACGTCGGCACATAGCCTAATATTGCTAAAAACAGCAATCCTAAATGTTGTTTGAGCACACTGCAAGACTTCGAAATGGATTTTGCTGGATTGATTTATAGAAATTCTGTTGCTTTTCAATAGCCTTTGAGCCACTAGTATCGTGGGAACCTCTGTTTTTCCATTGACAGATGATGGACCTGAGTGACTTGTTTTTTTGTGAGATGAGAATTGGTATTATTTTCACCTACATACATTGATTGGTTTCTTTTTGATATTTGGGAGGCAGAATGTATAAACAGTTGAACACCACACACTACTGGTTCATCCAATAAGGTTTTCTATCAGACTGTGAACTCTCATTGTCTTAGTAAATAAAGTTTTTTACATAGCTTGCCATTTTTATGGACAGTTTAAGTAGATATGTTCAAAAATATAAAGCTCAAGGATATTTTATTACAAAATATTAATTTTTTTTAATCTTAGCAGATGACTGTACCAGTATATCAGAGGGACAGCTGACATCTTCAATTTTGAAATCTGATGAACTTGAGATCCTACAAGATAGAACTGAAGTGATTGCTATTACTCCAGATATACCATCATCCATTCACAGCAAAGATCTGTCATCTTATCCCATGAAACGGGTCCCATCGTCTGATTCATTACAGTCTACTAAGGAAAATCAAAGTTCCAAAAGAGGCATTAAAAAACAAACTGCTCCTAAAGCAAAGAAATCATTTTCATGTTCAGAATGTGGGAAATGTTTTAACAGGAAATGGGTTCTTGATTGCCACCAGAGAACTCACATAGGGGAGAAGCCTTTTTCCTGTTCAGAATGTGGGAAATGTTTTAAACGGAAATCTGTTCTTGTTAGGCACCAGAGAGCTCACACAGAGGAGAAACCTTTTTCATGTTCAGAATGTGGGAAATGTTTTTCACGTAAATCACATTTTGTTAACCACCTGAGAGCGCACACAGGGGAGAAACCTTTTACATGTTCTGAATGTGGTAAATGTTTTGCACAGAAATCAAATTTTGCTACCCACCAGAGAACTCACACAGGGGAGAAGCCTTTTTCCTGTTCAGAATGTGGGAAATGTTTTAACCGGAAATGGGTTCTTGATTGCCACCACAGAACTCACACAGGGGAGAAGCCTTTTTCATGTTCAGAATGTGGGAAATGTTTTGCACGTAAATCACATTTTGTTAACCACCAGAGAGCGCACACAGGGGAGAAACCTTTTACATGTTCTGAATGTGGGAAATGTTTTGCACAGAAATCAAATTTTGCTACCCACCAGAGAACTCACACAGGGAAAAGCCTTTTTCCTGTTCAGAATGCGGCAAATGTTTTATCCGAAAATCGGTTCTTAATAGCCACCAGAAACCTCACACAGGGAAGAAACCTTTTTCATGTTCAGAATATGGGAAATGTTTTAATCGGAAAAAAATTACTTTTGATCGCCATTACAGAGCCCACACAGGGGAGAAGCCTTTTTGCTGTTCAGAATGTGGGAAATGTTTTAATCGGAAAGGGCATCTTGTTAGACATCAGAGAACTCACACAGTGGAGAAGCCTGTTTCATTTTCTTAATGTGGGAAATATTTTACTTGGAAATAAACTGTTAATAAACGTCAAAGAAGTCACATAGGTGAGAAGCCTTTTTTATGTTGAGTATGTTGGAATCGTTTTAACCAAAATTGGGTCTTCTTAAAGGGGTTGTCTCTTGTCATTCATGTTTGCTGACAAAAGGATAAAGCTAAACTTTATTAATTCCAAATGTAAAACTATACCCACAATTCACCCCTTGAAGGATAGTCAGAAGCTAATAGAAAAAACATATACCCCACCTCTCAGTATTTAGGGTGAGGTGACGTATACACACTCACTCTCCAATCCTCTCATTTCTATGGGTTTCATTGTCCTCACCAAAGACGACTCATCAGGAGCCTATTTAATATTGACTTATATTCAAGCGATACTACACGAAAAAAAACTAAAATCATGTATCATGTTATCCAAAACAGTCGGAAAACTAGCCATATATAGCAAATTCCAGACTTCAAACTATATACTTTGAAAAACATGGAATCCAAAAAAATGGAATCCAAAAGATATATAGAAAACCTGATGTATTTCTGGCGTTCAAGCTCCCTTAGTCATTGGATATGGCAGGATATTCTGAGTGAACTGTTTAAATTACCACATAGGTGCAAAATCATTGTGAAGCATGAAGCACAGGAGTTGCCCACAGGTTACGTAGATCCATCTTGCTAATAAGGCTAATTTACAGGAGGACTGTGTATAATAAACATTATACAAAAATGTATCATATACAATTGTCTGTAAAAATACTGCAAACATTCTGATGAATCCCAAGAAATTGCTGTCAAAGACTAAGCTGCATCTTGTAAGCTGAATGGTGGAAAATAAGTATTTGGTCAACTAAAAACATGCAAGATTTCTGGCTCTCACAGACATGTAACTTCTTTAAGAGACTCCTCTGTCCTCCACTTATTACCTGTAGTAATGGCGCCTGTTTGAACTTCTTATCAGTATAAAAGACACCTGTCCACAACCTCAGTCACACTCCAAACTCCACTGTGGTGAAGACCAAAGAGCTGTCGAAGGACACCAGAAACAAATTGTAGCCCTGCACCAGGCTGGGAAGACTGAATCTGCAATAGGCAAACAGCTTGGTGTGATGAAATCAACTGTGGGATCAATAATAAGATAATCGAAGACATACAGGACCACTGATAATCTCCCTCGATCTGCGGCTCCACGCAAGAGCTCACCACATGGGGTCAAAATGATAACAAGAATGGTGAGCAAAAATCCCAGAACCACACAGGGGGACCCCGTGATTGACCTGCACAGAGCTGGGACCACCTTAACAAAGGCTACCATCAGTAAGACACTTCGCCGCCAGGGACTCAGATCCTGTAGTGCCAGATGTGTCCCCCTGCTTAAGCCAGTACATGTCAGGGCCGTCTGAAGTTTGCTAGAGAGCATTTGGATTATCCAGAAGAGTATTGGGAGAATGTTATATGGTCCGATGAAACCAAAGTAGAACTGTTTGGTAGAAACAAAACATGTTGTGTTTGGAGGTGACAGAATGCTGAGTTGAATCCAAAGAACACCATACCTACTATGAAGCATAGGCGTGGCAACATCATGCTTTGGGGCTATTTCTCTGCAAAGGGACCAGGACGACTGATCCGTGTACATGAAAGATTGAATGGGGCCATGTATCGTGAGATTTTGAGTGCAAACCTCCTTCCATCAGAACGGACGCTGAAGATGAAACATGAATGGGTCTTTCAGCATAATAATGATCCCAAGCACACCGCCAAGGCAACGAAGGAGTGGCTTCGTAAGAAGCATATGAAGGTCCTGGAGTGGCCTAGCCAGTCTCCAGATCTGAACCCCATAGAAAACCTTTGGAGGAAGTTGAAAGTCCGTGTTGCTCAGCTACAGGCCCAAAACATCGCTGCTCTAGAGGAGATCTGCATGGGGAATGGGCCAACATAACACAACCTTGTGAAGAAATACAGAAAACATTTGACCTCTGTCATTGCCAACAAAGGATATATAACAAAATATTGAGATGAACTTTTGTTAATGACCAAATACTTATTTTCCACCATAATTTGCAAAATAAATCTTGCCAAATCAGACAAGGTGATTTTATGGATTTGTTTTCTCATTTTGACTCTCATAGTTGTGGTCTACCTATGATGTCCATTACAGGCCTCTCTCATTTTTTTTAAGTGGGAGAACTTGCACAATTGGTGGCTGACTAAATGCTTTTTTTTCCCCACTGTAAGGCCAGGTTCACATCCTGTTATGGCAGTCCGTTTAACGGATGCGTTACAAAGCGGCATTAACGCGATGTAACACATCTGTTAATGCACCCATAGACTGCCATAATCTAATGCATCGCTAACGCATGTCAAAATCGGCATGCGTTAGCGATGTCCCGTTATGCTGTGACTGACCCTCAGACGCGGTCTACCGCGTTCGAGGGTCCGTCACCGCTAGCACAGAACAAGCAGATGCGCTAATGTGATCGCACAAACGCGATAAAAGACCAGCGTTAGCGCAGTCTGTTTAACGCATGCATTAAACGGACTGCACTAACGCGATGTAAACCTGGCCTAAGTGTTATACAAATTATACTAGTTCACAGTAAAATAATCTAGGTTCAAGCATTATATATTCATAGTTGTTATTGACTTAGGCCGGGGTCACACTACCGTAGAATACGGAAAACATCATATAGCACTCGGACCAGTATTACTCTATGGGGCAGCTCACATCACCGTTTATTTTCTTGGGAGTATTCAGCATGCGTGTAAAATCGCAGCATGCTGCGATTGTCAGAGACTCGTCAATGCAAGCCTATGGGTGCGAGAAAAAAAAAAAATCGCACAGCATTCGGACCATGCAAGTGCTGTCTGATTTTCGAAAAGCCGGCAATTCGTGTGCTTCATACAGTAAAATCACACTGACAGGTTAGAATCTATACATACATATAGAATACATAGACATATAGATGTCAGTGACATATCAGTCTAAAATTTGTCAGCTCTCCAGTCTAAAATTTGAGGTCACAGAGGATAGTCGCTGCTGAAGCAGCTCCTCAGAAGATTTTTTTTATTTTAGTCGGACAGAGACTTGGACCGCCAGTGGTCTAGAGGTCTCAGGGTTCTCAGCGCTGCTGGACCCCCACCTCTCCCTTGGCGGATCTGTATTACCCTGTAAGGTGGTCCCTGCAGAACCCTGCCGGCCCTGGGGGATGAGGATTGCTTCCCTGGCGGGGACGCAAACCGCGCTTCTGGGGTCACTGCGTTCCCCGCCCTGGGGGGAAGCTACGGGCACAGCGCCACAAATCTCTGGAGGTCCCTGTGGCGCTCAGCTGGGTGAGTACTCCACATTTTGATGTGTTTGAGTGCTTCAGCGGCCGCTGCGGCAGCCGCTGCTACATGTATTCATGTATGGTGATTGTGTACTTTTGTCCGCAGGTGGATGCCTGCAGGACATGGGAATGGGAGCGGAGAGCGGAGTGAGTCGCGCGCTTTTTTTGAAACCGGCGGGGGGCGTGGCTTCGCGCTTTCCCATTTTTTCGCGGGCAGGAAGCGCTCTGAGCGCGCGCTTTACCCTGCCTTTTTCTCTTCCGGCTTCTCTCCTCTAGCGCGGCGGCCATTACTGACGGCCTCCTCGGGCTCCTCACTCTCCGCTCTCCCCGACCGACCGAAAGGAACAAGTACACCGCGGCCAGCTAGGTGAGTCGCTTCTACCTGTCAGGGCAGAAGCTTAAGCCCCTCACCCCCACAGCGCAGGGCAAGGTACTGTCACACAGAACACTCCCGCTACGATCACGATAGCGACGCATATTTTTGCGATAGTTTTTTTGTGATCGTTTTTAATGTCGCTAGTAGCTGCCACAGTGGGCGATCTCATTGACGACGCATAAGTGGTTAGCGATCTCCTTAGCGACTTTGGCGGTCATTGCGATGTACAATTCAGCGCAATATGTTAGCGATCTCATTGGCGTTCTTGTTTAGTGTGGCATACCTTTGAGGAACTGTCCTGCAGCTGTTACCTCATAAGAGGCACCTGGGGCTCGCACACCCTTTTCATTAAACAAGGGTTGTGGGGAGTCTGCGACATTAACCCCTTCTTTGGCGGTTAACCCTTTATTGGGAGACAGCTGGGGTAGCTCTCTCTTTAAGAGCTTTAACCCTTCAGCGTTCGTTTTGCCTTTGAAAACCACACTGTTATAGTTGCTGACAGGTTTTGACCTGCCATATACTGTGTGAGGGCATGTCGGATCAGGGTCCAGGAGTTGCGGACCGTCTCCCAGATCCGCTACAGGATCAGTCTCGCGTATCTGACACGCAGACCTCGACGGCGTCAAGCGCAGCGGTCGGAGGTGTCAGTGATGTCAAAATGGAGGCCCTCGCTCGTTCTATTAATGGCCTTTCTGACCTTCTAGGTTATTGGGTGTCAGCTAGATCCTCTCATGGTAGGAAGCGACACAGGCCGGTGCCATCTTCCCCGCGTAGCGACTCGGAGATCTCGGGCATGGAGGGTTCCCCTTCAAGCTCGGATTGGGAGATGTCCGATTCGGATAAGGAGGATCGGCAGGGACACTCTGCCTCTCTTTTGAGCCGTACAGAGGCTTTTATTGGAGCCATGAGGGAGGCGTTACAGTTACCGGAGGAGGTAACTAGACGTCCTGGTAAGTCGGCCCGGATGTTTCAGGAGTCGCATAGGTCGCGATCAGCCTTACCATCTCTGGACGAGCTTAATGGGGCAGTGGAGAAGGAATGCCTGTGTCCAGATAAACGTTTTCAGGGCATCCAAAAAAAAGGCTGCACTCAAGCATACTAAAGCATGACAACATAGAATATATGAAATTTTGAATAGCAATATGGCTTTGGAATATAAGGAAAAATTTGAGACGCTTAGTATAAACATTTGGCCAAACATTTTAAAGCCCAACAACCATCGTCAAGGTGGTCTCAATTCTGTTGAGTCCCTAACCTAATGTGAACATACCTCTATTAGGCTGATATCTGAATTTCTGGGTGAATATGCACCTCTGTCAGTAATGCCTGCATTTATGGGTAAAGTAGGGACCTGGTGTAATTAAAATCACCACCTGGTGGGGGCGGAGTGCTCGGTCAGCAAGCTAACATTCAAAAGACAAAAAACCTGACTGGCACTTCCAGACTAATGTGAACTAGGTGCAAACCAAAGGGAGCTACCCCCAACATTTTAAAGCCCAACAACCATCGTCAAGGTGGTCTCAACGTTTTCAGGGGACACGGTTTTTTGAGACGCTGTATCCGTGTACGACGGAGTTGATTGATAATTGGATTCCTTCTCCTGAAGTGGATGTCCCTTTATCCCAGCTTAGCAAATCCTTGTTACTTCCTGTTAAAGGGAAGGCGAGTCTGCAGGATCCGCTGGACAGAAAAACGGAGATGGCAGCGAAATCCATCTACGAGGCCGCGGGTCATGGATTCAGAGCAGTGCTAGGAACCATGTGTGCTTGTAAAGCTTCCCTGAGCTGGTTAGACCGTCTACGGACGGCGTGGCAAGATGGATCCCCACTATCCGAGGTAGAGGGGCTTTTCAAGTCATTGGAGGATGCAGCACGATATGGCAGTGATGCAGGTTTGGATACTGCCTCACTGCTGTCCAGGGCACAATCCTCGGCGATCACAGTCAGGAGAGCTCTTTGGCTTAGACAGTGGACCGGAGACGCGGTTTCCAAGCAAGGTTTACTATCTTTAGCTTACAAGGGTGGTCAGCTATTTGGATCTGACCTCACGGAGCTGATTGCCAAGGCAAAGGCAAAAGAAACGACTTTACCGCAGCGAAGAGCTGTGACTTCTGCGTCTGGCAGGCATAGTGCCGGTAGTAGTCGGCGGTCCTTTCGGTCCAGGGGACGGTTCGGTCAGCCCTCCTGGGGATCGGGTCGTCCCTCTTTTTCAGGAAAAAAGAACGCTCAGAAATCCCGCACTCCCTGGAAACAGAGCTTCCGCCAAGACAAGCGGGAAGCTGACAAAAAGCCCGCTAAGGCGGACTGACGCCAGGGTCTCACTCGAGGGCTCTCGAGTGGGAGGTCGCCTGCTCCAATTCGAACCGACTTGGGCTTCCCGCGTGTCGGACGCTTGGGTGACACGGGTTGTGTCGGCAGGCTACTTCATAGAGTTTCTTTCTCAACCCCCAGACAGTTTTTGCCAATCCCGCATTCCGTCAGAGCTCGAGCTATTTGCCGCTCTACTGCGGGAGGTCGATTCCCTTCTGCAGAAGGGTGTGGTGGTACCAGTTCCGCCGGAGGACCGGGGAAGAGGGTTTTATTCCAACCTCTTTGTGGTCCCCAAAAAGGAGGACAAATTTCACCCCATTCTGGATCTCAAAGATTGAATCGGCATGTCCGCACCCGGAAATTCCGCATGGAGTCACTCCGCTCCGTTGTGGCGGCTTTGTCGCAGAACGATTTTTTGGTGTCAATCGACATTCGCGATGCTTATTTGCATGTTCCCATCGGAAGGGCCCACCAACGCTTCCTTCGTTTTGCCATAGGTCAGGACCAGGCCCTGCCATTCGGGTTGGCCTCAGCACCCAGAGTTTTTACAAAAATTCTGGCTCCTCTCATGGCGATTCTGCGAAGACAGGGGGTTACGATTCTTCCCTATCTGGACGACCTTTTGATTGTGGCGTCCTCAAAGGAGGAGGCAGTGACGGCTCGCAATCTATCCCTTCAGCTCCTGGAGGACTTCGGGTGGCTGGTCAATTGGGAGAAGTCGTCTCTGGAACCGTCGCAGTCAATCCTGTTTTTGGGATGCATTTCGACACGGTACGAGCAGTGGTGTCTCTGCCTCCAGACAAGCAAGCGAGTCTTCTTCGTCATGTGCAGGTTATGAAGTCTGCGACAGCAATGTCCCTTCGAAGGTGCATGCGCAGTCTGGGTTTGATGGTGGCGTCAATGGAAGCAATTCCGTTTGCCCAATTTCATTCCAGGGCTCTCCAAATGCTCATCTTGAACCGTTGGGATCGATCGCAGTTTTCACTGGATTGCAGTGTCATCATCTCCCACAGGGTGAGAGAGTCTCTAGAATGGTGGTTACGTCCGGAAGCGTTATCCCTGGGAAAGTCCTTCCTTCCTCTGAGGTGGTCGATCATAACCACCGATGCCAGCCTGACGGGCTGGGGGGGTGTCTGGAACGATCTCTGGATTCAGGGAGTATGGTCGTTGGAAGAGTCTGTCCTGCCGATCAACATCCTGGAATTGAGGGCAATTTTCCTTTGCCTCCAACACTGGACGGTCCCTTTAAGCGGTCTACCAGTCCGAGTGCAGACAGACAACGCGACGGCGGTCGCGTATATCAACCATCAAGGTGGGACGAGGAGCTTCAGGCTCATGATGGAAGTGTCTCGAATCCTGGTATGGGCCGAGACCAGGGTGCCAGCCATCTCTGCGATTCACATTCCAGGAGTTCAGAATATCACAGCAGACTTCCTCAGTCGCGAAAAGATGGATCCCGGAGAATGGAGTCTTCATCCGGAAATTTTTGCACTGCTGTGCTCCCGTTGGGGAACTCCCCAAGTGGATTTGATGGCATCCAGGTTCAATGCCAAGTTACCGACGTTCATGTCCAGGTACAAGGACACGAAGGCTGTGGCGGTGGATGCTCTAGTGGCTCCTTGGGACCAATTCGAGCTAATCTATGTGTTCCCGCCGATATCCTTACTTCCTCTGGTGTTGCGTCGGATCAGGCTGGAGAGAGTCCCGGCTATGTTGATAGCCCCAGATTGGCCAAGGAGGACGTGGTTCTCGACACTGGTGTCGCTTCTGGCAGCTCCTCCACTTCCACTCCCTCTTCGCCCGGACCTGTTAACCCAAGGGCCCGTTCGTCACCCGGACCTGAAGTCTCTGCGTTTGACGGCGTGGCTCTTGAGACCGAAATCTTGACCCGTCAAGGTTTTTCAGCCGAAGTCATTGCCACTCTGCGAGCTGCCAGAGGTCCGGCTACTACTAGAGTTTATCACAAAACTTGGGAAGCCTTCTTTTCGTGGTGTTCGGGTTCTTCTAGGAACCCGAGGATTTTTTCCATTCCCAATTTGTTGGCCTTTTTACAATACGGGCTGGACAAGGGTTTGGCAGTTAGCACTCTGAAAGGGCAGGTTTCTGCTCTGTCCTTGCTATTTCGGAAGGCTATCGCCTCGCGTAGGGACGTACGTTCCTTTTTTCGCGGGGTAACCCGTCAATTTCCGCCGCGGAAGGCGCTTGTGTCTCCTTGGCGGCTCAACCTTGTCTTGGAGGCTCTTCAACATGGGCCTTTTGAGCCTATGGACTCTGTTAATCTTTCCTTACTCTCTTGGAAGGTTGCCTTCCTAGTGGCGGTCACTTCTTTGAGAAGGGTTTCTGAGTTGGCGGCTCTTTCTTGCTCGCCTCCTTTTCTGGAGTTTCACCCAGATCGCGTAGTGCTTCGCACACGGGGCGATTTTCTACCTAAAGTGGTGTCACAATTTCATGTTAACCAGGATATTGTGTTGCCCTCGCTTTGGCCGGAGCCAAGGAATGCGAAGGAACGGGCCTTGCACACATTGGATTTAGTGCGGGCTTTGAAGTTCTATTTGTCTATTACTCAAAGTTTTCGGAAGTCGGATTCTCTGTTTGTGATTCCAGCAGGTCGTCGACGTGGGCAACGAGCCTCCAAGGACTCTATAGCTCGTTGGATTCGGTCGGCCATTTTAGAGGCTTACCGACTTAAGGGCGAACCTTGCCCGATTAAGATTCAAGCTCACTCCACGAGGGCTGTGGGTTCATCGTGGGCCTTTCATCAAGGGGCCTCAGCAGCTCAGCTCTGCCGGGCGGCGACCTGGCGCTCCGTCCACACGTTTACAAAATTTTATAAGGTGGACGTTAGTGCTTCCGCTGATGCGGCCTTAGGATGAAGGGTCCTGCAGGCGGCTGTAGTTTAAAGTTCTCGTTAACTTGTGTTTAGCGCTAGCTGCGCATTTACCTAGGTTGTTGGGACCTGCCTTTTTTTTGTTTTTTTCCCACCCTTAATTTCTGGACTGCTTTGGGACGTCCCACTAGTAATGACTAGTGTGTCTCCCTTCCTTCATCTGCTGCTGAAAGACGGATTTTGGTAAGAACTTACCTGTAAAATCCTTTTCAGCGAAGAAGGAAGGGAGACACACATCCCTCCCATGGCAGAAGTGTGTTGTTGTGTTTTCAGATGCGGCGTGACCCTTCTCTGATAGCGATTATCTGGGCTGAGGTCGGCGCGCTAAGGCTCTGTTCCAGCATTGCCAGCTCATCGCAGTGGTCAGGTTCAGTGAGTAGTACCTGAGACTGTGTGTTTTTTTCTGTTATATGCATAACCTGTCTCCTTGTTTTTCTCTCTGAAGTCCTTCAGAAAGGGTTATGTTGCTCCGCTGGTGATATTTGCTCTTCCTTAGCTTGTGTACGACTGGAGAGCTGGAGTAGGAGGAGACCTAGCTGGAGGGGCCGGTCAACACTTTTTTTTAATCTGAGGTGTTTATATCCTATGTGGGCTCCGCCTACCCACTAGTAATGACTAGTGTGTCTCCCTTCCTTCTTCGCTGAAAAGGATTTTACAGGTAAGTTCTTACCAAATCCGTCTATCTGTGTGTTTTGAAGAATATTTCCTTTGAAAACGATGTGTAAATGACAGAGAATTGCTGTATGTAAAAGCTCATGTTAAAATTGCATTGCAATCGCACTGCATTTGGATGTCAATTGGATGTGTGACGGAAAATATATAAATATACAGTATGTATATATAATTAGTGATGAGCGAACGTGCTCACCACTACTCGTTACTCGCCCGAGTATCACTGTACTCTGTGAGCTCCAAGCATTTCCGGTATTATTCGGCGAGAGCTCGGTTCTCCGCTCTGCAATTTTGGCGCTCTTTGAATATGCAGGGATTGTCAGCTACACACTATAATGCCGCAGCCATCTTTGTTGTGGTCGTGCAGTGATTGGCTGGCCGCACAGCGTCATCAGGTCAGTAAGAGACCAGACACCGCCCTGCTCGCCCATTCAGCTCCGGATTCAGACAGTGTAGGGAGAGCTGCTGCTGAGATAGGGAGAGATTTGGGCTTTTATTAGTTAGTGTGGGTCTACCATTGTTCAATCCACAAATCCAGCTAGACCAACAGTCTTTTTAAGGGCTAATTAGGGGGTATATAGATTGCAGTGCTAGGTAGGCAGTAAATGCTGGGTCTCACATAGCGATACACCAGCGATCCCGACAACGATCAGGCTCGCTGGTGTATCGCTACATTATCGCTGCTGAGCTGCCAAACAGGCAGCTCAGGCAGTGATCAGTACAAGCGACACTGCGGGTAACATCGCTTAGTTACCCGCAGTGTACCTTGGATACCAGCGCCCTGATGCAGGGAGCTGGTAACCAAGGTACACAGCGGGTTTCCAGGCGCTGCGCGGTGCCTGGAAACCCACTGTGTACCTTGGTTACCAGCTCCCTGCATCAGGGAGCTGGTATCCAAGGTACACAGCGGGTTTCTAGGCACAGCCCCGCGCCTAGAAACCCGCTGTGTACCTTGGTTACCAGCGGATCGCTGGTCTCCCGCCTGTCACACGCAGCGATGCGTGCCTGTCAGCGGGAGACCAGCGATCAAAAAAATGTCTTGACATTTCAGGGACGATCAGCGATACCCAGCAGGGGGGCTGATCGTCGCTGAATGTCACACACAGCGATATCGCTGGTGAGCTCGCTGCTGCGTCACAAAACTAGTGACTCAGCACCGATCTCGCTAGCGATATCGCTATGTGAGACGGGGGCTTTAGTCTGTGCACATATCCACATCAATGCAAGGCATGCAGGCACTGTATGTGAGTGTATAGATCTGACTGACTAATACAAAATCTGAAGAATCACATATTTATACACAACAGGACACAGGAATAATGCAATAGGTAAGACAAGTGACGTGAAGCAGAACTGTCATTATGGCAGAGGGATGAACATAAATATTGGAACAGTTCATAGATAAGGAGTGAAAGTTTTATTGCCCTCTGATTGGAGTCTGCTATTGTGTTTTGATGCCCCTAGAAGGTCAGAGAAGCAGATTCCTTAATTGATGTAGAAAGACATGAATCCGTGTGATATATTCATTCCAGCACTAAGAGTGTCAAAGTCTGGAGATGCTAAGGGGAGCTGCACGGAAACTACAGCCTCTACTACAAAAAGATGCCCGATTACAATCCATATTTCCAGACCCCCCACTACTATGTTTTAGGCAGCCCCCAAATCTAAGAAGCATCATTGTCAGAAGCTCCCTGTCCTCCCCAACAGCTGCAGGAACCTTTCCTTGCAACAAGAAGAAATGCAAAACCTGTGCATCTATAATGACCACGGACAAATAAAGATCCCCAACTCCCATCAGGACTACAAGATCCCAGGTACTTTCAGCTGCATCACATCTAATGTGGTGTACCTAATTATTTGTACGAAATGTCCAACTGGGGGTCTGTATGTGGGGGAGACCGGGCAAAAACTGAGAACAAGGATGAATTCTCATCGCCACACAATAAGAGAAAAAAGAATGGATTTACCTGTGGCAAAACACTTTTGTATGCCCGGTCATAGCATGATGGATATGGAATTACTTGTATTAAAATCTAACTTCAAATCTGAGAAAGATAGAAAGGTTTGGGAATATAAACTTATGATGACCTTTGACACTCTTAGTGCTGGAATGAATATATCACACGGATTCATGTCTTTCTACATCAATTAAGGAATCTGCTTCTCTGACCTTCTAGGGCAGCGGTTCTCAACCTGTGGGTCGCGACCCCCACGGGGGTCGAACGACCAAAACACAGGGGTCGCTTAAAGGAGCCGGCGGCTGCAACACTGTAGTGACAGCTGCAGCCGCCGGCTTAATTAGACATCCATACTTACCCTCCTCGCTCCGTCGCTGCAGGTCCCTGCATCCTTGTCGGCGGCGTCAGCTTCCTCCTGGCAGTGCGGTGACGTAGTACCGCTCATTAAGGTAATGAATATGGACGTGACGCCACTCCCATAGGCGTGGCGTCCATATTCATGTCCTTAATGAGCGGTATTACGTCACCGCTGCGCACAGGAGGAAGCTGACGCCGCCGACAGGGATGCAGGGACCTGCAGCGACGGAGCGAGGAGGGTAAGTATGATGGGGGGAGGGGACAGGGGAGCAGAGCCATGTATACAGGATGGGAGCGGAGCCATGTATACAGGATGGGAGCGGAGCCATATATACAGGATGGGAGCGGAGCCATGTATATAGGATGGGAGGGTGGGAGCGGAGCCATATATACAGGATGGGAGGATGGGAGTGGAGCCATGTATACAGGATGGGAGGGGGGAGCGGAGCCATATATACAGGATGGGAGGATGGGAGCAGAGCCATATATACAGGATGGGAGGGGGGAGCGGAGCCATGTATATAGGATGGGATGGTTGGGAGCGAAGCCATGTATACAGGATGGGAGGATGGGAGCGGAGCCATATATACAGGATGGGAGGGTGGAGCGGAGCCATGTATATAGGATGGGAGGGTGGGAGCGGAGCCATGTATACAGGATGGGAGCAGAGCCATATATACAGGATGGGAGCGGAGCCATATATACAGGATGGGAGGGGGGAGCGGAGCCATGTATACAGGATGGGAGGGGGAGCGGAGCCATATATACAGGATGGGAGCGGAGCCATATATACAGCATATTTCCGATGGCTTTAGCCCAGTGGCATAGCAGGGGCTTAGCGTGGGCGGGCGGGGGGCGGTCCGCCCCAGGCAGCACGTGTGTGGGGCGGCGTGGCAGCAGCAGCAATTCCTCCTCCCACGGAGTCACAGTGCAGCGGCCCGGGACCCTCCGGAGCTGAGCGGCGGGTCAGTGAGTCCACTGTGCGGGGAGAGGGGGGACCCGGCCTGAGCAGGCGGCGCAATACTTACCTCTCCCCGTGCCTCCATAGCTCCGGGCTCCAGGGGGTGCCTGCAGGGCGCCCGCGCTTCCTGCCACAGCAGCGCCGCTGGATGGCGCCGGACAGGTGAGATGTGAGGTGCATGTGTCTGTGTGTATCAGTGTGTGTGTGTGTCTGCCTGCGTGTGTGTATGTGAGAGAGTGCTGCGGTGCTGTCTGTGTGTGGTGCTGTATGTGTGATGATGATGGGGGGAGGCAGTGATGGTGGTGAGGAGGCAACGATGATGATGGGGAGCCAATGATGATGGGCAGGCGATGATGATGATGATGGGGAGGCGATGATGATGGGGAGCCAATGATGATGAGCAGGCAATGATCATGATGATGGGAAGCCAATGATGATGGGCAGGCAATGATGATGATGGGGAGGCGATGATGTTGGGGAGCCAATGATGATGGGCAGGCAATGATGATGGGGAGCCAATGATGATGGGCAGACAATGATGATGATGGAGGCAATGATAATGATGATGGGGAGGCAATGATGATGGGGAGACGATGATGATGATGGGGAGGCAATGATGATGATAATGGGGTGTGATGTATGGTGTACAGTTCATATAGCGTCTTGTGCTTGGGTGCGAGGAAAACACATGAGACACAGGTTTGATATGGAAGGACTTGTATTACTTCATACAAGTAGGCAAAAAGGGTCACACAGTTTGCAGGTACAGAAGCAGGAGACACAGCAGGCCAGAGTAACTTAAGTTCAGCAATAACTCTGCACAACAGGTTCAGGATTTCTTCTCTGTTACCGTAATTCCATGCAAACGTGGATTTATCAAATAGCAGGTTTCCAGAGTCCACAAGTGTTCCAAAGTTCCTTAGTAGGAAATAGCTGGAGTACAAAGTCCAAGGTTTCCAGGAGTCAGGTCACAGGCTCACTGCAGGTTTGATTCTGAAGCACTGATTGCTCAGCTGAGGCTGCTTAAGAGGCAAGAGGGAGAGAATCAGGGCGGGAACATGAAAGCTGGAAACTCCATATTGACTGAGGGCAAGATAGCTGCAGCAAGACAGAAAGCAAAATGGCCGACGGAAAAACTGAGTTTCAAGAAACATGTACAAAGAACCTTACATTACTCCCCCCTTAGGGACAACCTCCGGATGACCTCAGACCAGGCTTGTCTGGGTACCTCTGATGAAACTGGCGGAGCAAGCGAGGAGCATTAACGCTATTGACTGGTTCCCATGAGTTGTCCTCCACTGGGTAGCCCTGCCATTTAATCAAATATTGTAACTGATTTCTATACAACCTGGAATCTAGAATCCTTTCCACCACAAATTCTTCCTGACCATCGACCAGCACTGGGTCAGGGCAAGGAGAAGAACGACCAGGAAACGTATTGGGTGTTGCAGCCTTTAGTAGGGATACATGAAAGACAGGGTGGATTCTCATAGTTCTGGGCAGTTGAAGACGACAAGCAACGGCACTTATAATTTTACTGATTTTATAGGGTCCAATGTACTTATGTCCCAATTTAGACAATGGAATCCTTAACTTAAGATTTCTGGTTGACAGCCAGACCAAGTCTCCTACCTTGAAAGCTGGTGCAGGTTTACGAAATTTATCTGCTGCTTTCTTGTACCTTTCCTGAGCCAATTCCAGATTTTCCTTTAGAAGATCCATATTCTTTTGTAAAGACGTGATTCTTTCAGCCACTGCCGGCAAGGGCGTTTCTATGGGAAATCGAGGAAGAATGTTAGGATGATAACCTAAATTGGAGTAAAAAGGAGACTGCTTAGTGGAGGCGCTCTGAGAGTTGTTATAAGAGAACTCAGCCAGTGGGAGTAGATCCACCCAATCATCCTGTAGGTGGCAGATAAAGCAGCGGAGATACTGCTCCAGGGTCTGATTGGTTCGTTCTGTCTGTCCATTAGTCTGGGGATGAAAAGCAGAAGAAAGGTTTACTTTAATGTCCAATGCGGCACAGAAATTTTGCCAAAACCTTGAAGTGAATTGCACCCCTCGATCCGAAATGACCTCATCCGGTACTCCATGCAAGCGAAACACATTCTTAATCATCAAATCTGATGTCTGTTTTGCAGTGGGTAAGCCGACACAGGGGATAAAATGAGCTGCCTTTGTTAAACGATCAACCACCACTAGAATGGTGTTCTTCACTTGAGAGGTTGGTAACTCCACAATGAAGTCCATAGACTTGCACAGACTTCTCATGAAGTGACATAGTTTAAAACGTCTTTCCTGTAAGTGGGCCACCAAAAGAAACGAGAAAGAAATTCTTGTGTCTTTAGAATTCCTCTATGCCCAGCTATCTTGGAATCGTGGATGAGTTGCAATACTCTCAATCTGACTGTTTCAGGTATATACAGACGCTGTCCCTGAATCCACACACCATTCTTAAAGACAAGACTTACGTCCCTTGGGGGTTGTGCCAACAAAGAATCCGCATGGTATGCTTCCTTGATGTCTTTAAGTAGGTCTTGATTATGAATCACTCCCAGGAATCTAGAGTCAGGAAGAATAGTCTTAGGAGGAGTAAGTAGACGGGTCTCTGCTGAATGAATCCTAGAGAGTGCATCAGCCTTTCCATTGCGCGATCCTGGCCTATAAGAAATTACAAAATTAAATTGGTTTAGGAAAAGATTCCAGCGAGCCTGGCGAGGAGTCAGGCACTTAGCCGACCTGATAAATTCAAGGTTACGATGGTCTGTCAGGATGACTATTTGCTGTGCAGCTCCCTGAAGAAGGTGTCTCCATTCTTTGAAGGCGGCAATAATGGCCAACAATTCTCTATTGCCCACATCGTAGTTCCTCTCAGCCGAAGACAACCGCTGGGAAAAGAAAGCACAGGGATGCAAGACATTCTTCTCACCTGTTCTCTGAGAGAGTATAGCTCCAACGGCAACGTCTGAAGCATCCACCTCTATTATGAAGGCAAGTTCGGGGTTGGGATGTACTAAGATAGGTGCGGTGGTAAATTTATCCTTTAGATGGGAAAATGCTTCCTGGGCTTGCGGGGTCCAGGAGAACCTAGACTCTTTCCGGGTAAGTTGGGTGATAGGTGACACTACCTCAGAGAAATTCCTAATGAAACGTCTATAGAAGTTGGCAAACCCGATGAAGCGCTGCACCTCCTTCACATTCCTAGGAATTGGCCAATCCTTGATGGCTTGGGTCTTGCTTCCATCCATACTAATTCCTTGCGTAGACAGTACATACCCCAGAAATTGAATCTCGGTCCTATGGAATTCACACTTTTCAAGTTTGATGTAAAGATGGTTCTGTCTTAGGCGTTCTAAGACCATTCTCACATGTCCATGATGTTCCTCTGTGGAGTTAGAAAAAATTAAGATATCATCCAGATAAATCACCACAAATGTATCTAGGAGATCCCTGAAGATGTCATTCACCAAGTGTTGGAAAGTGGCTGGGGCGGTACTCAGACCAAAAGGCATGACTAGATATTCAAAGTGTCCATAGCGTGACCTGAATGCAGTCTTCCATTCATCCCCAGGTCTAATACGGACCAAGTTATAGGCCCCACGGAGATCCAGTTTAGAGAAAATTTTGGCATGCCGCACTCTCTCCAATAACTCAGGGATTAAAGGCAATGGATAACGGTTTCTAATAGTAACCTTATTGAGTTCCCTATAGTCTATGCAGGGTCTCAGAGATCCATCTTTCTTCTTCACAAAGAAGATGGGTGCACCTGCAGGAGATGAAGAGGGGCGTATGAAGCCCTTGGCTAGATTTTCATCTATGTAGTCCTTCAAAGCCTTTAGCTCGGGCCCCGCCAGGGGTAGATCTTACCAAAAGGTATCTCTGCTCCAGGCAATAATTCAATTGGACAATCATATGGACGGTGAGGGGAAGCTGGTCAACGTTCTTCTTGTCACATAAATCCACATAGTCCTGGTATACAGCTGGTAGTTCAGGGACTGACATGGTTCCTTTAGGAACAGAGCAAGCTGAAACTTCTGGACTCATGTGTTTCTCCGGAAAGTGTAATTCCTTGGTCTCCCAGTTAATCGTAGGGTTCTGAGCCTGCAGCCATGGTAGCCCTAGAATAATGGGAAAGTGGGGAGAAGAGATAAGCATAAAGGACAGTTTCTCCTGATGATCTTTACCCATAAGGACCCTCAAAGGCTCCGTTTCCTGATCCACTGGTCCAGAGGTCAGCAGGGAGCCATCCACAGTCTCCATCTGTACTGGAGTAGCCTTTTTGACTGAACGTATCCCCTGTTTCAGAGCAAAGGAGATATCCATAAAATTTCCACTTGCCCCTGAGTCGATCATAGCAGAGCTAGACACCCAGACTGAGTCAACCCAGATTTTGATGGAAAGGAAGCAATGAGAATTGTTTTTCTTACAACTCAGCTGGGACACCACTGAGGAAACTTGAAAAATTGCAGCGTTTACACAGTCATCGTCCCCAGAACTAACGGAGTTTAAGTCCGAGAAATCAATATCTCTTGCAGCAGATCTCTCTGGAGCCTGAGGCTCGGACATGACAGATCTCCTCTCGCAACACTCACAGTGAATGACTGCGCAGTAGTCTTACGAGAACGGCTGGGCAGTTTATAATGAAGTGCCCTGACTTACCACAGTAGAAACATAGATTTTCCTTTAAACGATGTTCTTTGCATGCATCACTAACCCGTCTTTGTAAAGAGTCCACCTGCATGGGTTCAGGTTCTGGTTCCCGTGTGATCCTACTCAAAGGTTCCTTAGCTGGGGAGGAAGGTAGGAAAAGGTTAGTGCGATTATTTTCGAACCATCTCTCTTGTCTGCGTTCAGTTAGACGAGCATCAATACGGATACAGTAGTTAATAAAGTCACCTAACGCAGTGGGAGGGTCGGCACGAGCAAGTTCATCCTTAGTCAGAGGAGACAACCCTTTCCGAAAAATAGATTTTTTGGCAGAACTGTCCCAAGTGGTATCGAGAGCCCATCTCCTGAAATCCAAGGCATATTCAGCTACTGAGCGCTTACCTTGGCGCAAAGTTAACATGGCTGCTTCAGCTGTTGCACCTTGACTGGGGTCATCAAACACCTGCCCCATGGCTGAAATGAAAGCATCAAGATGATTCAAACATTCATCCCCAGTCTCAATCAGAGGGTTTGCCCACATCAAAGCCTTATTGGTAAGCAACATGATTATAGTAAGCACTTTGGATCGTTCAGTGGGAAATTGTGAAGCATGTGCAGAGAAAAATAGATTGCATTGATTAATAAATCCCCTGAATTTCTCACGTTCACCGCCAAAATGAAAAGGGGGTAACTTGGGGATCCCAGAACTCGGGGTTATGGCAGGAGCCTGGACTCGTTCCTCTAGAGCCTCAATCCTGGCTCGTAAATCCTGGGTAGTTTGTCCAAACACTTGCAAATTGTGATTAGTGGGGTCCTGTAGGCTTGCAAAACGGGTCTTTAAAGTCTGTACATCTAAAAGGATTGTATCAGTCACTCCGCAAAGCTCCTTTATGCGAGCCTCCATCTTCCAGATTTTTTAAGGCAGAAGTACTGGAAGGAGAAGAGAAAAGAAAAAAAAAAAAAACACAATAGTGTTTACCTGTGGTAACACTCCTGAGTAAAATTAAGGGAATGCGCTCACCTGGAATGGTTGTGAGAAGTCACAACCACTGTCATCACAGAAGGTATAAACGGACATCTGATATCCACAGTCACAGCAGACACGGCCTTCCCAGACCCAGCAGACACTAACGTTGGCTTCAGAATCTTGTGATGTATGGTGTACAGTTCATATAGCGTCTTGTGCTTGGGTGCGAGGAAAACACATGAGACACAGGTTTGATATGGAAGGACTTGTATTACTTCATACAAGTAGGCAAAAAGGGTCACACAGTTTGCAGGTACAGAAGCAGGAGACACAGCAGGCCAGAGTAACTTAAGCTCAGCAATAACTCTCCACAACAGGTTCAGGATTTCTTCTCTGTTACCGTAATTCCATGCAAACATGGATTTATCAAATAAACAGGTTTCCAGAGTCCACAAGTGTTCCAAAGTTCCTCAGTAGGAAATAGCTGGAGTACAAAGTCCAAGGTTTCCAGGAGTCAGGTCACAGGCTCACTGCAGATTTGATTCTGAAGCACTGATTGCTCAGCTGAGGCTGCTTAAGAGGCAAGAGGGAGAGAATCAGGGCGGGAACATGAAAGCTGGAAACTCCATATTGACTGAGGGCAAGATAGCTGCAGCAAGACAGAAAGCAAAATGGTTGACGAAAAACTGAGTTTCAAGAAACATGTACAAAGAACCTTACATGGGGAGTCTTTCCACAGTGCCCTTTCCTGAGCCGTAACAGTGCAGAACGCAGCACAGTGCAGAGCATTATATTTGGCCCATAATACTGTATGGAGGACTATGTGGTGCCCATAATATTGTATGGAGGACTGTAATTATTTTTTGGTTTGGGGTCACCGCAACATGAGGAACTGTATTGCGGGGTCACGTCATTAGAAAGGTTGAGAACCACTGTTCTAGGGGCATCAAAACACAATAGCAGACTCCAATCAGAGGGCAATAAAACTTTCACTCCTTATCTATTAACTGTTCCAATATTTATGTTCATCCCTCTGCCATAATGACATTTCTGCTTCACGTCACTTGTCTTACCTATTGCATTATTCCTGTGTCCTGTTGTGTATAAATATGTGATTCTTCAGATTTTGTATTAGTCTTCGCCTGATGAAGAGACCTGAGTAGTCTCGAAAGCTTGCAATTTGTTACCATCTTTTCAGTTAGCCATTAAAAGGTATCAACCACTAAGGACTCTCAAGTCTAAATATTTTTCTATCTACTGGCTAACACGGTACGAAGATACACATCTTTCGTAGATCTGACTGCAAACTTCAAAAGGGTCTATTACTGTCTGGTGCTGCCTATTAATATATATATATATATATATATATATATATATACACCTAGCTGCAGGAACCCGTGGCTAGGATTATTTATTTTTTTTGCACCTGAATCCTGCTAATTTTATTACAAAGCAATCCAGAGCCCCCATTTTTTCTACATTTATTTGCTTGGTCACACTGCAGACTACAGCCAGGTCATTTTAATGTAGATATGTGATGAAACGTGCACGCGGTCTGCCACACGGTAGCCCGGGGTATCACGGCCTGTGATCCCTCCGTGCCGCAAATGTGACGAAAACGCGCACACACACGACGGCTGCTGCCGTCCGACCCGGTAAACTGCAGGGACTTTTAATTATCCCACTTCCACTTAGGAACTTGCAGCTCTCTGGCGCCCCCTTACCCTCAGGTCAGTCAGGGAACTGCACCTAGGATAATTGGTCGCCAGACGGGTCACTTGGATGTGTGCTGGCTATTGGGCACGCTGCAGTGAGGGAATCATAATTACTCCTGGCTGCAGCCAGGCAGTACCCTTATAAACCCCGCTCCGTCACTGCCAGCGTCACCCAATAGATTAACACTTTACACCCCTTCCTTTTAGCTGCCACCAGCTACGGCTCCTGATGAACAATTTATCAAGAGGGTCCGTAGCAACCCCAAAACAGTAGCGTAGTGCTTCAGGCACGTGCAAATTCGTTTATAGAGCAGGAGAAACAAACTAATAAATTTATAGGTTTATTCCTAAAAAGACAGGCAGTGCTTATACAATATAAAAAGATGTAACAAGCTGAGGCAATATAGTTATGTACAAGACAATTAGAAAATAAAAGGGTTAACATAAGGAAGATCAACTTACAGTTCTTAGATCATAGTAGGCAATGTTATGTTACGGTAGCTGAGGAGTGCAGGTAAAAAAGGAAATACACCAGAGCAGTTGGAATCTATGAGATTGCAGTACCCTGACTAACCACCGCAACTAGAGGCAGCCGTGGAGCGTTCCTACGTTGGTCCTAGATGCCTCGTCACAGCCTGAGAAACTAACTACACCTAAAGATAGAAATAGGAAAGCTATCTGCCCCAGAGCAGAACCCCAAAGATAATAGAAAGCCCCCAAACATGTAATGGCGGTTAGACTGTCGGGTTCAAAATGACAAACCACTCATCCTCCAGTCACCCCAGATTAGACTAAGAGCACGGGTCGACCGAGAATGAATCAGGCGATACGCTGGTTCAGACTTCAGAACGTGCCCTAAAGAAAATGGTGCTATTAGGCGGCCATCTCCAGTAAGCACTGAACTCTTTATTCACATACATAAGATTACATACACAGAATATTGGGGTGGAGTAAAGGCGGGATTGAGGAGAAAGAGATAAACTGAGTCATCCTAATTGGTCCTTAGATCTTCTTCTAAGTCCTCCTTGATGTGTTGTCATCCTCAGTTTCGTTTCTTGAAGAAAGATTCTATTGTTCTCGTGTATCAAGTATTTCCTCAATTCTCCAAAGGTGGGGGCATTTCAGTAGAGTGTAATACAGTGATAGGACACAAGATGGAGACAAACACCAGCAGATACTAACATTATCTTATTATTCTTTTAAGGAAAACTTCGTGTTTATAAAATACATATACACACTATAAATATAAAAGTATAGTAGAAAATTATATTTTACCTTGACAATCCCCCCTAAACACTAAGTTTTTCCCTTAATTTATGCGGCCTTCGAGACTGTCCATGTGTGGGGACAGGGGTAGTGGATTTCTTCGCTTGGTCATTTTAGAAGCTAGCCCCTTATGGACTGCCCCCAAACAACCAAGTCCCTACCAAACCTGCACATGGAGTTCTCCCACTATCCCTAAACTAAATCTCTTATTTCCATTTGTATTTTGTTATAGGGGGTTTTATCAGGTTTATCCTGCGGAGTATATTTCTCCATATCACCCTTATCAGTGTCTTCATATAGTAGCGACACAACTTCCTGATGAAGGAAAGTACCTGAGGAGGCGGCTGCATTGGTCACAGCTTTCCTATACATAGATATCACACAACATAGAATTATCAATCCTAGCACCAAAGCCCTGTTACCACTAAGCAGGCTTGTTGGAGAAATTCTTTAAGTCCTCCAAGCCATCTTAAGAAAAAAGAGGTATCTACTTCTGCATTGGCTTTTATTTCCTGAGCCAGATTTTTAATCTCTGTAAGGGCCACTATAGTTTTACCATTGACTCCAGAATTCTGAGGAATATAAGTACAACATTTTTCCCCTATCATCCCACAGACTTCATCTTTTTCAGCTAGAATCATGTCAATGGCCAGTCTATTTTGAAGAGTCAGTCTTTTGTTTTGGGCCCAGTTTCTCAACTATACCCTGGAAAGCATCTTGACTAAAATTGATATTGATAAATCTTTGCTTGGTGTAGTATATATATTTTATCCAATCTACATTGTAATTGATCTGCACAGTTGGGATAAGAGAACGGAAACCCGCCAGGATCTGATTCTGAGCTTTGTATTCGTCTGGGACCCCCCTAGGAACACCTATGGGATCCATATAAACTTTGGGATCCTCAGCATAACCGGTGTGCAGCTGACCCAGACTCCTTCTTTTTCTGGATATCAGTGGAGCTATATTCTCGGATCCAGACTCTTTCTCACGTGTCTTTTAATGACTACCAAGTCTCGAGACTGCAGACTGCAGACTCCCAGGATCCTGGTTCGGATCTGGAAGAGAACTGAAAACATTATCATATACTTTCTTGAGTCTTTTATACAAATCCCTTACATATGAGCTTAATACATGGTCACTTATTTCCAATGCTTGGGAAAAGAAACATCCTAAACTAGGCACTTTGCCAAATAGTACTTTATACGGAGAAAGTCCAGTTTTTCTACTTGGAGTGTACCTTACTGAGTATAGGGCTAATGGTAAACATTCAGGCCAAGATTTCCCTGTTTCAGCCATGGCCTTTTAGATTTTTAACTTCAATATCCTATTTAGTCCTTTTACTTTTACACCGCTTTGTGGTAATATGGGGTGTGGAAAACTTGTTGAATTCCCAGCGCTGTCAAGACTTCATTCATTATTTCACCTGTGAAATGTGTACCTCTGTCACTTTCGATCACCTCTGGTACTCCATACCTGCACACCACCTCCGCAAGCAGCTTCTTTGCGGTTGCCGCAGCCGTAGCCTTGGCAATCGGGAAAGCCTCCGGCCAACCTGAGAATAAATCAAAAACACACCAACACGTACTCCCATGAACCTGATTTTGGCAGCTGAATATAATCATCTGCAGTCTCTGGAAAGGATAGAAGGGCCGAGGGGCATGTTTGGGTGGTGTCTTGACTACCCTTCCTGATTATGTGTAGCACATACCATGCATCCCTGGATCAAACCTTCTATACAGGTGGAAAAGCCTGGTGCCGCCCAATGCTTCTGCATCACGCTCATTACAGCAGTTTTGGACTGGTGGGTTGGCCCATGTAACATCTGGGCGACCACAGGGTACAACGCTCTTAGAAGGCATCGGCGCATCCCTCTTCCCATATCCCAGTTGCTGCATTCAGACATGCACCTTCTTTTTGCCACTTTTCTACTTCCTCCTGGCGCACCTGAGCCTGCATCTGGGATAAGGCATCCTCCGACACAAAGGGATTTTTGGGAGCGCTTACCTGGTGCATCGTTACCCCTTGGAGTGGTCTACGGGCTGCTGTTTTTGCTGCTGCATCGGCCATTGCGTTTCCTTTACTCACCTGATCAGTGCATCTGGTATGTGGTTTAACTTTTATGACAGCTACTTCTTTTGGTAATTGTAATGCATCAATTAACTGCTGGACTGCGTCAGCATTTTTAATGGGATGTCCTGCTGCCGTCAGGAATCCTCTAGACTTCCAAATTGGACCCAAATCATGAGCTATACCGAATGCGTATCTAGAATCTGTGTAGATGTTAACAATTCTACCTTCAGCTATCTTACAGGCCTCGGTCAGAGCCTTAAATTCAGCCTCCTGGGCCGACTAATGTGGGAGTATTGGTTCTGCTTTGATCACTGCATTCAGGGAGACGATGGCATACCTGGTGTGGAAGGTACCTGAGTCATCTTGGTAGCGAGTTCTACAAAAAAATTTAAAGTCAACATTACGTCTTTCAGTTTTAAACACTGTGGGTAGGCCTGCTGTTTCCTGTGCCATAAGCTGAACATAATCATAAGGAATCTCCTCTCTTGGATCTTCTTTGTACAATACCGTACAATACCTGACCTCCCCCCTAGATCCGAGAGAGGTAACAATGTGACAGGACTAAGTGTGGTACATCTCTGCAAAGAAACATTTGGAGACATTAAAAGTGCACATTGCAATCAAAGATGACGTGCAGCTGAAAGGTGTGCCGACTGCACCTGGTTCAGTATGGTATATACATCATGAGATGTAAGTGCTGTCAGTGGATAATCAAGAACGATATCTGATGATTTGTGGAGCAATAGTCCTACAGCATGTACCGCCCATACACAGGACGGAGCACTCTAGCCACTGCATCTAGTCTTCCACTGAAACAGGCCACTGGCCTTTGATTGTCACCATGTAACTGAGTCAATACTCCTGACGCGTGTCCCTGCTGCTAATAAAGATACAGGGTGAATAGTAGTTCATAGTTGGGGGTTCCTAGCGCTGGAGCTGCCACAATCCTGTTTTTGAGGAAAAATAAAAACCGTCTATACCTTCAGGAGTTAGTTTAAAAAGCACAATGGTGATACAGTCATAGAGAGGCTGCATGAGGATTGATACAGCACGAATCCACTGCCTGCAGCAGAAAATCAGTCTAAGAAATATCCTAAGAGCGGCAACATTAACAGGAATAGGAAAATTCTGTATAGCTTCTTTGCGAGCGCTGGTCAGATGTCGCGCCCCCAGTGTAATGCAATGTCCCAAAAAGATAACTGAAGATTTACAAAATTGCAGTTTATCCTTCAACGCTTTACAACCTACTTGGTACAAAAACAACATAAGTAATATTGTTGCAATACGACACTGTTTCCTGGAGGGGCACAAATCAGTAAATCATCAACATATTATAAAAATAACATTGGCAAAATCAATAACTGTAAACTAAGCAGCATCCTGAGATATCTGGAACAAAAATATATATATATAATATTAGACACCACTGGAGTTTCCAGATCAGTAGCTGCATTAACTGCCCATAATTTTTGTACCAACCCGTACACAGGGTTAAGTTGAAGGGGGGCTGGAGTTTGCTATGTGGGCACTGATAAGAACTGTCCTTGGACCTGCAGCTGCCTGCTTGCAAAATGATTGTTCGGAGTGGACAGGGAAAACATACAGGATTACATTCTGGACAGCTTCAGTAAGTAATTGTTGGGACCTAGGCATATTAGTAGAAGTATATCGTGATTTCATTGCATATATTGCATATTGACACGGCAACTGTCCTGCTCTGGTTGCTGGGACCTGTCCTATTTCTACCTGACCACACGTTTGTATATACAAATTAGATTCGTCCTGTATCATGGGTCCTCCTTTCTGTGAAATTGTTGCGGCCAGTCCTCCAGCATAGTGGAGTTGATTATTTGCAGCATCTACTATGACCCCAACATGTTGTTTCGTAAAATCCCCTGTCCTTATCCTAAAGAGTACATCATGACAGTGGGGTCCAGGAATAACATTGGAATATATTTCCTGAAAATCTTCTCTTTCCTCTGTACTAGCAACGTCTAGCGACATGATTTTACAAAGAGTGCTCTGCTTCAGTTCTGGTGTCATAGTGACAGTTCCAACCGGATAATACTCAATACATGCTTGTAATTGTAACAACACATCACTTCCTAAAAGATTACATTGACCCCGTGGTGATATCATTAACTGTGTGTGTACAGTGGTTCCTTGAATTTGCAGGGGAATCTTTTTAGTGACGGGGAGCAGGATAGATGGAGAGTTATAAGGAGTCGCTATAACATGGTGGGAGAAATCACTTTTCCCAAATGGCCAGTCCTCTTCTGTAATTACTGAATTGTCTGCCCCCGTGTCCACTTGGAACTCAACCTCATGTCCCCCTGGTAGGTTCACCTGTACTGTGCAATTAGGAGTGGGGGGTAAGGAGACAAGGGGGTTCATGTGCAAGCTACCTCTTTTGGCCTGCACTAAATCATGTTGTGCCCCCTGTGCTATTCTGGCCAGATCCTCTGCTTTAACTGATCTCTAATCCGGTCTACTTACTTTCAGCTTTCTGTCACTTCCTTTCTCTGCCTGTCTATCTTTTTTTTTTTTCTCACATACTCTGACCTTCTATTCTTACGTACTGTATCTATTCCAAAAACCTATTCAACAAAATCTGAAAACTGTTGCACTCTTGCTCTGCGTCTCTATGCTGAATGCCTGATGGGAGGGGTAAGTCGGGTCGCTGCGCAGTTTGTTAGTGTGCTCTCCCTCAGCCTTCAGCTTCCTTATCTGTAGAATGACCTTGGTGTACAGCAAAATACCATCTCGCTGCTACCAGCACTTCCTCCCTCCCTTATACCTTTGCTTGCTGTCACTGACTCCTGCATTCTTAGATCCGTTCCTACAAATATAATACTTGTATATCTCATTTATCAATCTATTGTATCTAGCTTCATCTGCCAATCATAACAGTTTTTATTCCCTGGGCGGGTGACACTGAGATAAAATATCCCTTTTCCCCTGAGTCTGGTGCATTGATCCCTTGAAATCATTCCTATCACAGTTAAATATTTGATAGAAATCGAACTTAAAGACAACCACAGGGGTTGTAGTATTAACCCAGAAGGTGGGCATACTGGCACTACTGGAGATCAGGATATAGCTCAAAAGGATATGTAGATCAGAAACTTCATGACTGCTGATTAATCTTGTCCTTCTTGCAATGGGAGGCGTGAATCCAGGTGCTCTTGCCCTCGAGCTTCGGGCAGTAGGGGTGGACAGGATCACAGTGTAGGGACCCTCAAATCTGGGCTGGAGACAGTCTCTTTCCATAAATTTTTATATATATAAGGTCATCAGGCGAGAAATCATGCACCGTGTCACCTGTAAATTCTGGGAGAGAAGCAGACACTGTAGAGTGGGTGTTAGTTAACTCTTTAGACAAAGCAATCACAAATTTACTACTTTATCATTGGTTTCAAATAATTCCTGGTGCCTAATGTCTTCTGTTTTTAACATACCAGCATGATGGAGTATTGAATGTATGGTGGCCCGAAGAGTGGCCCGTGACTCATTTGAATTTAGAGGATCATGGACTGGACCTGCTGCATGGATGATGATATCAGCGGGAAGGTCCCCTGCATGGGTTGTCAGAGTCTGTCCAGGTGGCAAAGGGCCATGAGTGTATATATGAGCCATGCATTCTGCAGTGACGATGGGACCACCAGCTTGGGCTATTAATAGAGCCAGACCCCCTTTCTTGGAGCAGTTTGAGTTGGCAGGACTAACTATAGCACCAACCCGATGTGTCAGGATATCACCGTACCCTATGGATAATGTCACTGGATTTCCATTGTGGTCTGTGTAATGCTGTGAATGGCAGGGATACCAGTTTTCAAATACACCGGGAGCTGGGGGCCTGACCGGGGTTTCCGTGAATCTTACAGAGCGACTGTCCTCTCTAAGGATTTGTGAAGGAGAGGAAGGTGCTTTATCTCTGGAGTAGGGGTGGAATAAGCCCTAGGACCAGGGGTTAACAATGGTGGTGGGGGAATGGAGGAGGGAAGAGAAGATACTGGTGCTGCTGGGATAATGGTAGCTATTGAGGGACCCACCCCTCTTCTATCTCCTGATCCTCCTCCCCTTCGTTGGATCCCGTAATATCATGGCGGCGGCTTCTGATCATTGTTTGAAAAACTGAAGATTCATGCATTGCAGCAATGGCCGGGTTGGGGTGAGTGAAAGGGAACAATGGTGTTGCATCTGGTGCCATATTGGGAACTGTGGCCTGCACAGGTGCGGGCGGGGGCTGGTAGTAGGCCCTGGTTGGTATCAGCAAGGGATATAGGCCTGACTGGGTGTGCTTGGGTGTCTCAAGATGGCCACCGGAGGAGATGGGGTGTTGGTCATTTCCGGGTGTATTAAGATGGCCACTGGGTTTACCAAAATGGCCGCTGGGTGTGGGAGGGGCGATGGGCTGGGCATTACACCAGGAGCGACCCGCCCCACAAACACGGCAGGTCTCCGCCCAGGGCGGATTCTGTTCACCACACACATGACAAGTCCAACCTCTCTTTGTTCTGAGATCGGCACCATTATAGGGCGGTGGCCGAGGGCTTGGAGCGGCCATTTTAGTTACATCAACAAGATCATATGCAGAGCATTTTACATATCCGAACAAAGGCTCAGCACTTTCCGAACCTCCTTATTCCATCTACCTCTTTCCAACCCTCAACTTTCAAATCATTTACTACTCTTAAATGTGCTTGGGCTTGATGCAGAAGTCCCTTATCACCCAACTTTCCTTTCTTCTATGCTACATAATCCTTCTACACTGAAGGCTGAAATCTGCTCATACTCGGTAAGCTCACTTTCTTAACAGCCTTCTTGCCTCCACGTGATTTCATCAATTCAACCACTCCCAAAGCACCACCCTCTAACTTGTGGGTTTTGTTTGATTTAAACATGCGCATCATGATTTAACAGAGTGAAATGATCTGTTGCGACTCAGACCACCGGCGTCACTCGCAGGTCACCACCCGTCACTGCAGAGTCCTCCTCAATACTGTGACAAGACAAAGAGTCCCCCTCAATACTGTCTTTTTCCCTAACTGTGGATGGTGACTTTAAAGCGCAGTACACCGTGACACTCTACACAGCACAGAGTCCCCCTCCATATGCTGACACCTGGGCTTCTCCTAATGAGACTTCCCGGGTTGGACAAAGAGTCCTCCTCTATTTGTCACTTTCTCAGACGAAGAGCCCACCTCTATTCGTCTCCTAAGGAAATTTGGTTATGCGCACCCCTACCACAATTCTCTATACAATACTAGAAATTTAGACACTACCAAATAATCACGGGAGGCAACTATCTGCATAAAGGTACAATGACCGGAGGAGGAGGAACGTGGTGTTTCGACTCAAGCACGTGCAGGCAATGCAACGTCACTCGGTCACACTTGCTGGTTCGTGGCGTGGGATTGCCCTTGGTCTCACCACTCAACCAGTCACCCATCCAGATCCAAAAAGACAATACAGCTTAAGCCCACAATGACTGACACACAGGCAAGTGGGACGCATATAAAATATATGATCCCAACTTACCGTGTTCAACGGAGGCTGCAGTCCTCGCATTCAGTCACCGCGGGCAACACCGCAAAGTCCTCGGGACGGGCGGCAATCCACGGCCCCACGTGTCAGGCGCCAATTGTCGGGTTCAAAATGACAAACCACTCATCCTCCAGTCACCCCAGATTAGACTAAGAGCACGGGTCGACCGAGAATGAATCAGGCGATACGCTGGTTCAGACTTCAGAACGTGCCCTAAAGAAAATGGTGCTATTAGGCGGCCATCTCCAGTAAGCACTGAACTCTTTATTCACATACATAAGATTACATACACAGAATATTGGGGTGGAGTAAAGGCGGGATTGAGGAGAAAGAGATAAACTGAGTCATCCTAATTGGTCCTTAGATCTTCTTCTAAGTCCTCCTTGATGTGTTGTCATCCTCAGTTTCGTTTCTTGAAGAAAGATTCTATTGTTCTCGTGTATCAAGTATTTCCTCAATTCTCCAAAGGTGGGGGCATTTCAGTAGAGTGTAATACAGTGATAGGACACAAGATGGAGACAAACACCAGCAGATACTAACATTATCTTATTATTCTTTTAAGGAAAACTTCGTGTTTATAAAATACATATACACACTATAAATATAAAAGTATAGTAGAAAATTATATTTTACCTTGACAAGACAAGAGGAAATACTGACACAGAAAGAAAATAGTATGAGCAAATGCTGGGGCTCAAACTATCTAAATAGAAAAGGAAAGGAAGGGTACTTACTGCAATCTCAGAAAACCCTGAAAAAACACCAACTCTACTAATTTCAAAATCACCTGAGATCACACGACCTCCACCACCTAAATTAGTTCTCTGGTGTAAAAAAATCAAAACAGCAGCCACTGAAAAAAAAACTGGAAAAAGCAAAAGTACAAAACACAGTGGCTGGACTAAACTGAGAGGGCAAAAGCCCCCGGAGGGGACCCTGAAGGCCCCCACAGAAGTGCAGGACAAAATGCAAAAATATAGCAAAAACACAAAATAAGAAATTGTCTTATCTGATAGCAGGAGATGCAGACACGACACAGCAGGCTACAAGGGAAACTGGAAAGAAGGATTCAGACCAGAACAATTGATCACCGGCAACCCTGATGGGAAAATGACTCCCTTATATAAGACCAATCAGTAACACCTGATTCCCAGTCCTCACAATCCTCACTAGTACCGCTTGTAACCACCAGAGGGAGCCTCTGCTCAGAACTCATCTCAAACCCATTCACAACAGTACCCCCCCCTTGAGGAGGGGTCACCGAACCCTCATTTGAGCAACCAGGTCGGTCAGGATGAGTTCTATGATACGCACGGATAAGTCTCCTAGCATGGATGTCCGAAGCAAACACCCAAGAATTGTCTTCCTGACCATAACCTCTCCATTTAACCAAATACTGGAGTCTTCGTCTAGAAAAACGAGAATCCAATATTTTCTCAACCACATACTCCAGATTGCCCTCAACCAAAACAGGGTCAGGAGGCACAGCAGCAGGAACCACTGGCTCAACAAACCTCTTCAACAAGGACTTGTGGAACACGTTATGGATCTTAAATGTCCCTGGAAGAAGCAAACGAAAAGAAACAGGATTAATAATCTCCATGATCTTATAAGGTCCAATGAACCTAGGCTTAAATTTAGGAGATGCTACTCTCATAGGAATATTCTTTGAGGACAACCAGACCAAGTCCCCCACTTTAAACCGAGGACCATCAGTCCTATGCCGGTTAGCAAACCGCTGGGCCTTCTCCTGAGAGAGGGACAACCTCTCCACTACCTGGTCCCAAATCTGCTGCATACGCTCAACAACAGAGTCAACACCTGGACAGACAGAAGCCTCCGTCTGTCCTGAAGAAAATCGAGGGTGAAACCCAGAATTACAGAAAAACAGAGACATCAAAGTGGCAGAGCTAGCCCTATTATTAAGAGCAAACTCAGCCAAAGGCAAAAAAGAGACCCAGTCATCCTGATCAGCAGACACAAAGCATCTTAGATAAGTCTCCAATGTCTGGTTTGTTCTCTCAGTTTGACCATTGGTCTGAGGATGAAATGCCGAGGAGAAAGACAATTGAACACCCAGTTTAGAACAAAAAGTCCTCCAAAATCTGGAAACAAACTGAACTCCTCTGTCAGACACAATGTTCTCAGGAATGCCGTGTAAACGAACCACGTGCTGAAGGAACAACGGCACCAATTCAGAGGAGGAAGGCAACTTAGGTAATGGCACAAGATGTATCATTTTGGAAAACCTATCACAAATTACCCAGATGGTGGTCATTCTCTGAGAAACAGGAAGATCGGAAATGAAATCCATAGAGATATGGGTCCATGGTCTCTTGGGCACAGGCAATGGCATCAACAAACCACTAGAGCGAGAGCAAGGCTTGGAGCGAGAGCAAGTCCCGCAGGACTGCACAAATTCCCTGACATCGCGAGACAAGGTAGACCACCAAAAGGACCGACTAACCAAGTCTCTGGTACCAAAAATTCCGGGATGCCCAGCCAATGCGGAACAATGAATCTCAGACATCACACTCTTTTTCCATTGGTCCGGGACAAACAATTTTCCAACAGTGCAGCGCTCGGGCCTATCCTCCTGACACCCCTCCAGAGCAAGTCTCAAATTGGGCGAGATGGCGGAAAGAACTACACCCTCCTTCAAAATAACAGAGGGATCAGATAGCTCAGGAGAGTCCGCAAGGAAACTCCTCGAGAGGGCATCCGCCTTAACATTCTTAGTGCCAGGAAGAAAGGAAACCACAAAATTAAAACGTGTGAAAAACAAGGCCCACCTGGCCTGTCTAGGATTGAGTCGCTTGGCAGATTCCAGATAGACCAGATTCTTATGGTCCGTAAGGACCACCACCTGATGTTTGGCTCCCTCCAGCCAATGTCTCCACTCTTCAAAAGCCCACTTCATGGCCAATAACTCCCGATTACCCACGTCATAATTACGTTCAGTAGGAGAAAATTTTCGAGAGAAAAAGGCACAAGGGTTACTTTTAGAGGTCTCTGGATCTTTTTGGGACAAAACGGCACCTGCCCCAATTTCAGAGGCATCAACCTCCACCTGAAATGGCAGAGAAACATCAGGCTGCCGTAGAACAGGAGCAGAAGTGAATCTCTGCTTAAGTTCCTGAAACGCAGAGACTGCCTCAGGAGGCCAATTCACCACATCAGAACCCTTTCTGGTCAAATCAGTTAATGGTTTAACAATAACCGAGAAATTACCAATAAATTTACGATAAAAATTGGCAAAACCCAAAAATCTCTGAAGAGCCTTTAATGAAGTAGGTTGGACCCAATCACAGATGGCCTGAACCTTGACCGGGTCCATTTCAATAACAGATGGGGACAAAATGAATCCCAGAAATGAGATCTTCTGTACGCCAAAAAGACACTTTGATCCCTTCACATACAGAGCATTCTCTCTCAAAATCTGGAATACAGTTCGAACATGTTTCACATGAGAGTCCCAGTCATTAGAAAAAATCAAGATATCATCCAAATAAACAATCAGAAACTTGTCCACAAAATCCCTGAAAATGTCATTCATGAAGGACTGGAAGACGGAAGGAGCATTAGTGAGCCCAAAGGGCATCACAAGGTACTCAAAATGCCCTTCAGGGGTGTTAAATGCCGTCTTCCATTCATCCCCGTGCTTAATGCGAATAAGGTTATACGCCCCCCTGAGGTCAAGCTTGGTAAACCAAGTAGCGTTTTTCACCCTGGAAAACAGATCAGAAATCAAGGGTAACGGATATTGATATTTCACAATAATATTGTTCAAGAGACGATAATCAATACACGGCCTTAATGAACCATCTTTTTTGGCCACAAAGAAAAAACCGGCACCTAAGGGTGAAGAGGATGGTCTGATATGACCCTTCTCCAATGATTCCTTGATATAAGACCGCATAGCGTCATGTTCAGGTACAGACAAGTTAAAAAGGCGACCTTTAGGGAATTTACTACCTGGCACTAATTCAATAGCGCAGTCATAGCTCCTATGGGGAGGTAAGGATGCAGATTTACTTTCGCTAAACACATCAGAAAAATCAAACAAAAAGTCAGGAACATCCTCAGCCTGGGGGGAGGCAGAAAAAACAGGAGTGTTGGTATTAACACATTGGCAGCCCCAACTGGTTACAGACACAGATTTCCAATCCAAAACAGGATTATGAGACTGTAACCAAGGGAAACCCAGCACTATAATGTCATGCAGATTATATAGAACCAAAAATTTGCAGCACTCCTGGTGATCAGGTTCAACCCTCATTATCACCTGAGTAGAAAACTGGGGTTTATTCTCAGCCAAAGGGGTAGAATCGATCCCCAGTAAAGGAATAGACTTCTGTAGGGGCATCAAGGGAAACCCACAACGTTTAGCAAAATCATAATCCATCAGGTTAATAGCTGCTCCAGAATCAACGAAAGCCTGAGCAGAAAATGAGGACAGAGAACATATCAGAGTGACAGTTAATAAAAACTTAGTCTGAACACTACCCAAGACAACTGAGCGTGCAAAATGTCTTCCCCGCTTAGGGCAGACTGAAATAGCATGAGAGGCATCACCACAGTAGAAACATAACCCATTGCGCTTTCGAAACTCATGACGCTGTGCCCCAGACACCACTCCATCACACTGCATGGGCTCAGCAGCTGGCTCACAAGGCAACACCACTCCACGCATACTTCTCCGCTCACGCAAACGTCTGTCAATTTGAATCGCTAATGACATAGAATCATTGAGACCAGAGGGGACAGGGAATCCCACCATAACATCCTTTACATTATCCGACAGACCCTTCCGGAAAAGGGCCGCCAAAGCGTCGTCATTCCATTTGGTCAGGACTGCCCACCTACGGAATCTCTGACAGTATAACTCCGCGTCATCAAGCCCCTGATTTAATGCCAACAAGGCTTTTTCAGCTTGATCAGTGACATTAGGCTCATCGTACAATAACCCCAAAGCCTGAAAAAATGCATCAACATCACTCAAAACAGGATCCCCAGGTATCAGGGAAAAAGCCCAATCCTGAGGATCGCCGCGCAGGAGAGAGATGATAATTTGAACCTGCTGCGCTGCGTTTCCTGAGGACTTAGATTTTAAGGCAAGAAACAATTTACAATTATTTTTGAAATTCTGAAACTTAGCTCGATCCCCTAAAAACAAATCTGGCATGGGGATCCTAGGTTCCACAACAGGCAACCTAGCAAGATATGCAGCAATACTCTGAACCTCAGTGGCAAGCTGATCCACACGGCCAGACAACTGTGCAAACTCCATTGGGAGAAAAGATCCTCCCCAGCACCCAGAGATACAGAGGGAAAAAAAAAAAAAATGCAACAAACAGAAAAATATCTCTGACAACTTTTCTTCCTTCAAAATATTTTTTCCCTTCTGTGAGTACCATACAATTTTTATGGCCGGTGATACTGTTATGTTACGGTAGCTGAGGAGTGCAGGTAAAAAAGGAAATACACCAGAGCAGTTGGAATCTATGAGATTGCAGTACCCTGACTAACCACCGCAACTAGAGGCAGCCGTGGAGCGTTCCTACGTTGGTCCTAGACGCCTCGTCACAGCCTGAGAAACTAACTACACCTAAAGATAGAAATAGGAAAGCTATCTGCCCCGGAGCAGAACCCCAAAGATAATAGAAAGCCCCCAAACATGTAATGGCGGTTAGACAAGAGGAAATACTGACACAGAAAGAAAATAGTATGAGCAAACGCTGGGGCCCAAACTATCTAAATAGAAAAGGAAAGGAAGGGTACTTACTGCAATCTCAGAAAACCCTGAAAAAACACCAACTCTACTAATTTCAAAATCACCTGAGATCACACGACCTCCACCACCTAAATTAGTTCTCTGGTGTAAAAAAATCAAAACAGCAGCCACTGAAAAAAAAACTGGAAAAAGCAAAAGTACAAAACACAGTGGCTGGACTAAACTGAGAGGGCAAAAGCCCCCGGAGGGGACCCTGAAGGCCCCCACAGAAGTGCAGGACAAAATGCAAAAATATAGCAAAAACACAAAATAAGAAATTGTCTTATCTGATAGCAGGAGATGCAGACACGACACAGCAGGCTACAAGGGAAACTGGAAAGAAGGATTCAGACCAGAACAATTGATCACCGGCAACCCTGATGGGAAAATGACTCCCTTATATAAGACCAATCAGTAACACCTGATTCCCAGTCCTCACAATCCTCACTAGCACCGCTTGTAACCACCAGAGGGAGCCTCTGCTCAGAACTCATCTCAAACCCATTCACAACAAGGCAAGCCATGCTGTCGGGGGAGGGGAGACACATCACAATGCATCACAGAGCTGCTATAAGTCTGGTGTCCAGGCCTCGACTACTGCAACCTCCTACTGTCTGGCCTCCCCTCTAGCACTCTGGCACCACTCCAGTCCATCCTACACTCTGCTGCACGACTAATCCACCTGTCTTCCCGCTATTCCCCTGCCTCCCCACTATGCCAGGCCCTTCACTGGCTTCCTATTGCCCAGAGGCTCCAGTTCAAAACCTTAACCATGACATACAAAGCCATCCACAACCTTTCTCCTCCATACATCTGTGACATGGTCTCCCGCTACCTACCCACACGCAACCTTCGATCCTCTCAAGATCTCCTTCTCGACTCCCCCCTCATCTCTTCTTCCCACAACCGCATACAAGACTTCTCCCGGGCTTCCCCCATACTCTGGAACTCTCTGCCGCAAAACATCAGACTTTCACCAACAACGGAGACCTTCAAGAAAAACCTGAAGACCCACCTGTTCCGACAAGCCTACAACCTGCAATGGAAAATGAACTCGGCACTCAACTTTAGTATAGTGAGAATAAAGAGCACTCAGACTAGCGGTGGACACCGCGTCCAATGCAGAGACCTATCCTCACTACCGGACTCCTTCACAACAGGTTACTAGTGCAATAGAGGCATTGTCCTCTTCCTCATCTCACCCCACCAACACAGGCTATATCCAGCCCTTTCTTTCTTCCCTATGTGGATCAACCCCCTTCCCAGTAGTATCTGTGACTGATGAAGGTCCATGATATAGGACCGAAACGTTTCGTGTTACTACTGTGAATAAAAATCTTTATTCTCACTATACTAAAGTTGAGTGCCGAGTTCATTTTCTATTAGATACGGTTTGGGAACCTACTCTGGCACCTTCTTGGTTGTGCACACGGTTATTTTTTCATACAACCTGCAATGATCCTCAGTGTACTGAACCATCGCACAACCAGCTCTACCCTCTCCTAGTGTATTCTCACCCATCCCTGTAGACTGTGAGCCCTCGCGGGCAGGGTCCTCTCTCCTTCTGTACTTATGCGTCCCTTGTCTAGCACATGTTTATTGTATCTGTCTATATTTTTCCCCTTTTCATATGTAAAGCGCCATGGAATAAATGGCGCTATATAAATATATAATAATAATAATAATAAAATTGTGAGCCCTCTCGGGCAGGGTCCTCTCTCATCCTGTATCAGTCGTGACTTGTATTGTTAAAGATTACTGTACTTGTATTTATTATGTATACCCCACCTCACATGTAAAGCGCCATGGAATAAATGGCGCTATAATAATACAACAGCGTGAAAATCTGGCAATTTAAAAGTGCTTTTTTTGTCCCAGGCATCAGATCTGAGTGCGCAGAAAATTCTGAGTTTTTTTTTTTTGTTACTGTAGTATTTTTTGGGAGTGTCTTACAACATTTTCGGACACCATTTTGCTGACCAAAAAATCTTTAGGTGGCCAAAAAATATTTATCTACAGTTCTTATATTTATCACTGTGTTTTTTACGTCACACGCATCATATATCATTGCAATAACTATTTTACAATTTTAGTGCTACAACAATTTTTTTTAGTGTCATAGCCTAGTTATTGACACAATTTTGGTGGTCCAAAACAAATCCAGCCCACATATGTAACCGTGTTCTGTCTCCGTCAGACACCAGATCTATCTGTGGTCTAAAAATTGTGGCATTTCCGGCCTATATTCCACTGTATTTGCTCTCTGTTACCCTAGGTGCATACACTATTTTGGGGAAAATTTTTAAAAAAAACTCCAGGGCAGGGGGGCGTGGCCTGGACCTTCAACAGAGAAGACGCATGTTGTTACTGCTCTCATTCTCAAGCCATTATACTTTTAAAAAATTACCTCCACGAGTAAAATCTTAGACCCATCTAGGAACCCCCTAGGAATCCAAAGAAGGATATCTATCTATATAATTGTCTAAGGCCGGGGACACACTCACAATACAAAAATACGGACCGTATTGTACGGCCGTATTACGCCAAAATGTTGCCGGCACAACAATCCGTATTTCATGCGATTTCAGGGTGCGGCTGCGTATTTTGCGCATGTAAGCATCCGTATAGCGTTTTTTTCTCGCAGCCTTGCAAAATGGACATTTAACGGTTTTTAGGCCTGAAACTCACTCAAATCATCATTGCGTATTTCTCGCAAGTCACACGTCTGGTCCGAGTGTAATCCGTAGTTTTCTCGCACCCATAGACTTTCATTGGCGTACAACGGGCGTAATACGCGTACAATCGCAGCATGCTGCGGGTGTCTCGCACCGTAATATACGCCCGAGAAAAATACGAATGATCAGAGCTACCCCATAGAGAAGTATTGGTCCGTGTGTAATGCGTGGTTTTCACGCCTCTCACTTGTCCTACTTAGTGTGACGCCGGCCTAACTTTTAACTTCCGTCTGTAACGGACATCCTGAGTTTCTGCGTCGCTGATTGGTCGCGTCCCGCCGGGGGTGACCAATCAGCGACAGGCACATCCGGTGGCGAATTGGCGCAGGATTTCAACCTGGCATGCCACCACTAGCGCCGATGATCTCCCAACGGTCATCTCCAGTACATACTCAACTTCCGTTCCTGCATCCCTGTCATGGCGCGTCTGCTTCTATCCGGTGCGGTGCTGTCACATAGTACCGCTCATTAAGGTCATGAATATGGACGCGACGCCACTCACATAGGCGTGGCATCCATATTCATGACCTTAATGAGCGGTACCACGTGACCGCTTCACAGAGGAAGAAGCTGACTGCCAGGATAGAGATGCAGTGACGGAGCGAGGAGGGTAAGTATGATGGGGGAGCCCAGCGGAGGGTGGGAGCGGAGCCATGTATATAGAATGGGAGGGTGGGAGCGGAGCCGTGTATATAGGATGGGAGGGTGGAGAGGAGCGGTGTATATAGGATTGGAGGGTGGGAGCAGAGCCATGTATATAGGATGGGAGGGTAGGAGCGGAGCCGTGCATATAGGATGGGATGGTGGGAGTCGAGCCGTGTATACAGGATGGGAGGGTGGGAGCGGAGCCATGTATATAGGATGGGCGGGTGGGAGCAGAGCCATGTATATAGGATGGGAGGGTGGATTGGAGCCGGGTATATAGGATGGGAGGGTGGGAGCGGAGCCATGTATATAGGATGGAAGGGTGGGAGCGGAGCCATGCATATAGGATGGAAGGGTGGGAGCGGAGCCGTGTATATGGGATGGGAGGGTGGGAGCGGAGCCATGCATACAAGGGTGGAAGTGGAGCCATGTATATAGGATGGGAGGGTGGGAGCGGAGCCGTGCACAAATAAACTACATACATATTCTACAATACCCGATGCGTTAGAATCGGGCCACCATCTAGTATTAAGAAACAATGTCATATACAACAGTATGAGTATAGTACTGCTGAAGCAAAATTGCTTCATCCCAAATTTGGCCCCATGGCCCATAAGTAAAGATGAGCTACTCCAAAGAGTTAACAATATATACCAAAAGAAAGAAGTATAGACTCCATCATTTATAAAACTACAAAAAACTTTATTAATAGGCAATACAATGCCAACAATAATGGCACACAATACAGAGTAAAAATGGAGGCAATAAACTGCGGGTATAGATGCAGGGGTTGCACAGACTGATTAGTAACCAGGGTAAAACAGAACATATAATTATAGCACTAAAGTTGTGCAAATGGGGAATGCATATCACATATAACGACAATTGGTATTAAAGACCCCTAGGATCAATATTATCCAGGTATAGTGCCATATGCGCCCTATAAATTATCACCAGTTATTACCCATGTCTTACCCATATCAAACGGTTAGACTGTGCGTCCCCAGCGACCCCCTGACGCGCGTTTCGCGGCAGTGCTTTCTCAAAAGGGGATGCAAGTTGTCATAACCCCAGGGTTTATATATGCTGACCATAATTAAGATATTGCCGGTGTGTAGCGGCGCACATGCGTCTGACATCACACGCCGAGTAATTACCACCTCCTTCCCTCCGGCCGTCGCTGCTCCATGCGCATGTGGGCGAAATCTCGCCTCATGACGACATTGTTATGCGCCTGCAGCGTCATCGACAGCCAGAAAGAAGATAGAGGCGGCGCGTGAGTACGGCGCATGCGCGCACCACAGCGGCCATCTTTTTGGAGACCAACTAGGTGGACATTTTGTGAAAGTGTGCTACAGGAAAAAACAATAAAACAAATCAAAAAGTGACGATATGACAATTAAATGCAACGGTAAGATTAACCAATGCAAAAATAATATACTGTGACATAAGGAAGAATAATAATAATATCTGCATCTGGTTACTACAATGGTGCCTATAAAGTGCAGTTATAGTGAATTATGTGACATGTAAATATTTTCTTTGATCCTGAATGGTGAACCGATTCCGTGTCCCATTGTCCAACCAGCGTAAATCTCAGCAGGAAAGCATCACTTTCTAGAGAATCTCCATAATAAAAATACACCGACATTAATGAACTGAATAAAAAAACTGAAGAAATGACAAATATTAAAATAAATAATAAAAACGTGGTGGATAAATTCACATATTATTAATACAAAAGGACGTTTACAAAACTTAGCACACGAGACTGCGGTGGATACATATCTACTCAATTTTACAAAAATGGCACAAAAGTCAATTTTTCGTTAAGGCCCCTAGGTGCAACCGTGTCAAGGGTGACCATCCATCTACATTCACGTTGAGCCAAAATACGATTAAGATTGCCACCCCTGACACCCCCACGAACTTTGTCAATACCCCTAATTTTAGGGGAAGGAGGTGGTAATTACTCGGCGTGTGATGTCAGACGCATGTGCGCCGCTACACACCGGCAATATCTTAATTATGGTCAGCATATATAAACCCTGGGGTTATGACAACTTGCATCCCCTTTTGAGAAAGCACTGCCGCGAAACGCGCGTCAGAGGGTCGCTGGGGACGCACAGTCTAACCGTTTGATATGGGTAAGACATGGGTAATAAACTGGTGATAATTTATAGGGCGCATATGCAGTGGTGTAACTAGAAATGGCGGGGCCCCACAGCAAAATTTTGAACGGGGCCCCCTCTCCCAAACGGGCGGTGGGGGGGGCGGGGTTCTGATAGTGGGCGGAGCCAATAGCAGTGGGCGGAGCAAATCACAGCAATTCTCTAGGCCCAAAAAATACTCTTCAGTCTCATAACGGCCAGCTTTTTGCCCAAATCAGAGCTGTATTTAAAGCAGACATTATGGAAACACAATATAATATAATGGACTGGTAGCAATGCAGCCCCCTTATGCTACCATTACTAGTAACCATGTCCCGCATAACTATTAATGCAGGCACATTATGCCCCCATAACTAGTAATAAGCCCTCTTATTCTCCCATCAGTAGTAATGTGCCCCTCAAGTAGTAATGCAGCCAAGAATGCAGAGTTATCACTCACACAGTATGTGCCCCCGTTAATCTTCGGTGGTATCTTCAGCTCCACAGTGGAGCACACTCACCACCAGTCTTCACCCTTCTGGGCGCCGCCGACGAGTGACGTCAGCAGCGTGATCACATGACATGATCACGCTGCAGACGTCGCTCTGACCCGGCGGTCAGAGCTTCAATTGTACTGGCGTCTGTATAGACACCAGTGCAATTGATTCCTGGGAGACTGCACGCAGCAGCTTCTCTGCGCCGGCTGTCAGCATGACAGCCAGCACAGGGAACCGCCGACTCTCAGGCCATGGGCGGCGGAACACAGCCGCAGGGGAGACAGCTGCAGCAGGGACGGGCCCCCTGCTAGCCCGGGCCCTATGGCAGCTGCTTCCCCTGCTTCCACGATAGTTCCGCCCTGCGCATATGGCACTATACCTGGATAATATTGATCCTAGGGGTCTTTAGTACTAATTGTCGTTATATGTGATATGCATTCCCCATTTGCACAACTTTAGTGCTATAATTATATGTTCTGTTTTACCCTGGTTACTAATCAGTCTGTGCAACCCCTGCATCTATACCCGCAGTTTATTGCCTCCATTTTTACTCTGTATTGTGTGCCATTATTGTTGGCATTGTATTGCCTATTAATAAAGTTTTTTGTAGTTTTATAAATGATGGAGTCTATACTTCTTTCTTTTGGTATATATTGTTAACTCTTTGGAGTAGCTCATCTTTACTTATGGGTCATGGGGCCAAATTTGGGATGAAGCAATTTTGCTTCAGCAGTACTATACTCATACTGTTGCATATGACATTGTTTCTTAATTGTCATTTCTGTGTGTTCACAGCTTCTAGTCATAAACAAATGGATTATCGTGCGAGAGACCAAACATGGTTATCTCACCTTCAGGAGGTTTTTAAGGAGGATACTGCTGGTATTTGTACCATGAATGGTGGTGATTCTAAAGAAAAAATTGTTAAATTGAGGACGTTGTTGCATCGGCGCACGAGACTGTGGTGGAACAAGGCGTCCTTGGGACAGTATCTAGCCCGTGCTTTAATTCCGAGAGGGCTACGTGTGCAGATCTTCCCGGCATTTCCTATTGAGGATGATAAATTCAAAAAGGAATGGGAGAATACTGCCACAAAATGCTCTCGGAGATTTATGGAATTGTTAATCCAGTCTGATGAAGTGAAATTGGTAGAGTTGGAGAAAGAGATTGACACTATTCAGACAAAGTTGAAGGATGAATTGAGTGATGATGCCTTGGAGAAGTTAAATGGGGACCTAGATAAAGATCTTACAAAATGGGAACAGGAGATCTGTAACACTAAATCTAAAAAATTACAAAGGGACAATTTGGATTCCTTAGAAAATCGAGTTTACAAATGGAGGAATAGAGGGAATAAACTGCGTCCCATACCACAATCACGATCAGGATCTCTATCCTCTCTAACGTCAGCAGATGATGCTAGCATTAGATCAGATCAAACGTCTAGTGCAAGTACCAGTACTAATAGGACTGGAATTTCTACGAGAAGCACCAGAGGTCGTTATACAAACAATAATAGGAAAAGACATCTTACTTCTCCAGTCTTTGAACGCAAAAACAAAAATTCGAATTTACAGGTAATTAATTTATCTACACATACTTTGTCTGAAACTCAATTGGATGTACTGAAGTTGGGGCTAAACTTTGTACCTAATAATGGTTTTGATTTCTTTACAGTCTTAAAAGACTTGCATTTGTTTTGTCGCAAAATAGTTCTCCGGAAATTACATCATCATGCAGACGATAATTTAAGTGTGACTGAACAACAGACCCTAAATGATCTGGAGGACCTGTTAAATGAACAACCCCCTAATGATGTAGGTATATTGCCACGGTCAATTACGCCACGATCGCTGACTTTCCCCCCTTGTCAGCCTGTCCACAGGTAGATATCTTTTGTAAATTAGTCACGGAGGACCTAAAGAAAGTGTCCAATAAAATCTGTAATGACAATTTGACACACATGCAGAGACGTGCCTTGGATGAATTGCAGGCAATTGACTCGGTGGTTATAAAACAGGCTGACAAGGGGGGGAACGTGGTGATCTGGCCTATTGAAAATTATGAGAAAGAGGCATTTCGCCAGCTTAGAGACAAACATACATATCGAGTGTTACCTCAGAATCCAACTCTACCATTTTCTTTAGAATTGAAAAAAATTCTTGATTATGCAGATGAGCAGGGTCTTGTCCCAAGGAAAGTTTTGGACGTTCTGTTGCCTAAATATCCTAAGGTGCCTACTTTTTATTTAATACCTAAGGTACATAAAGATGCCCAGAATCCACCTGGGAGGCCAATTGTCTCTGGCATAGGAGGGTTGAGTGAGAATGTTTGTAAATATATTGATCATCATTTGAAACCTTTGGTCGAAACACTCCCCTCCTATGTCAGAGACACAACTGACATCCTCACCAAGGTCGACGGACTCTTTCTCGAGGCAGATATGCTTTTGGTGACCATTGACATTGAGTCTTTATACACGTCTATTAGACATGATGATGGGCTTCAGGCTGTTCATTTTTTTCTTGAAGCTGCCAACTGGGATGGCCATTTTTTGGAATTTATTTTGGATTTATTGGAATTTGTTTTGACAAAGAATTTTTTTGTATTTAAAGACAAATTTTATTTACAGACACAGGGGACTGCCATGGGCACGGCATGCCGCGGACCCAGTGGTGGGATGGTTTCGGTATATTGATGATGTGCTCATGGTTTGGAAGGGGAATGAAGCCAGCCTATCTCAATTCATGCAGTACCTCAATGAAAATTCCTTTAATCTTAAGTTTACCTTCAAACATCATACCAAATTTATTGATTTTTTGGATGTTACTTTATGTGTGGCGGAGGATGGCTCTATTGAAACCGATTTATTTCGGAAGGAGACTGCTGTCAATTCCCTTCTACACGCCTCCTCCGCACATAACTCATCCGTGATTAAAGCCATCCCAGTTGGGCAATTTTTGAGAAACAGACGAACTTGTTCCACTATGACCCGCTTCGAGCAACAGTCCGTCATCCTTGCGGAGCGCTTCAGAGATAGGGGTTATAGTAATCGCTCCATAAAGGCTGGTTATATACGTGCTAAGCGGACAAGGAGAGAGGATCTTTTGGTTACAACAGGGAGGAAAAATTTGAAACAATCTAATGAACTAAGATTTGTCTCTACTTCTAATTGTCGCTGGGATCAGATCCGGGACATATTAAACAAACATTGGCCCGTGTTGCAGACGGATGCTGTTCTAGCGGCCAATTTGACCCAATTCCCTGCATTGACACAACGAAGAGGTAGGAACCTCAAAGATTATTTGGTCAAAAGCCACTATGTGGCGAAACCACAATCTTTTTTTCATATATCCAACCCACGAGTGGGCTGTTTCCCATGCGGCTCGTGTGTCGCGTGCCCTAATATTCTCAGGTGTGGGACCTTCAAAAACTGCTGATGTTGGGGAATTAAAAACGTTGCCTCGACACTTTCGTTTGTGTCATGGATCTGATCCCAGTGGACTTAAAATTAGGGGTATTGACAAAGTTTGTGGGGGTGTCAGGGGTGGCAATCTTAATCGTATTTTGGCTCAACGTGAATGTAGATGGATGGTCACCCTTGACACGGTTGCACCTAGGGGCCTTAACAAAAAATTGACTTTTGTGCCATTTTTGTAAAATTGAGTAGATATGTATCCACCGCAGTCTCGTGCGCTAAGTTTTGTAAACGTCCTTTTGTATTAATAATATGTGAATTTATCCACCACGTTTTTATTATTTATTTTAATATTTGTCATTTCTTCAGTTTTTCTTATTCAGTTCATTAATGTCGGTGTATTTTTATTATGGAGATTCTCTAGAAAGTGATGCTTTCCTGCTGAGATTTACGCTGGTTGGACAATGGGACACGGAATCGGTTCACCATTCAGGATCAAAGAAAATATTTACATGTCACATTATTCACTATAACTGCACTTTATAGGCACCATTGTAGTAACCAGATGCAGATATTATTATTATTCTTCCTTATGTCACAGTATATTATTTTTGCATTGGTTAATCTTACCGTTGCATTTAATTGTCATATCGTCACTTTTTGATTTGTTTTATTGTTTTTTCCTGTAGCACACTTTCACAAAATGTCCACCTAGTTGGTCTCCAAAAAGATGGCCGCTGTGGTGCACGCATGCGCCGTACTCACGCGCCGCCTCTATCTTCTTTCTGGCTGTCGATGACGCTGCAGGCGCATAACAATGACGTCATGAGGCGAGATTTCGCCCACATGCGCATGGAGCAGCGACGGCCGGAGGGAAGGAGGTGGTAATTACTCGGCGTGTGATGTCAGACGCATGTGCGCCGCTACACACCGGCAATATCTTAATTATGGTCAGCATATATAAACCCTGGGGTTATGACAACTTGCATCCCCTTTTGAGAAAGCACTGCCGCGAAACGCGCGTCAGGGGGTCGCTGGGGACGCACAGTCTAACCGTTTGATATGGGTAAGACATGGGTAATAACTGGTGATAATTTATAGGGCGCATATGGCACTATACCTGGATAATATTGATCCTAGGGGTCTTTAATACCAATTGTCGTTATATGTGATATGCATTCCCCATTTGCACAACTTTAGTGCTATAATTATATGTTCTGTTTTACCCTGGTTATTAATCAGTCTGTGCAACCCCTGCATCTATACCCGCAGTTTATTGCCTCCATTTTTACTCTGTATTGTGTGCCATTATTGTTGGCATTGTATTGCCTATTAATAAAGTTTTTTGTAGTTTTATAAATGATGGAGTCTATACTTCTTTCTTTTGGTATATATTATCACCATCTAGTATTATATATACGGCGGATTTTTCAGAACATTGGAGGCTGGGTGAGTGGTAAAGAAATACCAGACCTGGCCCTGCGTGCCATATCACTCCCCGAGCTGAAGCATTTACCCGCAGCGTGTGCTGTCCCACTTGTCGCTTGTGCTGCGACTCCGTCATAAAACAGAGGACACATCTACTCACCGGAGCTCCTGCCGTTGTTTCGCCGGTCACATCTGCAGTGAGGTGAGAAGAGCTGTAGCTGCAGAGAGCAGCCGTCTGTGCAGAGAGGTCCGGTACAGGGACTGAGAAGCGGAGCACAGGAGGGACAGACATTAAGTTATTGAGCTCAGCTCTGACTGAGCCTTTTTCCAAACATATCGTTAACTCCTGGTCACATTGTTTGGGACTGCAGCATGTCCTGCCTCATTACTATCATCCCCCATTAGGAGTGACAGCTCTATTTAGAGAGAATATTTAAACCCACTGGTGGCCAGTCACCTGCATACACCTGGTCATTACAGTGTTTAAAGTGAAATGCAAACTAGCGCCATAAATATGTATATCTAATCTCTACCCTTATGCACAAGTGGTGATCCTCAGAGTGTGTGCTTTCTACAGCTATAATGGTTAAAACACAAGGAGCGCACAAAATGTTTATCTACAGCCCTACACCAGGATAAACAAAGCGAAATGGAAAAATTTTTATGAAGAAAATCATCGGCAACCTGTGCTCCTTCTAAAACCTCTCAATCAATTCCTGCTATGAGTGAACACATGGATGATTCTGACTCCAGTGATGAAGCCTCTGGCAGTGATCTCCCACAGTCTGAAACTGGACGGATCTCGAGATCCTTTCTTAAAAAATCTCTGGCACTGGAAATTAAGCCTTTAATTGCTCAAATAACGGGTATGCGTGCTGATATAGAACACATTGGTAATAGGGTAGAATCCCTAGAATCTGCTCAGGCATCCATAGTGAAACACATATATAGAAGATCAAGAAAATAGGAGCCGAAGGAAAATTTTTAGAATTAAGGGCATTCCAGAAAGTGTGCCACCTTATACGCTTGAAAAAGTGAACGGAGACATATGCCTTGATAATGCTGCAAGAGAGATGTGAGCAAATTATTATTGAAAGGGTCCACAGATCGCTAAGACCTAAACCATGGCTTCAGACCCTCAAAGGGATGTTATTTGTGGCTTACTGAATTACCTAGATGCTTCTGCTATTCTGTCTGCTTCACATGATTGCAAAAATATCACCTATGAAGAAGCCCCCATCCAACTGTATCAAGATTTGGCGCCATCGACACTTGCAAAACGAAGGATCCTAAAACCACTTTAGACTCCCTTTGCTCAAATGAGATTTTATACAAATGGTTGTTTCCATTCGGGTTGGTGATACATGGGGGAGGCAAACAGGTCATCGTCCATAACCCGGAGGACTTGTCAAAAGTATGGGAACGCCAATCTATGACCCGGTTGTGTTTTGTCAGCCGAGGCCTAAAACGATGGGTATTGGCATACTCTCCAAGACGTAGCATGACAGGGACTCCCTATACGCAGGTGTATATCATGCACAACCTGGGTCACACTCCCTGGCTGAGTGGGACAGAGTCAATGGTCTGGACGCCTAATGGTTTAGCTAGCGTCCTACACATCACGCCATTGGTCCGGACAAAGTGAGCATCCACCAAATTTGACACCTGCTCCACTGTCCACAAGCACCGGTATTCCCTTTGAGACCCTGCCAATCACCACTCTTGCAGTCAGGGTACACTGAGGGGAAGAAGTGGAGGAAATATACACTCCCTGGTCGCCTCCCTCCACACGACCAGGGGGATGCGGCTTCTAAGATGGCACATGTATTTTGGCGCGAGCTGGGCAGACCCCAATGAAATGACCAGTCTGCCCACAAAAAAAAACATGCCCCCACCCCACGTCAAACCGCAGGCAACTCCGTTTGGGAACCAACTGCTCCCACCTGCATAGTTTCGTCCGTCTGCTCAACTGTGTCCTCCTCCCTAGTAAGGACAACAGGGGGCAATTTTGGTGTATGCCTCTCCCTGAGGCGTCTATCCAATGGCAAGGGACATGGCAGCCTCCTATGACCTGGGGGTGGCGTACTGCACCAGAGTATCCTGCAACCTTGGGGACAGTCCCTGCACAAAATGACTCCAAAGTGCAGGATCATTCCACTGTGTCAGTGGCCCATCTCCTGAACTCTGAGCAGTACTCCTCAACCGGCCGGTCCCCTTGCTTGATTTTACGGAGTCGGGATTCCGCCAGGGAGACGCCATCAGGATCTCCATACACCAGCGCCAGAGCCGCAAAAAAACCCGTCCACCGACCGTAAAGATGGTGAATCGGCAGGCAGGGAGAAGGTCCAGGATTGGGAATTACCCCTAAGAAGGGAGACAATAATCCCCACACGCTGTTCCTCACTCCCTGATGAACGGGGGCAGAGCCTGAAGTACAATTTACAGGCCTCCTGAAAAAACAGAAATTTATCTCTCCCTCCAGAAAACCTGTCAGGGAGAGATATCTTAGGTTCTGGTTGAACCTGCATCTGAGCCGAGGCCCAGAACCCCACCAACTGCTGTAGCTGCTGCACCACCTCACCCCGCAGCACCTTAAGGTCATCTGTGAGGTTCTGCAGCAATTGGGCAAAGGCTTGCATTTGGGCCATGGCTCACCAGAAAGGGGAAAAAAAAAACTGTATTGGTTGGTAATAATGTCACGCGGCAGTTGTAGAAATACAGGGGACAAGGAACCTGGGCCCCTGAACTGCCCCAAAGGCTAAGGAAGGGCCATGTCTTTCCTTAACTTGGGGGTACACTTAGAGGTAGTGAGGCCCAAGTCACCGACCTGTCCCTGTCTCCTGTTTAGCCCTGAGCTAAACCCACCAACCCACTCCCCAGGAGGTGAGACAGGGAATAATGTGAACAACACCAAAACAACAAAAGGAAAAACAGACACCTAGGGTTAAATCAACTAAACAATAAACACTTAGCTTTCTCTGCTGCAAAGCTCCGCACAGCAGAGTAAGACACCAGAACAGGGAAATAGGAGAAGCACCACTGTGCTCAGCAGCTCCTGGCTCCAGCTTGGTTGTTTTCCAAAAGAAGCAATATTTCCAACCCCAGCTGACAACTCAGGAGACCTTTTAAAGGAAGTGAGAGTGGTTGCCACCTCCCTCTGATAAGTCATCAGGCATGCAATTACATCAGTGGCCACCAGGGGAAAAGACTGACATTAACCCCCGACGGCTTGAAAGGAAAAAGGTTTTAGTATGGAGAGAGAGATCTGCCACAGATCCCAACGTGGATCTTGACAGCCACACATATCAGGACAGGGACGGGAGAGTCACACATAGCAGTACAGGGACGTGGGTGCCACACACACCAGGACAGGGATGAGGGAGCCACACATACCAGAACAGGGACGGGGGGAGCCACACATCCCAGGACAGGGACGGGGGAAGCCACACAAAGCAGGACAGGGACGGGGGTGCAACACTTACCAGGACACAGACAGGGGAGCCACACATACCAGGACAGAACGAGGGGATCCACACATACCAGGACAGGCCGGGAGGACAATGCATACCCGGCTTATACTCGAGTCAATAAGCTTACCTAGTTTTCCGTGGCAAAATTAGGTGCCTCAGGTTATACTCGGGTCGGCTTATACTCGAGTATATACGGTACACGTCTCCGCAATTCCTTGTACTCACAACCTACAGCTAAAGTAAGAGTCAATGGCACCCTGTCCCAAAGCTTTCACATTAATAATGGCACAAGGCAGGGTTGCCCGCTGTCCACATCATTGTTTATATTAACTATAGAGACACTGATACAAAGGGTCAGACGAGAAGAATATATAGAGGGGTTAAAGATTGAGACAGTGGAATTAAAAACATTAGCTTTTGCAGATGATCTTCTCTTTCTTACAACTAATCCTCTTGTAGCTTTTCCAGTTATTGTACAAATATTAAACCAATTTGGTCACATTTCCAATTTCAAAATTATCACAACAAAATCAGAAGTACTCAACGTAACTTTGCCATTCACTCACGCCTCTACCCTTAATAGAAAATCTCCATTCGCCTGGTCCTCCAAAGCCATCAAATACTTGGGAATGTATATCACTAAAGACCCTGCAGATTTATACCGAATTAACTACCCCCTCTATTAAAGAAGGTAGAATTGTTAATGAAATCTTACGACTGGTAAGATGGTAACCCCCTTCTTTATTATTATGTCTGTATTAGCTGGGACAAATTGAGAGTGGCTCCATAGGTATTGTGCCATATATTGAGCTTTGCTCACTACACAGGTCTAAATTGGTGGGATGGCACTCCCTCTTATACTATATATCTTCCCAGCAAACATTTTTGACTGTGATATATTAGGGTTACCTCATTGGTATTTTAACATCTTCATGCAATGTATTTGATATGTGGTATTTAATCTATATATATGTATATTTTGTATGACATTTGTACAACCTTCTTTTTACTATTGGCCTTTTTTCTTGTGGGGAGAGACTACAGGCTATATATAAAACATCCTTTTGTATTATCATGAATGCATACTGTTTGTCATCTCATATACTTGACTGGTTGTTACCGATTATTTGTTAGACACTTGGTCTTTGTATTTTGGGGGGGCCATCATTTGAAGGGGCTTTTCTGTCCTGCTTTTAAGTGTTTTTAATCTTTGTGGTGTACATGTTTTCAGGCTTTTTTTGAATTTAATAAAATATTTTTGTATTTTGTGATATCCCTGGTGTTAGTATGTTTCTTTTTTTCTTCTTTTTTTAGCTTGAAATCTTACGACTTATCTATACTCTCCTGGTTGGGAAGGGTTAATATTTTTAAAGCGTAATTTTGTATACTATGAATATGATCCCTATAAATGTACCTCAATTCTTTTTTAAAAACCTAAAACGTCTAATATCTAAGTTTCTGTGGTGAAAAAAAAGCAAGGTTGCCTCTTAAATTCCTCTCATACACAAACTCTTCAGGAGGATTAGGAGTTCCTGATCCTTATATTTACTATAAAGCTATTCACCTGAGCAGATGGTTGAAGATGGTTTACAATTTTGTAAGAGGGGAACAAGGGGATGTGGATATATCCTTATTAGGGGCTAGGGGTATCCCTTATCTATTGTTCCAATCAAAACCTCCTGAAACTTTTAGACTGGATGATATTCTCCCAACCACTCTTAAGGTCAAACGTCTACTGATTGATGACCTCCCATCTGACTCCTTTCCATCTACGATGACACCTATCAACTCTATCCCATTCCTTTTAAACCCAAATTTCAGAGATCCTTACAACCTTTGGATTACATTGCCTAAGGACACACTGAATAGTTTTTATAACAATAAAATCTTGAGGAATAATGTATGGCCTACTGATGCTCTGGCCCAACCAAAAAACTTTCTTTAGCTGCAACATGTCAAACAGATTCTCTGTCAATTTAGGCAGTGTTATCCATCCAAATCTAACTGGTCTTGGTTAGATATTTTAAACAAATTATCCCCCCCCCCCCAAGAACGAAGCTTATCTCTCGCATGTATGCCCGTCTGATTACTCCCCTTCCTGAGTTTAAACCTACATTCATATATTCCTGGGAATCAGAACTAAAAGTTAGCTTCTCAGAAAATCAAATAAAGAAAATTTTACTTAATGCCCGTGGTTTTTCTAGACGCATTTTTCTCCAAGAGAATTCGTATAAAATCTTGACTAGATGGCACATGACTCTGGCTAAACTAGATCATATGGCCTTGACACTTGCTGGAGATGCCATGGGCAGAAGGGACACCATACCCATATATTTTGAGAATGTCGGTTACTTAAAAAATTTTGGAGGGACATTAATTCCTGTCTTAAAAAACTAGACTTAATTGATATAGATCTTCAGGCTACTGAAGTCCTTCTTTCATGTCCATCCAGGGATTTTAAACCACTAAAGCATGGCCATCTTCCATTACTGCTTAGTGCTGAAAAGCATTTAATAACCATACACTGGAGAGACGAGTCTCCTCCTACTCTTCAAGAATGGATTACCAAAGTAAACCAAATTGCCCGACTTGAAGAAATCACAAGCTGGGAAACCCTCACCCATGGGCCCCTTGGAAACAATTTCTAATTAGATACACTTAAAATTCAATTCGAGACTGAAAATACCCGCACGAATGGGGTGCTGTGATTTTTTAGGTGATTACTTATGCTTTAGTAACACTTTTCCTAAAGTACAGTATTTTAATTATTGTCTTTTTGACCCCTTGAATTTTTCTTAGATAATATAGAAATTTTGACCTTATCATTGCAATATGTACCCGAATTTGTTTATTTTGTCCTTAGTTTATTCCTTCCCCCCTTTCTCTTCTTTCCTTTTTTCCTCTCCTTTTCCCTTCATACCTAAAACTCACTCATCCCTGTGGCTCTCCATACCTACCACCCATGATCCCTATTTTCCACAATTTGTCCAATATGTCGATATGGCATAAATTTATTATGTAACATGTATGCAATTTAAGACATGTTTGTACTTTCCTTATGTTATACTAAAATAAAGAATTTATAAAATAAAACAACTCCAGGGCACATATTGAACAGTCTGGTATCTCTGTGACATGCTTCATCCATCTGAGGGCTACAAAGTGTGCTTTTGTGGCTTCCATTCACCTTTATTTGCTGTGTGTTACCCTAACACTATTTAGGGGTAAAAATGTAAAAAATACAGGCCACATATAGAACAGTCTGGTATCGCTGTCAGACGGCTGACCTATCTGTGGGCTACAAATTATGGCAATTCAGGCCTATATTCCACTGTACTTGCTGTCTGTTACCCTAGTTCTGTACACTATTTTGGGGTATAAAATAAAAAAATACAGGCCACATAGTGACCAGTGTGGTATCTGTGTCAGACTCCTATCTCTCTGTGTGCAAAAAACACGGGTATTACATACCTGGTAATGTGTTTTTTCATGAGACATGACGGCACCACGAGAGAGGGGATCCGCCCATCAAGGACAGGAAACCTTCAAGATAAAAGGGGCGGCTCCTCTCTCCGCATCAGTTGTTTTACAGAGCACGAGAGGACCTCCGCATGTTAGTACACAGACAAATAATACATTCTTTACAATTCTAATTACCCCAACCCAAGGGAGTGTATAATACTAAAATGCACCCAATTAATGACGTGATCAAAGGGCGGGAATATAAGGGTGCCGTCATGTCTCATGAAAAAACACATTACCAGGTATGTAATACCCGTGTTTTTCCATCATACATGACGGCACCACGAGAGTTACAGAGATTTGAATTCTCTTTTAGGGAGGGATCACTGCTTCCAAACACTCTTCTCCCGAACGTGAGATCAGAGGTAGCAGATAAATCTTATCTATAGTGTCTGAAAAAAGTTGACGGAGAGGACCAAGTGGCCGCCTTACAGATTTGGTCGATCGTGGCATCTGCTTTCTCCGCCCAAGATGTCGCCATGGCTCTTGTAGAGTGGGCCTTAAGTCCTTCAGGAACAGCCCTGCCTAGACTACTATAAGCTAGCATAATGGCCTCTCTCACCCATCTAGCTATTGTCTGTCTAGAGGCTCCTAGGCCTTTTCTCGCCCCCTGAAATGAGACAAGTAATGACCTGCTTTTCCTCCAAGTTTTTGTTCTTTCAAGATATTGTAGGATACATCTCCTGACATCTAAACAGTGTAGTTTCTCCTCTTTTGTGTTGCTAGGATCAGGACAAAAGGATGGTAATATTATTTCCTGAGCTCTGTGGAATTTTGACACAACTTTGGGTAAATATGCAGGGTCTAACCTTAATACTACTCTGTCATTCAGAATTTGAGTGTAAGGAGAGTCAGCTGACAACGCATGTAGGTCTCCAATCCTACGGGCCGATGTGAGTGCTATTAACAAGGTGGTTTTTAAGGTTAGGACTTTATCGGATATTGTGTCTAAGAGTTCAAAGGGGCTTTCTGTTAAGGCTGATAAAACCAAATTGAGGTCCCATGGTGGAGGAGCAGGGGATGGAACAGAATCCGCTCTACTACAGGCCCGAATTAACCTAGCTATCCACCTATTGTTTGCTAGATCGTAGTTAAATAAGGCTGCGAGGGCCGAGACATGAACTTCAAGGGTGCTAACTGCTAACCCTAGCTCTAAGCCCCTTTGCAGAAATTCTAGTATGGCCACTATCGGGATCTCTCCTTCCCGTATTGGTGCTGAAATTGTCAAAAATTTCTTCCATATTCTGCCATAAATTTTCGTAGTTATTGGTTTTCTACTGCGAAGCAGGGTGGATATTACTGCAGCTGAAAAACCTCTTTTTTCTAATAGTGACCTCTCAAATTCCAGGCTGTCAAATGCAGCCCGGATTTCTGAGGGTGACTGAAAGGACCCTGTGTCAGAAGGTCCTGGTCTTCCGGCAGTACCCATGGATCTGTTATGGACATTATCTTCAGCCAGTAGAATCAAGGCCTCTTTGGCCAAAAGGGAGCTATTAAGATCACCCTGGCTTTGTCCTCCCTTATCTTCTTCAGAACTAATGGAATCAGACATATTGGGGGAAAGGCATACAGAAGTCCTGACGTCCAGTTTATTCTGAAAGCATCTACTGCTAAGGGTCTGTCCGCTGGATTCAGGGAGCAGAATTTCCGCAGCTTCTTGTTGGTCCTTGTGGCAAAAAGGTCTATGCTGGGTTTCCCCCACATATGTACTATCTGATGAAAAATGGACTCTTTTAATGCCCACTCTCCCTGCTTCAGGTAGTTTCTGCTCAGGAAATCTGCCTTTCGGTTGTCTATACCTCGTATATGTAGGGCCAATAATGAGGGGAAATGATGCTCTGCAAGAGTCATAATTCTTTCTGTTATGTCCATCAGTGACCGAGAACGGGTGCCCCCTTGGTGGTTTATATATGCGACTGCCGTCCGGTTGTCTGACATATATGATATGTGTGGTAATAGACCCCGCAATGCTCTTTTGACCGCCAAGAGTTCCCAGTCGTTCGAAGATAGTTCTTTTTCTTCTTGTTTCCCGGTTCTTGGAGCCACAGTGTATCCAGATGAGCTCCCCACCCCCAAGGGCTGGCGTCTGTTGTGACCACCTTGGAGGCCGTGAACTTCCATGGAATCCCTCGTGGAGATGTATCTATTTTCAACCACCATTGGAGCGATTGAAGTACGGGAATTGAAAGTGTGATCTTCTGATCCAGATGTCCATGGAGGACTAGATCTTCCTGTAACACGTTCCACTGTAATTTCGTTGTATGGAACTGGGCCCATTTTACTGCCGGTATGCATGCAGTTAGTGATCCCAACACTGACATAGCTCTCCTTAGCGTAATTTGAGTTTTTTTTTATTGTTGTTATAATCATCTGCTTTATCCTGTGTTCTTTCTCTTCTGGAAGACGACATTCCTGCGTTATTGAATCTATCGTTATCCCTAAAAAAACCTGGGTCATTGCTGGTTCCAGCTTGGATTTTTTGAGATTTAGCTGCCATCCCAGCATTCGTAGCGTTTCCATAACAATACTGACTTGATCCTGACAGTGCAAGAAAATTCTTCCCTACTATCAGAAAATCGTCCAGATAGGGTATTATCAGTGTGTCTTTCTCTCTCCGCCATTAGTTTTGTGAAGACAAGTGGGGCTGTTGCTATGCCGAAGGGCAGGGCTCTGTACTGCAGATGATGTAATTGTGATTTTATTCTTACCGCTACCCTGAGATATTTGCGGTCTGCTCGTCGAATTGGGACGTGATAGTAAGCATCCTTGAGGTCGAGGACTGCCATATAGCACCGAGGAAAAAGGAGATTTACTGCTGTTTTTATCGTTTCCATTTTGAAGGACGGAATTACCAGAAACTTGTTGAGGGCCTTTAGATTTATAATCGTCCTTCAGGAGTTGTCTGGCTTTTTTACTAGGAACAGCGGGGAATAAAATACTTCTCTCTCCTCTTCCAATGGAACTTTTTCCAGGACATGTTTCTGCATGAGAGAGATTACCTCTTCTTCCAGACTCGTTTGTTTTTCTGGCGAGGATTGTAGGGGAGTCAGCATATATTTTCTTGGGGGACGGTGATGGAATTTTAATTCCAGTCCTGATTCTACAATTTGTAAAATCCAGGTGCTGGACGAGATCTTCTCCCAGGCTGGAAGGAAGTGAGAGAGCCTCCCTCCCACCTGAGAAGGACCGTCACTGGGAAGGCTTCTTGTCTTCCTTGGAGAGCTTACCGAAGTAGAAACCCTTCCCTCCTCTGGATCGCTTGTCCTGAAAGTTTCTGTCCCGATCTCTGTAGTGCTGTCTCCCGAACTTTCGGTTTCTCTGAAAAGAGCGCCGAAAGGTCTGAAAAGGTTGTTTTGGAAAATTCTTCTTATCGGTAGCCTTTTCTAATACCTCATCTAGTGCTGGACCAAACAAAAAATTGCCTTCGCATGGTAGGGAGCATAATTTTGCTTTTGCTTGGATGTCGCCTGGCCAACACTTGAGCCATACCGCTCGACGCCCTACATTAGCTAGTGCTGCTGATTTTGCTGCTAGCCTTGCCGAATCCGCTGAGGCTTTGGCCAGGAAACTTGCTGCTGCTCTAATAGCCGGTATGGCCTCCAAGATATTTTCTCTGGAGACTCTCTGCTCCAACTGATCCTCTAAGTTGTCCACCCAGACTTTCAGGGATCTGGCCACACAAGTAGCTGCGATGGCTGGTCTTAATGCTCCTGCTGAAGTTTCCCAAACTGTCTTTAAGCAGACGTCTGTCTTCCTGTCCAGCGGCTCTCTCAACGTACCTAGATCTTCAAAAGGTAGAGAGGATTTTCTGGCGATTTTTGAAACCGCTACATCTATTTTTGGGGCTCTATCCCAAGATAAAGATGCTTGTTCATCGAAGGGGTACTTTCTCTTCAGTGTGTTAGTGATGTGGGATTTTTTCTCTGGTTTCTCCCACTCCCTTCTAATAAGGTCTTTTAATTGATCGTTAATGGGAAAGTTTTAAGTTTCTTTTTCTGCAAACCTACAAACATAAGCTCTTGGGGTGTTCGTTTAGGTTTCTCTTCTACCAACCCCATAGTAGAGCGGACTGTTTTTATGAGGTTATCTGTAGCCTCAATCGGGAAGGCGTTCTCTTCCTCTGAACTGCTATCCGAATCACGGGACCTGCTGGAGTCCCTTTCTGCTCCAGAGGAATCCTCCTGGGATATCCCTGATACACTGGATCTATCCCTGGACCTGCCGTCCATATCTGCTGTTTGGAATGCTTTCATTGATTTGCACACTTCTGCCTGAATTAGAGATTTCAGGTTTTCAGAAAAGGAGGGTGTTTCTTCCGCCAGTGTTTTAGCAATGCAGTCCTGACATAAATCCTTACTCCAGGCTCTTTCTAACGGGGTTTTACATAAGGGACATTCCCTATTTTTGGTCTTTGTCTTACTCTTTTTATAAACCCCCTATACTCCCCAACATGTATGTGAGAGGGGAAAAGAGATATATGCAAGAGAGAAAGAGAACAGACATTAGTGTACTGGACTTTCTCGAAGTTCACTCACCACTCGGACGCTGCAATAGACAGGTACCGGTGTCACGGGTGTGTCGCGGCGGAGATCGTCGCGATTGCACACCCTGACTTCGCACAGCTGAGTTTCTGGTGCTGGGTGTTTTTCAGCACTGAGGGAGTTAATTCTTTCTTTCTCGATGCTGGACAGACCAGCCTCGCCCAGCTGCGATTGATGTTTTGTTAATTAGCTTCCTTCATATACCTGCTGGTCTGCTGGGAAGTTGCCGGTGAAAGCATTCATTCAGACCAGCAGAGCGGATCGTTTCTGAGAAGACTTAAGCTAAGAGTGCCTGTTGTGGTTTTTCCTCTCCTCGCTTATTGTTTATCTTCTTAACCTTTTGTGTTCCTCTGTAGTGGAAGTTTTGTATGCAAGGCAGTGTTTTCTTTACACCCTGTCTGTCTCGTTTGTATTTGACTGTGTGTAAGCTGTTGCCTGCCCATTCCCTGTGGTGGTAATCAGGGTCCTTCTCAGGACTAGATTACAGTGGTCAGGGATCTACAGGAGACAGGGTTACGCTGGCGGCCTGGACCTCTGTACCATTAACAGTACCTCCAGGTAGAGGGACTAGTTAGGACCCCAGTTCAGGGTCAGCATAGACCCCGGTCCACCTCTATCCTGAGACAGCGTTTCACGTGCACAGTATAGACCCACAATACATTGGATATTATGTCAGGTAAGACATTGCTGGCAGATTCTACGTATACATGTTGATATTTTCTATAATATGAAATATAGAGTGTTGTCTCATTAGATATATGTTACTATCATAGAATATATCTGTTATACGTCGTGACATTTTCACCGGCCCATTCTAAAAGATTCTCCCCAGCTACCATGGATCCAGTAGCCCAGTTAGCTCAGCAGTTGCAGAGTTTGTCCATGGAGCTGACGGACTTTAATTCCAAGGTTTTGTACCCCCGGGAGCAAACCAGATCTGAACCTAAAGTGGCTCTCCCGGACAGGTTCACTGGTGGGCGGGACAAATTTTTTACCTTCCGGGAGGCTTGTAAATTATATTTTCGGCTACGGCCTCGGTCTTCGGGGAGTGAAGACCAGAGGGTGGGAATTGTCATCTCGCTCTTACAAGGGGACCCTCAATCCTGGGCGTTCTCTCTTCCTCCAGACTCCCCGGCTCTCCAGTTAGTAGATCGATTTTTTACAGCCCTGGGTCTGGTATATGATGACCCGGATCGGGTCTCCCTTGCTGAAATTAAGTTACGTAAGATACAGCAGGGAGATCGTCCGGCGGAGGAATTTTCTTCTGAGTTCCGTAGATGGGCCACAGATACTCAGTGGAATGACCCAGCTCTTAGGAGCCAGTTTTGTCAAGGATTATCTGACAAATTAAAAGATGTGTTGGCTCAGTATGATTCTCCCCCGTCACTGGAGGCCGCTATGGCCCTTGCGATTCGCATTGATAGATGGCTTCGAGAGAGGTGCGAGGTAACTCCGCCCCCTGTGATGACTCCACCTTCTACTATAGTCCCTCATATTGAGGTTCCCCTGGTTTGTTCTGAGGAGCCTATGCAGTTAGGAGGGACATCGTTTCGAGGGAGGGGATCGGCGGTGCGCCGCAAGACAGGAAAGTGTTACTTCTGCGGGAGAAAGGGACATTTTGTTGGGGGGTGTCCATCCCGTACTTTGCTGAGCAAGGAGTCGCCGGAAAACTGTTGATCCCAGGTTGTGTGGTGGACGACAATCTGGGAGTATGTATTTCGTCCCCAAGTCCGTCTCAGTTTCTCGTACCAGCGGAGGTGGTGGTAGGTACAGGAACTGAGAGGATTTCTGTTCTTCTGGATAGTGGGGCCGCGGCTAATCTGGTGGACGCTCGGTTTGCCCAGGTGCAAGGTATGCAACTGAGTGTATTGGCCAAACCTATCCCTATATTCTCTATTGACGCCAGGCCTCTCGGTCAAGGTAGCTTTGTGCAAGCCGTGCATAACATAGACCTTCGAGTGGGGGCAATACATAAAGAACTATTGTCTTGTTATGTGTTGGAGGGTCTTCCCACTCCTATTGTGTTGGGACTTCCTTGGTTAACTAAACATAACCCAGTTATTAATTGGCAATCCAGAGAGATAAGCCAGTGGGGTGAATTTTGCAATAGTAACTGCATGAACACGGTCATCGGTGCGGTCGTGCCTAGAACCTTAACTCCTTTTCTGGAGGACTTTGAGGATGTGTTTTCAGAAGAGGGGTGTCAAGAATTACCTCCTCATCGCGCGTATGACTGTGCTATAAAATTGCTTCCTGATGCTAAGTTACCTAAATCTAGGTTATATAACCTTTCTGGTCCTGAGAGGCAAGCTATGAAGGATTATATTTCGGAAAGTCTAGCCAAGGGGCATATTAGACCTTCATCTTCCCCAGTGGCCGCGGGGTTCTTCTTTGTGAAGAAAAAAGATGGAGGCCTACGCCCTTGCTTGGATTTCCGTGAGCTTAATCGGATTACGGTCCGAGATCCGTATCCGCTCCCACTTATTCCTGATCTCTTCAATCAGATTGTGGGCGCCAAATGGTTCTCTAAGTTGGATCTCAGGGGGGCGTATAATCTGATTAGGATAAAGGAGGGGGATGAGTGGAAGACGGCGTTTAACACTCCGGAGGGACATTATGAGAACCTTGTCATGCCTTTCGGTCTGACTACTGCCCCGGCGGTGTTTCAACATTTTGTTAATGACATCTTTCGCCACCTAGTGGGACAGTTTGTTGTCATTTATCTAGATGACATCTTAATTTACTCGCCGGATCTTGTGTCTCATCAGGAGCATGTGAGACAGGTGTTGCAGATCTTGCGAGACAATAAACTGTACGCCAAATGGGAGAAGTGTGTATTCGCCGTACAGGAACTTCAGTTTTTAGGATTCCTGGTGTCAGCTTCTGGTTTCCGTATGGACCCTGGGAAAGTGAAGGCAGTGCTTGAATGGGATCGGCCAGAGGATCTTAAGGCACTGCAGCGTTTCCTGGGGTTTGCTAACTACTACCGGAAATTTATTCGTAATTTCTCATCCGTTGTCAAACCTCTCACTGACATGACAAAAAAAGGGACGGAGTTTTCTAGGTGGTCTGACAAAGCTTGTCAAGCATTTTCCTCCTTGAAAAAATGTTTTGCTTCAGCACCCATACTCATCCAACCTGATGCATCACAACCGTTCATTGTGGAGGTAGACGCATCTGACGTAGGAGTGGGTGCGGTATTATCTCAAGGTCCGTCCCCTGGTAAATGGCATCCGTGCGCTTTCTTCTCTAAAAAATTGTCGTCCGCCGAGAGGAATTATGATGTCGGCAATAGGGAACTCTTGGCCATTAAGTTGGCTTTTGAAGAGTGGCGTCACTTTTTAGAGGGGGCAGTCCACCCGGTCACCGTCATTACTGATCACAAGAACCTGCTGTATTTAGAGTCTGCAAAACGTCTGAATTCCAGACAAGCTAGATGGTCGTTGTTCTTTACCAGGTTTAATTTTGTCGTCACATATCGTCCTGGGTCAAAAAATGTAAAGGCTGATGCCTTGTGTCGTAGTTTCCCGGGGGGCCGGGAAGACGGATGACCCGGTTCCTATTCTTCAGGAGGGAGTTGTGGTGTCGGCCGTATGCTCTGAGCTTGAGGAGGAGATATTGGAGGCTCAGGGGGACGCTCCTGTAGGACCTCCAGGGAGACTGTTTGTTCCAGATCAGTTAAGACAAAAGGTTATCGAGGCACATCATAATTCTGCTTTTGGCAGGACACCCAGGGAGTAAAGCAACTGTGGATCTCGTTTCTCGCCGGTTTTGGTGGCCTAACTTAAATAAAGAGGTAGTAACTTTTGTCGCGTCCTGTGGGGTATGTGCGCGCTCTAAGACCCCACATACCCGTCCGTCTGGGGCCCTTTTACCGTTGAAAATCCCGGAGCGTCCATGGACCCATCTGTCTATGGACTTCATTACGGACCTCCCTCCGTCTTCAGGTAAAACTGTCATACTAGTTGTAGTTGACAGGTTCAGCAAAATGGCACATTTTATTGCTCTTCCTGCTCTTCCTAATGCTAAAACTCTGGCGCAGGTGTTCATTGGGGAGATTGTGAGACTTCACGGGTTGCCTTTCGATGTGGTGTCGGATCGGGCGTCTCAGTTTGTGTCCAAATTCTGGAGGGCATTTTGTTCTCGTCGGGGGATGCAGTTGTCATTTTCTTCGGTGTTTTGTCTCAGAGAACCAAGAGGACTGGTCTTCTTTTTGCCTCTGGCAGAGTTCGCTCTTAACAATAGGCGGAGCGAGTCCACTGGTAAGTCCCCGTTTTTTGGGGCATATGGTTTTCACCCCCAGTTTTGTACTTTCAATGGGGGGGGCTCTTCTGGGGTTCCTGAGGAGGAATGATTTTCGTCGTCACTTGCTTCAGTGTGGAGAGGAGTGCTTAATAATCTGAGCACTATGGGGAACCGATACAAACGTATGGCTGATAGGAGGAGAGTGTCTGGTCCGGACCTAAGTGTGAACGATCTGGTATGGTTGTCTACCAAGAATATAAAACTTAAGGTTCCCTCCTGGAAACTGGGTCCCAGGTTCATCGGGCCATACAGGATCAGTTCAATAATTAATCCGGTGGCTTTCCGTCTTGACCTTCCTCCTACGTTTAAAATCCACAATGTGTTCCACAAATCGTTGCTTAAGAGGTACGTGGCACCAGTTATACCGTCACCTCTACCTCCTCCTCCTGTGGTGGTCAATGGTAATTTGGAGTTTCAGGTATCGAAGATCATTGACTCACGTCTGAATCGCCGGTCCCTTCAGTACCTTGTTCATTGGAGGGGGTATGGTCCTGAGGAGAGGATGTGGGTTTCTGCGTCGGATATTAACGCAGACCGATTGGTTCGGGCCTTCCACACTACTCACCCAGATAGACCAGGCCCTGAGGGTCCAGAGGCCCCTCGTAGAAGGGGGGGGTACTGTCACGGGTGTGTCGCGGCGGAGATCGTCGCGATTGCACACCCTGACTTCGCACAGCTGAGTTTCTGGTGCTGGGTGTTTTTCAGCACTGAGGGAGTTAATTCTTTCTCTCTCGATGCTGGACAGACCAGCCTCGCCCAGCTGCGATTGATGTTTTGTTAATTAGCTTCCTTCATATACCTGCTGGTCTGCTGGGGAAGTTGCCGGTGAAAGCATTCATTCAGAGCAGCAGAGCGGATCGTTTCTGGGAAGACTTAAGCTAAGAGTGCCTGTTGTGGTTTTTCCTCTCCTCGCTTATTGTTTATCTTCTTAACCTTTTGTGTTCCTCTGTAGTGGAAGTTTTGTATGCAAGGCAGTGTTTTCTTTACACCCTGTCTGTCTCGTTTGTATTTGACTGTGTGTAAGCTGTTGCCTGCCCATTCCCTGTGGTGGTAATCAGGGTCCTTCTCAGGACTAGATTACAGTGGTCAGGGATCTACAGGAGACAGGGTTACGCTGGCGGCCTGGACCTCTGTACCATTAACAGTACCTCCAGGTAGAGGGACTAGTCAGGACCCCAGTTCAGGGTCAGCATAGACCCCGGTCCACCTCTATCCTGAGACAGCGTTTCACGTGCACAGTATAGACCCACAATACATTGGATATTATGTCAGGTAAGACATTGCTGGCAGATTCTACGTATACATGTTGATATTTTCTATAATATGAAATATAGAGTGTTGTCTCATTAGATATATGTTACTATCATAGAATATATCTGTTATACGTCGTGACAACCGGCTCCGGAGGCTGACTGGTTTTCCCAACGTCTCCTTCCGATATCACAGATCCTTCCTTGCTGTGGCCCGTTCTTATGCTGTCCGAGCGGCTATTGCTGCGGCGTGTCTGGGTTATTTCACCAGACAGGGACCGTCTTGCATGTGCTTCCTGGCATGAATCTAGGTGCCCTGGCGATAGACTCTCCATTCTCAGGCGTTTTAGCTATACCGTCACTTCCAGACCCTGGTATGGTTTCGTGACGGTCAGCTTCCTGAGAGTGCCGGCTAAATACTGACCCCTTAGGTCCGCCTTTCACGCACGCGCGCCCCCTCCTTTTTTTTTTGTTTGTGATCGCAAAGCGCCCGTCGCGTGCGCACTGTGCGCGCGCCCAGTCGCCACGTCCGGCGCGCGCTTTACCGGAGCTTTTACCTGCTGCGATCAGGAATTCCAGCCTCTGGAGCGCGCCCAGATCCAGCTCCAGAACGCGCCCCTGCCACTTCCGGTACGCAACTTCCGGTATCTCCGGCCATCACACTGCAGCGTCCAGCGCTGGACACACGGTTACCTCACACGTGCGTCCACTGGACCGATCGTTCCACTGCGCCACCAATGCCCTCAGAAGCGGTCATATGCGCAAGTCTCAGTCAGGTATTCTGGGGGGGGGCATATAATGTGCCTGGCACCGATGTGCTTCAGGCTGCATGGCCACTTTTGTCAACAGGGAGACACACTAAAAAGTGGTCTCCGAGGACTGCCCCAACCTAACAGCCGATCCTCAGGGGGAGCTGTAGTAATATATTTGCCCCGGATTAGCCTAAAGGGCCGTGGCCATGCTTCGCTCAGGGGGGGAAGGGTATACCTGATCCCCGAGGTGACTACCAGTACCTGGTGACGGATGCGATGGACCTACGCCCACCGTTAGCCATCCGACCCAGGCCTAGGCATCCTCTTCATCAGAGAGTCTTTCATCTTGAGGGTCTCCCATCGAGGACAGGAAACCAACTGATGCGGAGAGGAGCCGCCCCTTTTATCTTGAAGGTTTCCTGTCCTTGATGGGCGGATCCCCTCTCTCGTGGTGCCGTCATGTATGATGGAAAAATTGTGGCATATCAAGGCAACATTACCCTTTTTTTGCGGAGTCTTACCCTATTTCTAGACAGTCTTTTTGGGTAAAAAAAAAAAAAAGAAATCCAGCCCACATATTGACCAGTGTGGTATCTGTGTCAGACTCCTATCTCTCTGTGTGCAAAAAATTGTGGCATATCAGGGAAACATTACCTTTTTTGCTGTGTCTTACCCTATTTCTAGTCTTTTGGGTAAAAAAAAAAATTTTAAAAATCCAGGACACATATTGAACAGTCTGTTATCTCTGTCAGACGCCTGGTGTATCTGTGCTCTACAAATAGTTGTTTATCAGGCCTACCTTAAGGCACTGTCACACTTTGCGATCGCACTAGCGATCACGACAACGACACGACCTGGCGAGATCGCTAGTGCGATCACTATGTGGTCGCTAGTTAGCTTCCAAACACAAAGATCTCATCAGAGATCAGCGATCTGTATAACGACCTCTGCGGTCGTTGGGAAAACCTAGTCCCGCCTGCACCGCTGGTAAAGTCGTTCATAAAGGGTGTCACACTCAGAAATTCAGGCTCACCAGCGGGACACCAACGACCAAAAAAACGGCTCAGAATGTTCATAAGCGATCAACGACATCTTAGCAGGGGCCACATCGCTGCTACATGTCACATACAGCTGCGTCGCTAACGAGATCGCTACTGCGTCATAAAATCGGTGACTCGTTAGCGATCTCGCTTAGTGTGACAGTACCTTTACACTTTTTTTGCTGTCTGCTATCCTAGGTCTAGAATACACTATTTTGGGGTAAAAAATAAAAAAATAGAGGCCACATATTGAACAGTCCGGTATCTGTTACACGCCTAATCTATCTGAGGGCTACAAAGTGTGCTTTTGAGGCTTCCCTTCACCTTTATTTGCTGTGTGTTACCCTAGCTCTAAACACTATTTAGGGGTAAAAATTTAAAAGATACAGGCCACATATTGAACAGTCTGGTATCGCTGTCAGACGGCGGAGCTATGTGTGGCCTACAAAGTACAAATTGCGGCAATTCAGGCCTACATTTCACTGTATTTGCTGTCTGCTACCCTAGTTCTGTACACTATTTTGGGGTATAAAATAAAAAAAATACAGGCCACATAGTGACCAGTGTGGTATCTGTATCAGACTCCTATCTCTCGGTGTGCAAAAAGTTGTGGCATATCAGGGAAACATTACCCTTTTTTGCTTTGTCTTACCTTATTTCTAGACAGTCTTTTTGGATAAAAAAAAGAATCCAGCCCACATATTGACCAGTGTGATATCTCTGTCAGACTCCCGGTCTATCTGTGCTCTACAAAGAGTTGCTTTTCAGGCCTACATTACCCTTTTTTGCTCTCTGCTACCCTAGATCTAGACACTATTTTCGAGTAAAAAAATAAAAAAATACAGGCCACGTATTACAGTCTGGTATCGCTGTCAGACACCTGATCTATTTGTGGCCTACAAATTGTGGCAATTCAGGCCTACATTCCACAGTATTTGCTGTCTGTTACCCTAGTTCTGTATACTATTTTGGGGTATAAAATAAAAAATACAGGCCACGTATTGAACAGTGTGATATCCTCCTTGCTCCCCAATATCTGCATCTGAACATCTTCAACTATGTCACAAAAACCCCAAATTCCCAAAAAGCCTGTTGTGAAGGGACAGGGGCATGGACATCGGCATGGGGTTGTCAGTGGTGCCCGACAAGGCACTGAGTCTGGGAGACAGAAGAAGGTTGATGCATCTATGTTCCTGGCAAAAATTCCCAGTCTGGAATGTAAATGTGTCTGGAAGCTAGAAGAGCAAGAGCAGATACTGTCTTGGATGGCAGATAAGGCCTCAATGAAATTTTCTAGTAGCACCCAATCTTCCACAACCACACATTCTACTGTCGATACACAGAACGCTGGGTCATCCAATCCTCAACCTCTTTGTACTTCCTACCCCCTCAGCAGTCACAGGAAACATTTGACCCCATGCTTGGCCACTCCGATGATCTGTTTGGTACATATGATCCTTTGGTTGCCTCTGGCCTCTCAACGCGCAACATTGAAGAGGAATGTGAGGAGGTATCGTCTGTTCATGCCCAAATATTTGAAAACCCATGGCCAGAAGAAAGCCAATTTCAGCCACGTGATATACCGACTCAAGAGGGGAAGGCTGATGATGAGACACAGTTGCTATCTGGCCAGCAGACAATATCAACACGGATGGAGGATGACATGGATGACGAGGTGGTCGATGATGAGTCCACTGATCCGACCTGGACCATTGGTACGCATAACCAGCACAACACAGAGGAAGAAGGTGGATACGTAGCACCAACAAAGGCACCAAGGGCTACTGGTTTGGTCAGAGTGTGAAGTGTGTCAACTGTTGCCAAGAGCAATCCCTCTGTGCCCCAAGTCATGGCAAGGGGGCGTTCATCCTCTGTCTGGAATTTTTTTTCAGATAGTCCTTCTGAACCAAACATTGTCATCTGTAGCATTTGCCATACAAAGCTGAGCAGAGGCCAGAGCAAAGGCAACCAGAGCATCACCGGTATGTGGAAACACATGGCAGCCAAGCACTCTAGTCGGTGGGTGGAAGAACAGGGTACAAAATCAGTGTCTGCGGGTCAAACCACTGCCATGTCGCCTGTGATCCGTCCTTCCCAATCTGCTGGCTATGAAGCAGGTGCTCATACCTTCTGCTCACAAGCTGCAGTTGAAGAAACACAGGACACAACAATCTCATTAACTTGTTTGTCCCAGCCAAGCATCCAGTTGTCTGTGCCACAGATCTATGAAAGGAAGCGTAAATACCAACCCACGCACCCACAAGCACAAATACTAAACGCGCACATTGCCAAGTTGCTAGCCGTGGAGATGTTGCTGTTTAGATTTGTGAGGACACAGTCTTTCCGTGATCTCTTGCCTGTGACTGCCCCATGATACTCTGTTCCCAGCCAGCATTATTTTTCACAGTGTGGCATCCCCGCGTTACACTAGCACGTGTTAAACAATCTAAAGCGTGCTCTCACCAACGCCATAACCGGGAAGTTCCACCTAACAACAGACACATGGACAAGTAGTTGTGGACAGGGATGATACATTTCTGTCACGGCACACTGGCTGAACCTGGTGGAGGGAGGGACAAAGTCGCAAACTGGAACATCACATATCCTACCTACACCACGAATAGCGGGCCCAACCTCAATCATGGTTTCCGCCTCATCATATACGTCCTGTCTCCCTTCTTTCTCCTCCTATGCTGAATTACTCTCCACATCACTCCCAAGTTGGGAGCTGTGCAGCAGCCCATCGGCAAAGCGGCAACACGCTCTGCTGAAGCTGATCTGTTTAGTTCACACACCACACACTGCAGCAGACCTGTGGCAAGGAATAAAACAACAGACCGATCAGTAGCTCTCACCACTGCAACACGAACCCGGTCTGGTTATCTGCGATAATGGGTATAACCTGGTGGTGGCTTTAAATCTCGGGAAGCTAGTACGCGTGCCATGCATGGCTCACGTGCTGAACCTAGTGGTTCAGAAATTTATGAAAACATACCGACTTGCCGTTCCTACTTGAGAAGGTGTGCCGTATTAGCACCCATTTCCGCCATTCCTCTAGCGCTGCTGCCAATTTTGCAGCACTTCAAAAGCAATTTAATTTGCCAAATCACCAACTCATTTGCTACCTGCCCACATGGTGGAACTCAACATATCGTATGTTGGCAAGGATTAGTGAGCAGCAGAGGACACTATCTGAATACCAGCTTAAACATGCCCATCAGACTGCGACTCAGCCAAAACACATAACAATTGTCGAGTGGGTGTGGATCGATGACATTTGTGAGGTGCTTGATAACTTTGAGTACTGCACGTTACTGCAGCTCGTTAGCGGTGATCAGGCTATTATCAGCGTTACCATCCCGATGCTATGTACTTTGAATGAATCGCTGCATAATCTAAACATGGAATCTTTGAGTGCCCATCAGCTGGGTATGGAGCAAGATTTCACACTGGGTGATCCTACCCAGCCCAGCCAATATCATGATGAGGCAAGATTGGGTGATGAAGATGAGGTGGGAGAGGACTTATTTTTATGTGGTACTGAGGGGACCCATGATGCTACAGAGGGGACTCCCAACCCCAGCTTCAGATCTGTCCAGCATGGGTGGGCTGGAGAGGAGCAGGTGGAGGAGGAGGAGAGTCAGTGTGAGGAGAGGATGGGTATTATTCCGCCTTCTGGGGCCACAGAACATTTGCCTCATAGCAGCTTCGCACACATGGTACAGTTCATGTCTAACTGTCTGTCCCAAGATACTCGCATGATCCACATTTTCAACAGCATCCTATACTGGTTGGCCACCTTTCTCGACCCACGGTACGAGGACAAATTTCCTTCACTACTGTTACAGTCAACGAGGGGTTTCACAATTGAATCCATCAAGAGGGCCGTTGTCGATCATTTGATAACAACATCAGACTCAGATACCGCTGGTATAAGAGGTACCAGCTCTTTGCAACAGCATGCATTAATGGGGAGAGACACGCCCAGCAGGTCCAAAAGAGGTGGGGGGAAAATGTCCACATACTGGGCCATCTTCAATAAACCGGCTCATCAGCAAGGCTAGCTGGAACAGTAACAATGTCAAGGAGGCAGAAGTTGAACAACATGATCAACGAGTATCTAAGTGACCTTCCTGATGCTTCTGTTCCATTTAATTACTGGGTATCCAAGCTGCACAGTTGGCCAGACCTCTCCTTATATGCCTTGGAGGTGCTGGCCTGCCCTGCTGCTAGTGTGATGTCAGAGCGTGTTTTCAGTGCCACTGGGGCGATCATCACAGATACACGCACACGGCTGACTACAGAAAATGCAGACAGGCTGACTCTGATAAAATTTAACAAGGACTGGATTTCACCATAGTTTTTAAGCCCTCCAGATGACATCATCCCAACCTAAAGTCACCCAAAACATTCTTTTATGCTACTGGTGATCACGTCCATCCCTTCCCATACAAACCCCTTTCCTCCTTCTTACATGTGTATCCTACTCCTGCTTCTGCCACATGTGCCTCATGGTCAACAAGCTGGAAACAATATTTCATTCATTAATATTTTCCATAGGAGGCAATTGTGATTAGACCTCCTTCCTGCATCAAACATGATACCTCCCCTTGGGCTAATTTTTGGAGACACTATGAATATGCCTGCACATTGGGTACTGGAACTACCATGCTAATAGTCTAGCTTCATAATTGTCTAGCCCTTGAGGCCTCCTTCCTGCGTCAACCATGATACAGCCCCTTGGGCTAATTTTTGGAGACACTATGTCTATGCCTGCACATTGGGCGCTGGAACTACCGTGCTAGCAGTCTAGTTTCATAATTGTCTAGCCCTTGTGGCCTCCATCCTGCGTCAACCATGATACTGCCCCTTGTGCTGAGTTTTGGAGACACTATGTCTATGCCCGCTCATTGCACACTGAAACTACCGTGCTAGTAGTCTAGTTTCATAATTGTCTGGCCCTTCAGACCTCCTTCCTGCGTTAACCATGATACAGCCCCTTGTGCTGATTTTTTAAGACACTATGTCTATGCCTGCATATTGGGCACTGGAACTAGGGTGCTAGTAGTCTAGTTTCATAATTGTATAGCCCTGGAGACCTCCTTCCTGCATCAAACATGATACAGCCCCTTGGACTAATTTTTTGAAGACACTATGCCTGCACATTGTGCAATAGCAGTAGAACAACAATGACAGTAGTCCAACCGTTATAATTGTGAAGCTCTTGTGATGATGATGGGTGACTTCTTCCTGCGTTAACCAACACACAGCTTTTTACCGCCTGCTTTAAACAATCATGCACCCATTTCAGCCTTTTTCTCAGACCCCCAGACCGCTTTGTAGGGTCCAGCAGAAAATTACTCGCATTTCCCATTGACTTGCATTGGACTCGCTACTCTTTACGAATACCCGAGTATTAAAACCTACTCGTTACGAGTATAGCAAGTCCGAATATTTCACTACTCGCTCATCCCTAATTGTAGTCATGTTTATGGGAGTAACTTTTATAGGCTATGTTGATGATTTCTACTCCTGAATATACAGTCATGGCCAAAAGTTTTGAGAATGACACAAATATTATATTTTCACATGATCTGCTGCCCTCTGGTTTTTATGTGTGTTTGACAGATGTTTTTATCACAGACAGAAATATAATAATTGCAAACATATGAGTAACAAAAGCTTATATTGACAGTTAGAATGAGTTCATGCAGCAAGTCAATATTTGCAGTGTTGACCCTTCTTCTTCAGGACCTCTGCAATTCTCCCTGGCATGCTCTCAATCAACTTCTGGACCAAATCCTGACTGACAGCAGTCCATTCTTGCACAATCAATGCTTTCATTTTGTCAGAATTTTTAGGTTTTTGTTTGTCCACCCGTCTCTTGATGATTGACCACAAGTTCTCAATGGGATTAAGATCTGGGGAGTTATCAGGCCATGGACCCAAAATCTCTATGTTTTGTTCCCTGAGCCATTTAGTTATCACCTTTGCTTTATGGCAAGGTGCTCCATCATGCTGGAAAAGGCATTGTTGATCGCCAAACTGCTCTTGGAGGGTTGGGAGAAGTTGCTCTTGGAGGACATTCTGGTACCATTTTTTATTCATGGCTGTGTTTTTATGCAAGACTGTGAGAGAGCCGATTCCCTTGGCTGAGAAGCAACCCCACACATGAATGGTTTCAGGATGCTTAACAGTTGGCATGAGACAAGACTGGTGGTAGCGCTCCCTTGTCTTCTCCGAATGAGACGTTTTCCTGATGTCCCAAACAATCGAAAAGGGGATTCATCAGAGAAAAATAACTTTACCCCAGTCCTCAGCAGTCCACTGCCTGTACCTTTTGCAGAAATCAGTCTGTCCATGATGTTTTTTTCTGGAGAGAAGTGGCTTCTTTGCTGCCCTCCTTGAGACCAAGCCTTGCTCCAAGAGTCTCCGCCTCACAGTGCGTGCAGATGCACTCACACCTGCCTGCTGCCATTCCTGAGCAAGCTCTGCACTGCTGGTAGCCCGATCCCGTAGCTGAAACACTTTTAAGAGACGGTCCTGACGCTTGCTGGTCTTTCTTGAGCTCCCTGAACCTTTTTGGCAACAATGGAACCTCTCTTCTTGAAGTTCTTGATGATGCGATAGATTGTTGACTGAGTGCAATCTTTCTAGCTGCGATACTCTTCCCTGTTAGGCCATTTTTGTGCATTGCAATGATGACTGCACGTGTTTCTTTAGAGATAACCATGGTTAACAGAAGAGAAACAATGATGCCAAGCACCAGCCTCCTTTTAAAGTGTCCAGTGGTGTCATTCTTACTTAATCATGACAGATTGATCTCCAGCCATGTCCTCATCAACACCCACACCTGTGTTAATGGAGCAATCACTGAAAAGAGGTTAGCTGGTCCTTTTAAGGCAGGGCTGCAATGATGTTGAAATGTGTTTTGGGGGATAAAGTTCATTTTCTAGCCAAATATTGACTTTGCAAGTAATTGCTGTTAAGCTGATCACTCTTTATAACATTCTGGAGTATATGCAAATTGCCATTAGAAAAAGTGAAGCAGTAGACTTTGTAAAAATTAATATTTGTGTCATTCTCAAAACTTTTGGCCATGACTGTATGGTGGACCTTGTTTGGACTTTTTATTTATGGTTAGACAAAGGAAGTACATATAGCGGCAAAAGACGTATACATGATAACCTCATACTGCAGGAAAAGACATGTATTTTAGAACAACAAAGAAAGTGATAATACAAAATGACAATATTTAGGAGTATTTCACCAAACTCCATTACAATCCATAAATCCCCATGTCCCTTTTAACTAATGTTGTTACTCACATATCTCTTCACATATTGACAACTAACAAAGCAAACTGAACACTCGCAATGCATATATGTCATTCACCATTAGTGGATACAAGTCAGAGATGTATAGTTAAAATAATAATTATTAATGACATATACGTGCAAAATTAGGAGAAATGGAGACCATTCCTCTTGACAAAGGACGCTGGTCCAAAACGCGTGTCGGGCCAGCATCCATACAGTACACCACCAGGTAATATGGACACTCTTTATACCTTTGCATGATGCCTATATTTGAATGGCATGGTATACCATTTTTTTGGAAGTGCATTAGAGCAGCAGGGTGATTTGCTGCTGAAGGAGAAAAAAAAAATCTCGCTTTAAATCTTCTGCTTCAGCGAGTGTGAGCGAGCTGAGTGTGACCGGTGCGCAAGTGTGAACGGTGGTAAGTGTGACTTGAGATTCAGTGAAGAAGTATTTGGAAAACCTTTAATCAAATACCTGTGTGAATTGGTGTGAGTGGCTGAATTGTGGATTGCTGAGTGCCTTTCTACCTGTTCTATCTTTTGGGGGCTTTTTTAACCTATTTTTTCTCTCTAAAGGATTAATCTCTTATTTTACTATCTGTGTGTTTAAAGGTTTAAAGGTTAACTATATTGCATTTAAATCTTGGTGTAGCTATATTCACAAGGGGTTAATTAAGGGTGGGGGTTCATAATTAAGGGTTTATAAGGGCCAGCTGGTTGGGGCTCAAGTCTTTTTGGAAGTGCATTAGAGCAGCAGGGTGATTTGCTGCTGATGGAGAAAAAAAAAAAATCTCTCTTTAAATCTTCTGCTTCAGCGAGTGTGAGCGAGCTGAGTGTGACCGGTGCGCAAGTGCGAACGGTGGTAAGTGTGAATTGAGATTCAGTGACTTTGGATTCAGGGAGTTTCCAAGGGAGGAATTACTGAATTGCTGTTTTATTTTATTAATACTTTTTATTTATTTTTACTTATCTTTGCTGTCTGGTGAAATCCCCATTAGATATGTGCTCCACTATTGCCAATGCCATCCAGTGTACATCTTGCCACATGTATACAGTCCTTGAACAGCCGGTCGAGGGTGCATACTGCTGTGTGAGATGTGAGCACGTTGTGCATTTGGAAGCCCATATCTTGGATCTAAATGTGCAGCTGGCAACACTGAGATCCATAGACAATATGGAAAGGAGTCTTCTGCTCACTGAGCAGACGCTCAATGGGATAGATGAGGGGGGGGATGCTAGGGTGGAGCTGCAGGACACTGAAGTAGGAAGCTGGGTGACAGTTAGAAAGCGGGGTAGAGGGAAGAGCGCCAGGGAGGCTAGTCCTGATCTGGCACACCCCAATAAGTTTGCAAAGTTGGCAGATGAGGGGGGTGTCAGTACAGGGGTAGCACTGCTGCAGCCAGGCATGTCCTCTGAAAGCCGGGGGAGTGTCTGCTCCAGTAAGGGGGGAATTAGGAGAGCAGGGCAGGCCAGACAGGTGCTGGTAGTGGGGGACTCAATTATTAGGGGAACAGATAGGGCAATCTGTCACAAAGACAGGGATCGTCGAACAGTGTGCTGCCTACCTGGCGCTCGAGTCCGACACATCGCTGATCGGGTTGACAGATTACTGGGAGGGGCTGGTGAGGACCCAGCGGTCATGGTGCACATTGGCACAAATGACAAAGTTAGAGGTAGGTGGAAGGTCCTTAAAGACGATTTCAGGGAATTAGGCTGCAAGCTTAAAGCAAGGACCTCCAACGTGGTATTTTCTGAAATACTGCCGGTACCACGTGCCACACCAGAGAGGCAACGGGAGATTAGGGAGGTTAATAAGTGGCTCAAGAATTGGTGTAGGAAGGAGGGGTTTGGGTTCCTGGAGAACTGGGCCGACTTCTCAGTTGGCTACAGGTTCTATGCTAGGGATGGACTGCACCTCAATGGGGAGGGTGCAGCTGTGCTGGGGGAGAAAATGGCTAGAAGGTTGGAGGAGTCTTTAAACTAGGGACTGGGGGGGGAGGGTATTCATTTTATAAGAGGGAGATAGAGACCTGGGCACAAATAATGAAATTGGGGGTGGGGGTGGCATGGGGGGTGGGGTTAGAACAGTTAATAATTTAAGAAAGAATAGAGGTTCAGAGAGATACATAAAGTGCATGTATACTAATGCTAGAAGCCTCACCAACAAAATGGCGGAATTAGAATTAATTTTGTTGGAACATAATTATGACATGGTGGGGATATCTGAGACTCGGCTGGATGAGAGCCATGACTGGGCGGTTAATTTACAGGGCTATAGTCTGTTTAGAAATGACCGTAAAAATAAGCGAGGTGGGGGTGTGTGTTTATATGTAAAATCATCCTTAAAACCCATCCTGCGTGATATCTGTGAATCTAATGAAGATGTAGAGTCTCTGTGGGTGGAGATTAGGGGAGGGGGGAAAAATAATAAATTACTGATAGGGGTTTGTTATAAGTCTCCTAAAATAATGGAAGCAACAGAGAATATCCTCGTAAAGCAAATAGATGAAGCAGCGACTCAAGGAGAAGTCATTATTATGGGGGACTTCAACTACCCTGAAATACATTGGGGAACAGAAACCTGCAGTTCCAGCAAAGGTAATAAGTTTTTGGCAACTATGAGAGACAATTACCTTTCACAACTAGTTCAGGACCCAACAAGAGAGGGGGCACTGCTAGACCTAATATTATCCAACAGGCCAGACCGCATATCAAATATAAGGGTTGGGGGTCACTTGGGTAATAGTGATCACAAAATAATAAGCCTTCATGTATCCTTTAATAAGATGTGTAGTCGAGGGGTTACAAGGACACTAAACTTCAGGAAGGCAAATTTCCAACGGATGAGAGATGATCTTGGTGCAATAAATTGGGACGATATCCTGAGACATAAAAATACACAAAGAAAATGGGAGACGTTTATTAGTATCCTGAATAGGACCTGTGCACAGTATATACCCTATGGGAATAAACATGCCAGAATTAGGAGGAAACCACTATGGCTAAATAGAGCTGTAAGGGGCGCAATAAGGGACAAAAAGAAAGCGTTTAGGGAATTAAAGCAAGTAGGTAGTGATGAGGCATTAAATAAATACAGAAGACTGAATAAATTCTGTAAAAAGCAAATCAAGACAGCAAAGATTGAGGCAGAGAGACTCATTGCCAGAGAAAGTAAAAATAATCCCAAAATATTCTTTAACTACATAAATAGCAAGAAACTAAAAAATGATAGTGTTGGTCCCCTTAAAAATAGTCTGGGTGAAATGGTGGATGAGGATGAGGAAAAAGCCAATATGCTAAATGACTTTTTTTCAACTGTATTTACACAAGAAAATCCCATGACAGATAACATGATCAGAGATAAAAAAATTTCTCCATTAAATGTCACCTGCTTAACCCAGCAGGAAGTACGGCGGCGTCTAAAAATCACTAAAGTTGACAAATCCCCGGACCCGGATGGGATACACCCCCGAGTACTGCAGGAATTAAGTACAGTTATAGATAGACCATTATTTTTAATCTTTAAAGATTCCATAATAACTGGGTCTGTACCACAGGACTGGCGTATAGCAAATGTGGTGCCAATATTCAAAAAGGGGGCAAAAACTGAACCTGGAAATTATAGGCCAGTGAGCTTAACATCTACTGTGGGTAAAATCCTGGAGGGTTTTTTAAGGGATACTATATTGGAGTATCGGAAGCTGAATAACCTCATGACACAGTATCAGCATGGGTTTACGAGGGACCGTTCTTGTCAGACTAATCTGATAAGCTTTTATGAAGGGGTAAGTTCAGGACTGGACCAAGGGAATGCAGTGGACGTGGTGTTCATGGACTTCTCAAAAGCTTTTGATACAGTGTCACACAAAAAGTTGATACATAAAATGAGAACAATGGGGATAGGGGAAAATATGTGTAAGTGGGTTAAGAACTGGCTCATGGATAGAAAACAAAGGGTGGTTATTAATGGAGCACACTCGGACTGGGTCACGGTTAGCAGTGGGGTACCACAGGGGTCAGTATTGGGGCTGCTTCTCTTTAACATATTTATTAATGACCTTGTAGGGGGCATACAGAGTAGTATTTCAATATTTGCAGATGACACTAAACTCTGCAGGGTAATAAATACAGAGGAGGATAATTTTATATTACAGGAGGATTTATGTAAACTAGAAGCTTGGGCTGATAAATGGCAAATGAGCTTTAATGGGGATAAATGTAAGGTCATGCACTTGGGTAGAACAAATAAGATGTATAATTATGTGCTTAATTGTAAAACACTGGGCAAATCTGTCACTGAAAAAGACCTGGGTGTATGGGTGGACGACAAACTCACCTTTAGTGGCCAATGTCAGGCAGCTGCTGCCAAGGCAAATAAAATAATGGGATGCATTAAAAGAGGCATAGATGCTCATGAGGAGAACATAATTTTACCTCTATACAAGTCACTGGTGCGACCACACTTAGAATACTGTGTGCAGTTCTGGTCTCCGGTGTATAAGAAAGACATAGCTGAACTGGAGCGGGTGTAGAGAAGAGCGACCAAGGTTATTAGAGAACTGGGGGGTCTGCAATACCAAGACAGGTTATTACACTTGGGGTTATTTAGTTTGGAAAAACGAAGGCTTAGGGGTGATCTTATTACAATGTATAAATATATGAGGGGACAGTACAAAGACCTTTCTAATGATCTTTTTACTCTTAGACCTGTGACGGGGACAAGGGGGCATCCTCTACGTCTGGAGGAAAGAAGGTTTAGCCATAATCACAGACGCAGATTCTTTACTGTAAGAGCAGTGAGACTATGGAACTCTCTGCCGTCTAATGTTGTAATGAGTGATTCCTTACTAAAATTTAAGAAGGGACTGGATGCCTTTCTTGAAAAGTATAATATTACAGGCTATATTCACTAGTTTCCTAGATACAGCGTTGATCCAGGGAGCTAGTCTGATTGCCGTATGTGGAGTCGGGAAGGAATTTTTTTCCCCAATGTGAAGCTTACTGTTTGCCACTTGGGTTTTTTTTGCCTTCCTCTGGATCAACATGTTAGGGCAGGTTAGGATAGGATATGGGTTGAACTAGATGGACTTAAAGTCTTCCTTCAACCTTGATAACTATGTTACACAGTACATTTTTACTAAATTCACATTGCTCATGCTCCCTCTTGTGACCTATTAGTTATTTAGATCATGATATATATTCAATCTTTTATTTAATGTGTATACTTCAGTACTGTGAGCTCTATACATGATTCTATTACTCATCTCAATAGCATGGTCTATGCTGTCACCACTTGGTATCTGTGATCTATCCTGGATGAAAATTAAGAAATGGTAAGAAAGGATGTTGAGAAGGCCGAACTTTTAAATTCCTATTTTGCATCTGTTTTCTCTCAGAAAGGAAATGTAGCATCAACTGATCTTTACTGTCCTATTAAGGGAATAGAAGAATCCAGGATACCTATAAACAGAAAAATAGTGAGGAAACACTTAGCTAACATAAATGAATTTAAATGTCTCCAGGTCCAGATGAATTACACCCCAGAGTACTGAAGGAGATAGCAGAAGAAATTTTTGAACCACTCTCCATAATCTTTGAAAATTCTTGGAGAACAGGAGTAGTCCCAGAAGACTGGAGAAGAGCAAATGTTGTTCCTATCTTCAAAAAGGGAAAGAAGGTGGACCCAGGAAACTATAGGCCAGTGAGTCTGACATCTATACCAGGAAAGATCTTTGAACAAATTATTAAACAACATGTATGTAAGTATCTGTACAAGAATGAAGTGCTTAACCAGAGTCAACATGGGTTTGTAACTAATAAGTCATGTCAGACTAATTTAATTTCCTTCTATGACAGAATCACTGACTGGGTGGATCAGGGAAATGCTGTAGGTATATTATATCTTGACTTCAGCAAAGCATTTGACAAAGTATCTCACACAATCCTTATTGAAAAAATGACTAAGTATGGAATGGACAAGGCAACTGTTAGGTGGATTCATAACTGGCTTAGTGATAGGACCCAAAGAGTGGTAGAAAATGGCTGCACATCCAGTTGGAAGAATGTATCAAGTGGGGTACCACAGGGCTCTGTCTTGGGCCCTGTATTGTTCAACATCTTTATCAATGATTTAGAAGAAGGAATTGAGGGTAAACTGATTAAATTTGCTGATGACACAAAGCTAGGAGGGATAGCTAATACTAAAGAAGAGAGAGAGGATTCAAAAATATATAAATAAACTGGAGCAGTGGGCAGCAACTAACAGAATGGTTTTTAACAGGGAAAAATGCAAAGTACTACATCTGGAAAATAAAAATGAAAAAAGCGTATGCAGAATGGGAGGAATAGGGCTAAGCAACAGCACATGTGAAAAAGACTTGGGTATACTAATAGATCACAGACTGAACATGAGTCAACAGTGTGATGCAGCAGCAAAAAAGGCAAATACAATTCTGGGATGTATTAACAGAAGCATACAGTCTAGATCACGTGAAGTCATTATTGCCCTCTACTCCTCTTTGGTCAGACCTGGAATACTGTATCCAGTTATGGGCACCAGATTTTAAAAAAGACATCAACAAACTGGAGCAAGTTCAGAGAAGAGAGACCAGAATGGTGTCCGGTCTGCAAACCATGTCCTATGAGGAACGGTTACAGGATTTGGGAATGTTTAGCTTGCAAAAAAGAAGACTGAGAGGAGACAAGGGTATGCCACACTAAACGAGATCGCAAACGAGATCGCAAACGAGATCACTAAAACGTCACTATTTTGCAATCTCGTTAGCGACCTCGTTGTGTGTGGCATGTAGCAACGATGTGGCCCCTGCTGTGATGTCGCTGATCGTTCACTAGAGTTCTGGACCGTTTTTTGATCGTTGGCGTCCCACTGGTGAGCCTGAATCGCTGTGTTTGGCACCTTTTGCGAATGACGAGCGACCTCGTTTGTGACGCATATGACTGTTTTGCGTCACGGAGTGGATCGCAATATCTGTAAGTTCTCTTTTGCGTCACAGAGAGGATCGCAGAAGTTGCAAAGCAGGCTAGCGGGACGCAGAGAGCAGGAGCGATGCTGGAAATTCCTATGAATCAGAAGTGCTCAGTACATGCTAATGACGTCCTAACGACCGCCAAAGTCGTTAAAGAGATCGCTGACCGCTGATGAGTCGTTTTTGAGATCTCCTGTTTGGCAGCTACTAGCGACCTAAAAGAGATCACAAAAACGATCTCATTAGCTTGCTTCGTTATTGAGATCGCTAACGAGATCGCTAAGTGTGGCAGTACCTTTAATAGCCGTCTACAAATATCTCAAGGGCTGTCACATTGTAGAAAGATTATCTTTATTCTCATTTGCACAAGGAAAGACTACAAGCAATGGGATGAAACTGAATGGGAGGAGACACAGATTAGATATTAGAAAAAACTTTTTGACAGTTAGAGTGATCAATGAGTGGAACAGGCTGCCACGAGAGGTGGTGAGTTCTCCTTCAATGGATGTCTTCAAACAGAGGCTGGACAAACATCTGTCTGGGATGATTTAGTGAATCATGCTTTGAGCAGGGGGTTGGACCAGATGGCCCAGGAGGTCCCTTCCAACTCTACCATTCTATGATTCTATCCTTTACCTATATGTATCCTGTACTGTTTATCATATCTATCTTTTATGTATAGTTTTAACTTTTATCATATGTGTGGGCACCCTTTGTTCCTGTGCCACCATTGTGTTACCATTTGTTCTAATAAAGGTATTTTACTTTTAACTCTTGCTGCATACTTCTTGTGACCTTCATTCTGTGTTTTCCTCTTTCTGCTGGTGTCTACATATTGATAATTGTATTGTTCTTGTCACAGACACTACTTACTACCATATAACACCACTTATTTACTCTCACAATGCCCTGCAGCTACTCCTATTAACCTTTGTGTATGCCCTCATACCTGCTAATGGCTCTGATGTCATTTTATGTCTCAATTCTGGCTAGAGCTCTCAATATGACATCTCATTAGCTGCAAAGTTAGTTGGCTAAAGTTTTTCCATGCTGACAGCTCAGTCCAACATGGCTGTTCAACAAATGTAGTACTGATCATTCTCACACAATGAGTGTTTTTAATTTAATATGGCCAAACATGAGGAATGACAAGGGGTTGTCCTAGTAGTGGTCTACCCCTTTAAGAAAATACAATTTTCAGTTAAAATATTTCCCACATTCTGAACATGAAAAAGGTTTCTCCTCTGACTTTCCTGATGTTTATTAAGAGCTGATTTCTGTGTAAAACATTTACCACATTAAGAACAAGAAAAAGGCTTCTCCCCTGTGTGAATTCTTTGATGACTAAGAAGAGATGATTTCTTCACAAAACATTTCCCACATTCTGAACAGGAAAAAGGCTTCTCCCCTGTGTGGGTTCTCTGATGTTTATTAAGATGTGATTTCTGTACAAAACATTTCCCACATTCTAAACATGAAAAAGGCTTCTCTCCTGTGTGAATTCTCTGGTGCTTAACAAAATTTGATTGATTGTTAAAACATTTCCCACATTCTGAACATGAAAAAGGCTTCGTCCCTGTGTGAGTTCTCTGGTGCCTAACAAAATTTGATTTTTGGTTAAAACATTTCCCACATTCTGAACAGGAAAAAGGTTTCTCCCCTGTGTGAGTTCTTTGATGCTTAACCAAATCTGATTTCTGGTGAAAACACTTCCCACATTCTGAACAGGAAAAAGGCTTCTTCCCTGTGTGAGTTCTCTGGTGCCTAACAAAATCTGATTTCTGGTTAAAACATTTCAAACAATCTGAACAGGAAAAAGGCTTCTTCCCTGTGTGAATTCCCTGGTGCCTTGCCAAACCTGATTTGTGGTTAAAACATTTCCCACATTCTGAACATGAAAATCTATTTTCTGCTGTGTGATTTTTTTCATGTTTAGGAAAAGTCTTTTTGAGAAAACAATTTCCATATTCTGAATATGAAAATGGCTTATTTTCTTTAGAATCAAATTGTTTTTTAATGCTTATATTGTGACTTTGATTTTCCTTAGTAGTTCGTACTGAATCAGAAGACAGGACCTGTTTCAAAGGATCAGATGACAAATCTTTGCTGTGAAGGGATGATGATATATCTGGAGTAATGGCATTCACTTCAATTGCATCCTGTGGGATCTCAAGCTCATCTGATTTAAAAATTGAAGATGTCAGCTGTCCCTCTGATCTCCTGGTACAGTCATCTGCTAAAAATAAAACCAATTATTAATTTTGAATGAAATATCCTTAAATGTTATACTTTTGAACATTTCTACTTAAGCTGGCCACAAAAATTACAAGTTATATAAAAAATATTGAATTCTTCACCAAGACAATGACAGTTCACAGTGTAATCGAAAACCTCATAGGATGAACCAGTAGAGCGTGGTGTTCAAATGTTTCTTTACTCTGCCTCCCAAACATGGAAAAAAAGTCACCAAACAATGTTATGTAGGCGAAAAATATACCAATAAAACTTCTACTGATCTCACAAAATACAAGACACTACTAAGGTCCATCATCTGTTAGTGGAAATACAAAGGGTACCACATTATTAGTGGCTCAAAAGCTCTTGAAAAGGAACATGGCCTCAATAAACCAATCCAGCAATATCCACTCTCCCAAAGCCAAATTTCTACTCGCTTCTGAGCCTTGCAGTGTGCCCAGACCACATTTAGCATCCATATATTTGGTATTACTATAGTGAGAAGAACCCACTTAATTTATAGTGTGTGTCTCTTGGATCACAATCTGGGCATTATGTGTTTGATAATAAAATGGCAAATGTGCAATTTTCACATTGCAACATCCAGTGCGAGCTAATTTCCGTAAAGTGGCTGCGGAGTCAAAATAGTCACTATTCCCATCATAGAATAATTCACTGAGGGTTATAATTTCCAAAATGGGGTCAAAATTTGGCCAAAAATTGTGAGCCCATCCACCAACCTCAAGGTAATCTCAGGATCGGATGGGTCCCTGACTTAGCTAACTAGTGTGAACCTTTGGCTAATAACTTGATAAAGCCTATATTTATAGGAAGGTCGGAACCAAATGTGATTGGATGTCATTAACCCCTTCATGACCCAGCCTATTTTGACCTTAAAGACCTTGCCATTTTTTGCAATTCTGACCAGTGTCCCTTTATGAGGTAATAACTCAGGAACGCTTCAACGGATCCTAGCGATTCTGAGATTGTTTTTTCGTGACATATTGGGCTTCATGTTAGTGGTAAATTTAGGTCGATAATTTTTTCGTTTATTTGTGAAAAAAATGGAAATTTGGCGAAAATTGTGAAAATTTTGTAATTTTTAATTTTTATTCTGTTAAACCAGAGAGTTATGTGGCACAAAATAGTTAATAAATAACATTTCCCACATGTCTACTTTACATCAGCACAATTTTGGGAACATTTTTTTTGTTAGGAAGTTATAAGGGTTAAAAGTTGACCAGCGATTTCTCATTTTTACAGCAAAATTTACAAAACCATTTTTTTTAGGGACCACCTCACATTTGAAGTCACTTTGAGGGGTCTATATGGCAGAAAATACCCAAAAGTGACACCTTTATAAAAACTGCACCCCTCAAGCTACTCAAAACTACATTCAAGAAGATTATTAACCCTTCAGGTGCTTCACAGGAACTAAAGCAACGTGGAAGGAAAAAATGGACATTTTAATTTTTCCACCAAAAATTTTATTTTAGCATCAATTTTTTCATTTTTACATGGGCAACAGGATAAAATGGATCCTAAAATTTGTTGAGCAATTTCTCCTGAGTACACAGATACCTCATATGTGGTCATAAACCACTGTATTGGGCGCACGGCAGGGCTCAGAAGGGAAGGAGCACCATTTGACTTTTTGAATGGAAAATATGCTGGAATATTTAGCGGTTGCCATGTTGCATTTGGAGAGTCCCTGTGTGCCTAAACATTGGAGCTCCCCACAAGTGACCCCATTTTGGAAACTAGACACCCTAAGGAACTTATCTAGATGCTTAGTGATCACTTTGAACCCCCAGGTGCTTCACAAATTGATCTGTAAAAAAAAGAAAGTACTTTTTTTTCACAAAAATTTTCTTTTAGCCTCACTTTTTTCATTTTCACATGGGCAACAGTATAAAATGGATCCTAAAATTTGTTGAGAAATTTCTCCTGAGTACACAGATACCTCATATGTGGTCATAAACCACTGTATGGGCGCACGGCAGGGCTCAGAAGGGAAGGAGCACCATTTGACTTTTTGAATGGAAAATATGCTGGAATATTTAGCGGTTGCCATGTTGCATTTGGAGAGTCCCTGTGTGCCTAAACATTGGAGCTCCCCCACAAGTGACCCCATTTTGGAAACTAGACCCCCTAAGGAACTTATCTAGATGCATAGTGAGCACTTTGAACCCCCAGGTGCTTCACAGAAGTTTATAACGCAGAGCCGTGAAAATAAAAAATCATTTTTTTTTCTCAAAAAAATCATTTTTTAGCCCACTATTTTTTATTTTCACAATGGTTACAGGAGAAATTGGACCCCAAAAGTTGTTGTCCAGTTTTTCCTGAGTACGCTAGTACCCCATATGTGGGGGGGAACCACTGTTTGGGCACACGTCAGGGCTCGGAAGGGATGTAGTGACGCTTTGAAATGCCGACTTGATGGAATGGTCTGCGGGCATCTTGTTACATTTGCAGAGCCCATGATGTGCCTAAACAGTAGAAACCCCCCCAAGTGACCCCATTTTGGAAACTAGACCCCGCAAAGAAGTTATCTAGATGTGTGGTGAGCACTTTGAACCCCCAAGGACTACAAAGAAGTTTATAACGCCCGGGCACGAAAATAAAAAAAATCATATTTTTTTCCACAATCAGGATCTTTTAGTCCCCAATTTTTATATTTTCCCAAGGGTAACATGAGAAATTAGACCCCAAAAGTTGTTGTCCAATTTGTCCTGAGTATGCTGATATCCCATATGTGGGAGAAAACTACTGTATGGGCACACGTCGGGGCTCGGATGGGAAGTAGTGACGTTTTGAAATGCCCACTTGATGGAATGGTCTTCGGGCGTCATGTTACGTTTGCAGAGTCCCTGATGTGCCTAAACAGTAGAAACTCCCCACAAGTGACCCCATTTTGGAAACTAGATCCCCTAAGGAACTCCTATAGATGTGTGATAAGCACTTTGAATCTCCAAGTCCTTCACAGAAGTTTATAACGCAGAGCCGTAAAAATATAAAATCATTTTTTTTCCACAAAAATAATTTTTTAGTCCCCAATTTTTTTTCCCAATGTTAACAGGAGAAATTAGAACCCCCAAAGTTGTTGTGCAATTTTTCCCGAGTACGCTGATACCCCATATGTGGGGATAAACCACTGTTTGGGCATACGTCGGGGCTTGGAATAAAAGGAGCACTGTTTGACTTTTTGAACGCAAAATTTGCAGGAATGAATGGTGGCGCCATGTCGCGTATGGAGACCCCTGAGGTGCCTAAATAGTGGAAATCCCTCAATTCTAACTCCAACCCTAACCCCAACCCCTACACACACCTAACCCTAATACAAACCCTAAACATAACCCTAACCCCAACACACCCCTAATTCCAACTCTAACCATAAACCTAACCACAAGCCTAACCCTAATTCCAACACTAACCCAAATTCCAGCCCTAACCCAAATTCCAGCCCTAACCCAAATTCCAGCCCTAACTCTAATTCTAACCTTAACCCTAATGCTAACCCTAACCCTAAGGCTGGGTTCATATTGCGTTTTACCAGCCCGTTCAACACGTAGTGTTGACCGGCTGGTAACGGTATAGCATAACGCGATCGCGTTATGCTATACCCGCTAGCGCAGATGAATCAGCAGATGATTCATCTGTGCTAGCGGTGACGGAGCCCAGACGCTGCAGCCCGTGTTTGAGACTCCTTCACTGAATGACGGCACGTCACGAGGATCCCCAGCAAAATCCGCCGAGGATCCCCAGCAAAATCCGCCACAGATCAGCAGCAAAATCCGCCGCGGATCCGCAGCAAAATCCGCCGCGGATCCGCAGCAAAATCCGTCGCGGATGAGCAGCAATATCTGCCGCGGATGAGCAGCAATATCCGCCGCGGATCAGCAGCAATATCAGCCGCAAAATCAGCCGCGGATCAGCAGCAATATCCGCCGCGGATCAGCAGCAATATCCGCCGCGGATCAGCAGCAATATCCGCCGCGGATCAGCAGCAAAATCAGCCGCGGATCAGCAGCAAAATCAGCCGCGGATCAGCAGCAAAATCCGCCGCGGATCCGCAGCAAAATCCGCCGCGGATCAGCAGCAATATCCGCCGCGGATCAGCAGCAAAATCCGCCGCGGATCAGCAGCAATATCCGCCGCGGAACAGCAGCAATATCCGCCGCGGATCAGCAGCAATATCCGCCGCGGATCAGCAGCAATATCCGCCGCGGATCAGCAGCAATATCCGCCGCGGATCCGCAGCAATATCCGCCGCGGATCCGCAGCAAAGTCCGCCGCGGATCCGCAGCAAAGTCCGCCGCGGATCAGCAGCAAAATCCGCCGCGGATCAGCAGCAAAATCCGCCGCGGATCAGCAGCAAAATCCGCCGCGGATCAGCAGCAAAATCCGCCGCGGATCAGCAGCAAAATCCGCCGCGGATCAGCAGCAAAATCCGCCGCGGATCAGCAGCAATATCCGCCGCGGATCCGCAGCAAAATCAGCCGCGGATCAGCAGCAAAATCTGCCGCGGACCCGCAGCAAAATCCGCCGCGGACCCGCAGCAAAATCCGCCGCGGACCCGCAGCAAAATCCGCCGCGGATCAGCAGCAAAATCCGCCGCGGATCAGCAGCAATATCCTCCGCGGATCAGCATCAATATCCGCCGCGGATCAGCAGCAATATCCGCCGCGGATCAGCAGCAATATCCGCCGCGGATCCGCAGCAAAATCAGCCGCGGATCCGCAGCAAAATCAGCCGCGGATCCGCAGCAAAATCAGCCGGGGATCCGCAGCAAAATCAGCCGGGGATCCGCAGCAAAATCCGCCGCGGATCAGCAGCAAAATCCGCCGCGGATCAGCAGCAAAATCCACCGCGGATCAGCAGCAAAATCCGCCGCGGATTAGCAGCAAAATCCGCCGCGGACCAGCAGCAAAATCCGCCGCGGATCAGCAGCAAAATCCGCCGCGGATCAGCAGCAATATCCGCCGCGGATCCGCAGCAAAATCAGCCGCGGATCCGCAGCAAAATCAGCTGCGGATCAGCAGCAAAATCCGCTAGGAAAAAAAAATAAAAAATTCTTTATTTTTTTATTTGTCCCTACCTATGACAGGGGGGGTTCATTTACTTTTTTTTATTTTGATCACAGTGACATATAAATAAATTTTTGAACACTGGGGGCCGCACTGCGCATGCGGCCGGCGGGGCCACTGCGCATGCCATTTTCCAAGATGGCGGCGCCCATGAAGAGGCCCGGGCGGACGCCGGGACCGATCCAGGGACATCGGTGGACCGGGAGAGGTGAGTAGGGGGGTCGGAAGGTTAGGGGGGGGGGGATCGGAAGGTGGGGGCAGCGGAGCAAAGGAGGAGGGGAGCAGATAGTGACGGCGGTGACCGATCACCGCCATCTTTTGGTGGCGGCGGCCGATCGCCGCCGTGACTACGTGTGGGGCGGGCAGGGCTCGGTGTCCAGCCATGGCCGATGCTATTGCAGCATCGGCCATGGCTGGATTGTAATATTTCACCAATTAAATTGGTGAAATATTACACATTGCTCTGATTGGCTGTTTCACTTTTAACAGCCAATCAGAGCGATCGTGGCCACGGGGGGGTTAAGCCAACCCCCCTGTGGTGAAGCACAAAGGGTCCTGTAACTGCGGGTCGGGTGACCTTTGAGTGACCCCGGTCTCCCGGCCCGCAGGAACGCGATCCTTTCATGACACAGGGTATGCGTCATAGGTCGGATTGGCATCGACTTTCATGACGCATATGCTGTGTCAAAGGTCGGGAAGGGGTTAAAATCGCAACATGGTGAAGGGCGGGGTGTCCAAGTCAGAAAAAAATAGTACATAGTAATGGAAAACTGACTGAACAAAGAGCTAGTCTGAACTAGTGCATGCCAAAAAACATCTAACATAGTGAATAAAGAAAAGGTTGCACTCAATTGTGCTAAAGCAAACCAGTGTGTGATACATGAAGTGAAGACAGGAATTGGCCAAAAATTTGTGCTAAGTATCTCATGTGTTTTTTCATCTCCATAAGCCTTTATGCTATTCACACTTCATGTAACATACACTGATTTGCTTTAGCGCAACTGAGTGCAACCTTTATTTACTATGTGCAGGCGTTGCTGGTAATAGAGGAGACGTCGAAACCAGAAGCTCTGGGTGGTGCTGGCTCTGTCCAGCCACTAAGATTAGGGTGCCTGAGACCAGTAGTACCATCCAATCTGGCAGTATGGGTTTGTGTGCTGTCCAGCTGGAGTAATCTTCTACCTGCTTAAGCCAATTGGAAAGCACCAAACCCTACTAAAGCTTGAAGCATATTGCCGGAAGCTGCCAGATACAGCCTTGTTTTCCTCTGATTCAATCCTCTGTGCTTAGCTCCCCGCTAGTGTATTTGTTTCCTGTTGTGATCCCAGCCCGCTTACTGACAAGTAATGCGTCTTCTCATTTTGTATTTTCTCTGCCCTCCAGGTTCTGATCCAACTACCTGACTATTCTTCTTACCATCTGACACCACAGAATAGCAGGTAACACCACGGCCCAAGCCTAGGGGTCTCTGTATAAGTCCAGATCCATGTAGAGGGGTTAAAGGATGATGAGCAAGGCAATCCCTGGGATCTCGAAAATGAAGTAGATAGTGGCAAGCCTTCTCATGGTGGCCATCTTTTGATCTGCCAGGTGATCACTAACACTGCTCCCAATACCTTGTGTCTGCAAACTATTCCAGCAAGATCTGTGTTTTAACCCTGCCATGTGCCCAGAAAGTAGTGTACAACCATATATAGGGTATTGTCGGATTCAAAAGACGTTGGAAAATAATTTGCAAGGTCCATTGGTTTCCTATTATCCTGGTGAAAACTCTCTGGGTAATTAGAGTATGGGGCTTAGTGGCTATTGGCAATCTAAACAATCATAAGGGCCAATATTTTCTGTCAGATGAGTTTCAAGTTGAAATATTAGACATTCATAGAGAACTTTTTATAATAGTGCAGAGCCTTCTTTAAAAGGCTACCAGGTAGTTGCAGACTCACATAAGTGAGGCAGGCCAATCCAGCCACCATCGAACTACCATACAAAATAAACCTGTAAAAAAGAAATAGAAAAAAAAATGTTATATCCCCAACAACAACATACAGGTACATCACACAAAATTAGAATATCATCAAAAAGTTTATTTATTTCAGTTTTTCAATACAAAAAGTGAAGCTCATATATTATATAGAGTCATTACAAACAGAGTGATGTATTTCAAGTGTTTATTTCTGTTAATGTTGATAATTATGGCTTGCAGCCAATGAAAGCCCAAAAGTCATTATCTCAGTAAATTAGAATTCTTTATAACACCAGCTTGAAAAAAATCATTTTAAAATGACTTTGGGGTTTTCATTGACTGTAAGCCATAATCATCAACATTAACAGAAATAAACACTAGAACTACATCACTCTGTTTGTAATGACCATATATACAATACATGAGTTTCACTTTTTGCATTGAAGAACTGAAAGAAATTAACTTTTAGATGATATTATAATTTTGTGAGATGCACCTGTAGTTTTGGGAGAGAGCTCCTCACTAAACCGGAGTTGCACTTTTTTATGGTGGAGCATTGGAGCTAATGAGTTCTGTCTGAAATTATTTATTGCTCCCCATATCGGGAGAGATTGTGCTGTAATCTCAATTCCTTAGGATCGAAAACAATGTAATTTATGACTTTGGCTGATTCCATGAATTCAGGGCTCGAGCCATGCCAACACATCTCCTGAAAAAATATATATTACAGCCATCAGCCACGCACAATTTAGAGATATATCATGGCACAGGTGTAATATTTTTTATTTAGTTTATCACAATGCTGTTTGGAGTTAGTTGGTTTTAATAGAAATTGAAAAGTCACTTGGCCCTCACTGCTCATTTAATGTTGTCAATCATAAAAGATAAGATTGATCAGAAAGACTGGACCTGGTCTTGTAGGGCCCATATAAGCACATTCAGCAGCACAGAAGGGAGAGAAGGTAGATTCATCCAATAAGATTTCAGGATTCTAGGAGGCCAACACCATCATTACCCTCCACTTTCTCTTACAGGCCCATCATAATATTTTGCCCATCATAATATTTTTCTTCAAGTGATTTTCTATCTTGTCAGCACATTCAACGTACGCTGTCATTTGGCTTTGTAGTTTACAGATCTGGGCAGGTAAGGATCAGCATCTTCTAGTTGAAGTAGGTGGATCTTCCAGGTGGTTGTAAGTTCTATAGAAAAGGGCTTTCAATGTCCAAACTCATTTGAACAGAGTAACTGAGAAGAATCTGTGATTTCTCTGCATTTAGTGGTTACTACTCACCTGGGTAGTCATATGCAGGAATCTCCTCTTTACACCACTCATCACCCCTCACATATGTCTCTGTAGTATTAATATGGGTCAGATCTTCACCCTGAAACAAATATTGTAAAAGTCACAGACAGATGGAGAAGTCACATCTATGATCAGCTCTAATCCTGCCGTCTCCACTTTTCTCATTACACAAGTTCTGGGTTGTATTAAGAGAAGCATAGACTCTAGATCACATCAAGTAATTATTCTCATCTACTCCCCCTTGGTCAGATCTTTTCTGGAATACTGTGTCCAGTTCTGGGCACATTTTTTAAAAAAACATTGAAAAGAGGGAGCAAGTTCAGAGAAGAGCTACTAGGATGGTGAGCGGACTGCAAGTATGTCCTATGAGGAATGGTTAAAGGATTTGGGAATGTTTATCTTGCAAAAATGAAGACTAAGAGGAGACTTAATAACTGTCTACAAATATTTGAAGGGATATCACAGTGTAGAGAGATCATCCTTTTTCTAATTTACACATAGAAACCCGAGGAGCAACGGAATATAACTGAAACTGTGATTCTAAGTATAAAACATATAATACTGGTGGATAAAACAAGACTGGACACAAGACCTTCACAGCCATTTACACATCATAGGAAAGATCTCATGACACCTTCTCTCCATCTACCTGATGATCCTGAGGAACATTGGGATCTTCTTGTTTACAGTCCTGTGGAAGAAGTGGATGCAGACATCTCTCTGGTGTTGTCGTTTTAGTGGATAGAACTGGAGGAAACACATACAGGGACTGAACTTATTCTTTACATGCAGATAATTTTAGGCCGTGTATATTTAGTCCTGTCTATTACCTGGTGATGTGAGGGGCTGGGGAACCTCCATCATGATGTCCTTGTACAGATCTTTGTGTTCTTCTAAATACTCCCACTCCTCCATGGAGAAATAGATGGTGACATCCTGACACCTTATAGGAACCTGACACATACAATGATACCGTCATCCTCCCATCCCTTCATAGCGTTATTGCATAATGTCCCAGCATTCCCAGCAGTGTCACCTCTCCAGTCAGCAGCTCAATCATCTTGTAGGTGAGTTCTAGGATCTTCTGGTCATTGATGTCCTCATGTACCGGGGGGTGAGGTGGAGGTCCCGTGATTGGGCTCAAGGGTCTTCTCCAACCCTCATACACAGGGTCCTCATAGTGGTCACTAGAGGTCTTCTTCACTACTGTGTAATCCTGGTTATGGAGAGACACATTAATAAATCTCACTGCAGACATTTCCAGAGTCCTCACCTCTCCAGTTCTGTCCATCTGTTATTCCCATAGATAAGAATGATGTAATGTGACGTCATCAGAATCTCTCACCTCTCCAGTAAGCCAGAAGATGATCTCTAGGGTGAGGTGTAATATCCTCTCTGCCATCTTGTCCCTGTCCATATCTATCTTTGATGTGTAAATCAGGAAAATTATCTTATATAGAAGATCTTCACTGAGAGGATCTGATATTGTAGAGACCTGAATGAGAAGAAGATGAGCCGATGTAACATCATAAAAATCCTGTGTAATAATACAATTACCGGAGATAATAAGGTAAACATATGAGGAGATTAATTATTTTATAGTATTACATTTTCTTCTCGACATCTAGTAAAACCTATATATTTTAGGCCACAGACAACAAGCAGTTTCTTCCTCGGAGTCGGCAGCTGAATACGTTTCTCATAGACTCATCTTCCATAATGCTAATTCTCGTCTCATTAACCGACACTGGAATCGGCATTAGCAATACTGCAGGAGATATCATTACACGTGACAGGAGAAATAACTACTTCATGATGAGGACGACATCTTCATCTTCTACTACGGCTGTAGAAACATATTTGCCAGAGTCCATCACTGACTCCATCACCACCGCCCGTCTATATATATATATATATACACTGTGACAGGGTCACTGGTTTTATATGTGAGGAGAGGTATGTGTCACACAGGATGCTCTCCTGTGTGAACTAAAACCTACTTTATTTATCTGCCAGCATGTTATATGCTGGTAGGTTACTCTGTTAAAGGAGGTGCGGTTTTATGGGAATGTCAAAGAGGGCGGGAGGCATTCCCCCTACCTCCCCTCAGGGTGTGGCTGAGCAATGGATAAAAGCTCAGTCCTGTTTTTTTTTCTCGAGTGTGTGGTCTGGAGAGGAAAGTCTCCAGACATTATAGTGGAAGCTGCAGAGCTTTCCACAAGGACTTTAGCCGTGCAGTTTATGCTACCGAGAGCAGGTGGAACCCACTCATCTATGGACTGAGTTATTGTTTTTTTTTTTTATGTTTTTCCCGTTTAACCCAGAGGGGTCATGTTTACTTTTCCTGCGAAACCTGCATGAGTTTATGGCTGATAATAAACCAGCAGAAGGAAAACCTGAGAACGTGTGTCCTGAGTCTACCTCCTGGAGAGCCGAGCGAGTCGTCTTACCACAGTTGGTGTGAGAGTGCGTGCAGGATTCCAGGAACACGTGTACCTGCTACAAAGACCGGTGGATGTCCTGGGTGAAGGCTGCCAGCCAGCCAGAGAAGTCCGTTAAGCACCTGGTCCAGGTCCAGGCCCAGCAGAGCATGCAGCAGCAACACCTACAGAGCCAGCAGAGCATACAGCAGCAGCACCAGGAGACGACCAAACTGTTGCTTCAGCAGATCCAGTTGCAGCAAAAGTCGCAGCAGCAGCACCAGCAGGAGGCGCAACAGCAGATACAGCTTTTGGCGGACGCCATCCAGAGCAGGGCGGCCACCCCAGCCCCAGGGCCAACTGATGATTCTCACGTCAGGAAGGCGGTAAGGCGGGCCATGCAGAAGATGACCCCTGGGGATGATGTAGAAGCATTTCTGACTGTTTTTGAGAGGGTGGCTGATCGGGAGAGACTTCCACCAGCACAGTGGGCAGAGGTTCTGGCGCCATATTTATCGGTGAACCCCAAAAAGCGTATTTTGACTTGGCGCTGCAAGATGCTAAGGAGTATCCCAAACCAAGACAGAGATCTTAGCACGTCTGGGAGTAAATATGGCAGTAAGAGCCCAGCGAGTTCATCACTGGGCGTATGCTAGCAACAAACCCCCTCGTTCGCAGATGTTTGACCTACTGCATCTTGTTCAGAAGTGGCTACAACCGGACTCCTCCACTCTGGCCCAGATGGTTGAGCGGGTGGTGATTGACAGATTCATGCACTCCCTCCCCAAGTTAGTACAGACCTGGGTTGCCCAGGGTGATCCCCAGAACGCAGATGACTTTATCGGCCTGGTAGAGAGGTACCAGGTAGTTGAGAGATCTCTTGGGAAACCGGATGCAGTCATTTCTCCCTACTGGGATACCCAAAAGGGGGTGGGTTCACCACGGAAGGGGTCTAGAGCCACCACTGGGGGGCGTCCTACTCCTATTGAAGGTGCCTTTAGAACAGTTGGGAAAGATATAGTTTGCTGGCGATGTCACAACCCTGGACATGTAGCCGCCAGGTGTCAAATATCCCCTGAGCCCATGGACTGCAGCCTAGGCTGACGGGTCTCCTATTATGCCTATCCAGCCTGTAGCGTGGACTTTCGACCCGGCGAGGGACCGCAGGCGTGTGCAGTATCCATTAATGGAATAAAAGTGCTTGGACTGTTGGACTCCGGGAGTCTGGTGACCTTGATCAGAGCATCCCTTCCCCACCAGTTGATCCCTTCCAAAACCCTGGGTGTTCGGTGCATCCATGGTGACGCCAAGGACTATCCCGTGGCCACAGTAACAGTGGGGACAGACTGTGGTGCCCAGTCCCAGGAAGTCGGGGTGGTAAAGGACCTGATACATCCCGTTATATTGGGCCGTGATTTTCCCTTATTCTGGGACTTGTGGGGGAAGGGAACTGGACTAAGTAGCATGGGGAAAAGTGAGATCCTTGAAGAAGAACCCCCGACAGAGTCTCAGAGAGAGGAGTTCCCACTGTGCGTCCTTGTCGGTGATGAGGGTGAGATGGTGACCGAGCAGGCCGACCTACCTGCGTTAGATATGTCCAGAGAGAACTTTGGGACTGCTCAAGTTCGAGACCTGACTTTAAAAGGGGCGTTCGACCAGGTTACTGTATGTAATGGGGTTGCCCAAGAGCCGGGGGCCGACACCAGATTTCCCCACTTTGCAGTACAGGGGGAGTGGCTATATCGGGTGGCCAAACTGAGGGGCTCTGAGATAGTGGAACAGCTGTTAGTGCCTGGGCCATACAGACGACGGGTGCTAGATATGGCCCATTCACATGTTCTGGGGGACACCTAGGGTCGAGAAAACTCAGGAGAGGATACTGAGGAGGTTTTATTGGCCAGGGTGTTATCGAGAAATTCAAAACTTTTGTAGGTCCTGCCCCACCTGCCAAATAACCGCTCCCTCCTCCCACTTCCGTAGCCCCTTAGTTTCACTACCTGTGATAGAGGTTCCCTTTGAGAGGATTGCCATGGACCTCGTGGGCCCCATAGTCAAATCAGCTCGGGGACACCAATATATCCTGGTCGTCATGGACTATGCGACTCGGTATCCAGAAGCAGTTCCCCTAAGGAACATGTCCAGTAAAAGTATAGCCCGAGAGTTGGTCCATATTTTTGCTCGGACAGGTCTACCAAAAGAGATTCTAACAGACCAAGGAACCCCCTTCATGAGCAAGGTGATGAAGGAGCTTTGCAGAGTCCTTCAGATAACTCAGCTGCGGACCTCAGTTTATCATCCACAAACGGACGGCCTAGTGGAACGCTTCAACAAGACCTTAAAGGCGATGCTCAAGAAGGTCGTTGAAAAGGATGGGAGAGACTGGGACTACCTGCTCCCATTTCTGCTTTTCTCGGTCAGAGAAGTTCCTCAAGCCTCCACTGGCTTCTCTCCATTTGAGCTCCTATATGGGCGGCATCCAAGAGGTCTCCTAGACATCGCCAAGGAAACTTGGGAGGCTGAAGTCACGCCACACCGGAGCATCATCGAACATGTCGCCCAGTTACAGGAGAGAATGTCAAAGGTGATGCCCATCGTAAAGGAACATCTCCTCCAGGCGCAGGAAGCCCAGGCGAGGGTCTATAACCGGTCGTCGAGACTAAGACAGTTCCAGCCCGGAGACCGTGTTTTGGTGCTGATCCCTACCGTCGAGAGCAAGTTCCTCGCCAAATGGCAAGGTCCATACGAGGTGGTGGAGAAAGTCAGCGAGGTTAATTATAAAGTCCACCAGCCTGGCCAAAGGAAGGCACATCAAATATATCATGTAAACTTGCTCAAGCCGTGGCGGGACCGTGAACTTGTGGAAACTCCCTGCCTGGGAGCCGCACCAGAAGACAAGGAACCTTGGGAGGAGGTCACTATTGCAGAGACTCTATCACCGGCCCAGAAGCAACAGTGTCGAGAATTACTACAGCAGAATCGGGAGCTGTTCTCAGAGTTGCCAGGGCATACACAAGTGGTAGAGCATGACGTGCTGACAGAACCACATGTACGAGTGAATTTGAAGCCGTATCGGATTCCGGAAGCACGCCGGGAGGTGATCTCGGCTGAGGTGAAGAGGATGTTAGACCTCGGGGTAATAGAGGAGTCAAAGAGTGGGTGGTCGAGCCCAATCGTCCCGTGCCGAAACCCAATGGAGAGTAGAGGTTTTGTAATGACTACCGTCGGCTAAATGAGGTATCCAAGTGTGACGCGTACCCGATGCCCCACGTCGACGAACTCATCGAGAGGCTTGGACCGGCGAGGTACATCACCACTCTTGACCTGACGAAGGCTACTGGCAGATCCCCATGTCCCAGATGGCTAAAGAGAAGACGGCTTTCTCAACACCTGATGGCTGTTTTCAATACAAGCGGATGCCGTTCGGACTACAGGGGGCCCCAGCCACGTTCCAGAGGGCTATGGATCGGATCCTAGCCCCACATAAGAAGTATGCCGCAGCCTACCTCGACGACATTGTGGTCTTTAGCCCAGACTGGGCTAGTCACCTACCCAAACTACAGGCCGTTTTGGACGCGCTAAGGAAAGCAGGATTTACCATAAATCCGAGAAAGTGTGCCATCGGAAAAGAGGAGGCCAAGTACCTGGGCTATGTTGTTGGGAGAGGCGAAATAAAGCGCAAATCAAGAAAGTGGAGGCAATTCAAACCTGGCCGCAACCGCTCTCAAAGAAGCAGGTGAAAGCATTCCTGGGAATGGTGGGATACTACCGGCAGTTTATCCCGAATTTAAAAGGCACTAAAAGGCACCAAATTAACCATGGTGAAATGGACGGAAGAAACAGAGACCGCATTTCAAAAGCTGAAGCTAACACTGTGCAAGCAGCCTGTCCTGGTCGCGCCAGACTTTAAAAAATAATTTGTGGTCCAGACTGACGCATCAGAGGTTGGTCTAGGGGCCGTACTCTCCCAAGAAATAAATGGGGAAGAACATCCCATTCTCTATCTAAGCCGAAAGCTGTCCTCCTGCGAGAAGAACTACGCCATAGTAGAAAAAGAGTGTTTAGCCATAAAATGGGCCGTAGATACACTGAAATATTACCTACTAGGCCGGAAGTTTAAATTAGTATCAGACCATGCCCCGTTGAGATGGTTGAGGGAAAAGAGGGGAAAAAAAATGCTAGGGTAACTAGATGGTTCCTAGAGCTTCAAGATTTTAACTTTCACGTGGAGCATAGGCCAGGGAAGTTACATGGGAATGCAGATGCCCTCTCTAGGATTCCCTGTTTGGTGTCAGAAGTTGCCCAAACCCCCGGCTTTGGGCAGAGGGGGGGTGTCAGGATCCCGTCTGGGTTGGAGCCGATGTTACTGCAAACACTAGGGGAAGCAGAGGCAGGTAGCGTAGTCAGAAGGCAGGCCGAGGTCGATACACAGGAAAGGCAGTGTTTGTAGCAGGGAAGCAGGCAAATAACGTAGTCAGGTGGCAGCCGGAGGTTGGTACACAGGAAAGGCAGTTCGGTAGCAGAGGAGCAGGCAGATAACGTAGTCAGGTGGCAGCAGGAGGTCGGTACACAGGAGAGCAGTGTTTGTAGCAGCAGGAACAGCAGGAGAAAGAGCTTGACTAAAGGCTGGAAGCACAATAATCTCGCAATGACACACCCACAGGGCCAGGTTTATATAGGGTGTGTAATTGGCAATCAGAGGCCCAATCAAGAGAGCACTAGGTGTAGCCAATCAGGAAGAACAGTCAATGGTATCTGGGTTCAGCAAGGAACTTTGCAGCCAGCAGAATAGCTCAGATGGTAGAGCTGCTGGCCAGTGGACAAGAGGTACTGAGTTCGACTCCTGACAGTACTCCCCTCCTTCCAGGATGGCCTCTGGACATCTCAGGAGCTGGCTTATCCGGGTACCTTTGATGAAAGGCTCTTGTTAGTCTAGGAGCATGGACGTTGTCCCTTGGTTCCCATGAATTTTCCTCCGGTCCGTAACCCTTCCACTGTACCAGATACTGCAGTTTACCTCTGAATTTTCGGGAGTCCAGAATCTTATCCACAATGTATTCTTCTTCACCACGGATCCTTTCTGGTGGAGGAGGTGGCTGAATTCTTCCTGGAAACGGGTTTTCACAGAAGGGTTTGAGCAAGGATATGTGAAACACTGGATGAATCCTAGATTGTTGGGAAGTTTTAAACGAAAAGCAACCTGGTTAATTTTTGCAGAAATTTGAAAAGGTCCAATGAATTTCTGACCCAATTTGGAGGATGGCACATGTGTCTTAAGGTTTTTAGTGGACAGCCAAACTTTGTCTCCAACCTGAAGAGCAGGGGGCACTCTCCGATGTTTATCTGCTGCTTCCTTATATTCTTCCTGGGTCTTGAGCAATATCTCTGATAATTCCTTCTGGGATTCCTGTAATTTTGTAAGCCTGTCATTAACAGCAGGAATGGGAGTGTTCACTGGCAGATTAGGGATAAATACTGGATGTACTCCATAATTAGCAAAAAATGGGGTTTGAGATGTAGCGCTATGTATGGAGTTGTTGTAGGCAAACTCTGCTGTTGGTAAATAGTCCACCCAGTCATCCTGAAGATAGGAAATGAAGCAACGGAGGTATTGCTCCAAAGTCTGGTTCGTTCTCTCCGTCTGGCCATTGGACTGAGGATGGAAAGCGGTAGAAAGATTCACCGTGACTCCCAAGGCTGTACAGAAACTCTTCCAAAATTTTGACGTAAACTGAACGCCTCTGTCAGACACCACGCTGTCAGGAATTCCATGTAACCTGAATACCTCTTTGATCATCAGTTCTGCAGTTTTTTCAGCAGTAGGAATTCCTTCAGTTGGAATAAAGTGGGCCATTTTTGTGAGTCGGTCCACTATGACAAGGATGACGGTCATCTGTTTGGAAGGGGGTAGTTCCACAATAAAATCCATGGAAATAGATCCCCAAGGCCTGGATGGAACTGGGAGTGGTTGCAAGAGTCCTAGAGGAGACGATCGTGGGGTCTTGTTTCGTGCGCATGTTAAACAGGTTGAAACATATTTCCTCACGTCCTTCCTACAATTAGGCCACCAAAAGAAACGAAGTAGTAAGTCTTGTGTTTTTGCAACTCCAGGATGTCCTGCCAGTTTAGAATCATGGACACTTTTGAGGACTTCAAGGCGAGAAGATTCAGGTACATATATTTGGTGTTTCTGCATCCAAAACCCCTCTTTGAATGAAAGATCGACGTCTTCCGAAGGATGGTTAAGGAAAGAGTCCTCTTGATATCCATCTTTAATTCTATTACCTAGTCCTCTAGAGTGCAATATTCCCAAAAAATTTTTAGGGCCTAGAATTGTATCATCATTACTAGACCTCTCCTGAGGTTCCGAACACATCCTGGACAGGGCGTCAGCCTTGCCATTTCTTGAACCAGGCCGGTAAGAGATTATAAAATTGAATCTTGAGAAAAATAAGGCCCATCGTGCTTGTCTTGCAGACAATCTTTTTGCTGTACGGAGGAATTCAAGATTCTTGTGGTCCGTGAGGACAGTCACAGGGTGATTGGCACCTTCCAGAAGATGTCTCCACTCGGAGAAGGCAACTTTAATGGCTAACAGTTCTTTATTACCAATGTCGTAGTTCTTTTCTGCAGATGACATGGTGTGGGAAAGAAACGCACATGGGTGAAGTTGCATCTTGTCCCCAACTCGCTGAGACAGAATGGCTCCCACTGCAGAGTCCGAGGCGTCCACTTCGACAGTAAATGGCAATTCAGGATTTGGGTGTACTAACAATGGAGCAGACGTAAAAAGAGTTTTCAACTTGTCAAAAGCCTCCTGTGCCTCCGGAGACCAGAAAAATGCTTTGGTCTTTTTTGTTAGTGTAGTAATTGGTAGTATGATCCGTGAAAAGTTCTTTATAAATTTTCGGTAAAAATTTGCAAATCCTATGAAACGCTGGACGTCTTTTAAATTTCTTGGAACAGGCCAGTCTACTACAGCATTGATTTTGCCGGGATCCATGCTCAAACCTTCTGGGGAGATGATATATCCCAGAAATTGGATACTGGTTTGTTCAAACTCACATTTTTCAAGTTTAATGTAGAGATGGTTCTCCTGTAGTCGTTCCAAGACTAACTGGACGTGCCTGCGATGCTCTTCCAAGGTGTCTGAAAATATAAGAATGTCATCGAGATAAGCCACAACGAATTGGTCCAAGAAATCTCGAAATACATCATTAATAAAATGTTGAAAGGTGGCTGGGGCATTGCTAAGGCCAAAGGTCATAACAAGAGATTCAAAATGTCCATATCTCGTTCTGAAGGCGGTCTTCCACTCATCTCCTGGGCGAATCCGTATGAGGTTGTAAGCCCCCCTAAGATCCAGCTTCGTAAAGATTTTCGCAGAACGGAGTCTCTCAAATAGTTCAGGAATCAAGGGTAGCAGGTAGCGATTCTTGACAGTGATATTATTCATCTCTCTGTAGTCAATACATGGCCGCAGAGTGGAGTCTTTCTTTTCAACAAAGAACAGGGGTGCCCCAGCTGGAAATGTGGAAGGTCGAATAAAGCCTTTCTCTAAATTTTCATCCAGGAACTTTCTTAATACCTTCAATTCAGGTTCGGAAAGATTGTAAATCCGTCCAAATGGAATGGTTGCTCCTGGCAGCAATTCAATGGGACAGTCGTAAGGACGGTGAGGAGGTAATTGATCTGCTTTCTTCTTACTGCAGACATCAGAGAACTGCTGATATTGAGGTGGTAGTTTCTCTTCCTTCTCATGCGAAATCTCAGAGATTTGGACTTGTTGGAGAACAGGGGGTTCCTTATGACAATTATTCTTACAGTAGTCAGATGGAAAGGTGATGGTCCTTGATGCCCAGTTGATAGAAGGGTTATGGACTGAAAACCAGGGGATCCCTAGAATAACCGGAAATTTCGGAGATGAAATAAGGTGGAAACTGACAGCTTCATGATGATCCGGGTCGATACAAATCTCCAGTTCGATTGTCTCATGCGTGACAGGTCCAGAAGACAAAGGTGATCCATCCACAGTTTCCATTTCAATTGGTGTGGATTTGGTCCTACTGGAAATATTATTATCACGTGTAAATTTTAAGTCCATAAAATTTCCTCCTGCTCCGGAATCCAACAGGGCAGAGCATTGTATTTTTTGGGTGCCCATTACAACCTGAATGGGGATTACAAAATGAGATGATGTGGTATGTATTTTGTCTATTTGTGGCGTTACTGATGAGATATCTGCAAAAGGAACCGCGTGAAAAGGTCCCCTATTGCTGGCGACCCGTTGTTGGTAAAGGCTATAGTCCTTTTTTTTAGGACAGTTTTATGGATATTCCAGGGTCCCCCAATAAAAGCAGAGATGTTTTTTTCACCCCCCTCTCCTTCTCCCGGCGGGTGGTTTCGGAGAGTCGTCTGCATCGGGTTTGACACAACTTGCGCTTTTTTTTGGTGGGCTGATGCGAAAATGGGGCCCGGGCATTCCCAATGCTGCTTCTCCTTTCCCTTTCAGTAAGTTCTGGTAATCCCGGGTACATAGTTGAAATAAGTCCCCAATGGCAGGGGTTCAACCCGGCAAGCCGTCTTTCACGGTTTTGATAAAACCCCGCGAAAATTTACTTCTGGGCCGCGGTTCCGGGGTGTCGGCCACCCCCGGACGGAATCCGATGTATATTCCGCAACAGAGGACTCCCTTTGGGGCAAATTATGTAATTTGGTTCTGCTGGGCACCGGTTTGGGGCATCAAAACTGATTCTGCTGCATGAAACTTCCAGGTCAAAAGGGGGCATGTCTTTTTTAATAAGGTGAACCCAAGCAAGAGCTTCACCGCAGGAGATTTTTTCATGAAAAAAATTTTTCCCCACGGGGAAAGGGAGCAGGTTTCTTGGAAGTTTTTCGGGATTGATTGAGGAATCCTCGTTTGCTTGGAACCCCACTGAATTTGCAGCAGCGGCAGCCGCGTTTGTTCGGAAAACCCAATTGCGCCGCCAGTAGTGTTTTTGGGGTCAATTCTCCTGTTGTATCACCGGAAACAGTTGTAATTGGGATAATTTT
>JARQOD010000003.1:10615207-10653468 GCA_033576555.1 Oophaga sylvatica | reverse complement strand
TGTACCAGTCTGTCTTGTAAAATTTGTTTACTGTAAACGATCTATAATTTGTATGTAACCCCCTTCATGTCGCACCGGGAAATTAATGGCGCTTATAAATAAAAAATAATAATTAGGCCGGCCCGGGGCAGCTCATAATTTCCCTTTTTTGCACCCATACACATTAGATTAATTTTACATAAAAGCATGTTTTTTGGGGGGTTTGGGCAATTAAAATGTATTTGGGGGCCTCCGAAGATGGTGTCAGGGCAAAAAGGATCTGGATCCTGAATTTCAGGGCAAATCCTTTTTGGTTTTCCCGTAATAACCCTCCGTAGGGATTGGAGGCGACCTTCATACAAACTGGAAAGCTGGAATATTTGTGTGAAGGGGGGAGTGGGAAAGATAGTTTTCTCCCAAATGCCCGTTCCTTATATCTGTGTAGGGGGCTTAGATTCCCTGCGGGCAGTGTGATACAAACAATCATTTCAAGTGCGAAAACCGGAGCAATTGGGGCTTGTTTTGTACGATCGCATAATCAGGTTTTTTAAACCCCCTTAATCCCAAGGGGGGTTTGCAAAATTAATGAGGGGCCCAATTTTTTTCAATTTGACTCTGTCTCTTTATGGGGTTAAACTTGGAACGCTTCAGGATCTGGACTTTGAGATTGTTTTTTTGTGACATATTGTATTCACTTAGGGGAAAAATTTTCTTGATAAAACTTGCGTCTATTTGTAAAAAAAAAATGCAAAAAAAATGGCAAAAATTTTTTAAAATTTAAAGTTTTCAAACTTTTGAATTTTTTTCCTTAAAAAGGAGTTGTCACACAATATTTAAATAAATTTAAAATTTCCCACTGTCTACTTTACATCAGCACTTTTTTTGGAACCAAAATTTTTTTTTCTTAGGAAGTTAAAGGGTTAAAATTTTTACCAGGATTTCTCATTTTTTAAAAAAATTTTTCAAACCATTTTTTTTTATGGACCACCTCCATTTTAAGTCACTTTGAGGGGGGTATAATTTGGGAGAAAATACCCAAAAGTGACCCATTCTTAAAACTGCCCCCCTCAAAGGTACTCAAAACCCCATTCAAAAAGTTTTTTAACCCTTCGGTGTTACAGGAGTGAAGCAACGGAAGGAAAATTGAACATTTTAAATTTTTAGTCACAAAAAAAGATCATTTACAAAAATTTTTTTTATTTTCAAGGGTTTAAAAAAGGGGAAAATGGAACTAAAGTTGTTGTACAAATTTCCTGAGTACCCAATACCCCTATGTGGGGGGGAAAAAAACTGTTTGGGCGACAGCGAGCTCGTAAAGGGGAAAGGGGCCAAATTTTACTTTTCAAACCAAATTGGCTGGAAATTTAGATTGGACCATGTCGCGTTGAAGAGCCCCTGATGGCCCCAAACAGTGGAAACCCCCAAAGTGATACCATTTTGGAAACTGACCCCCTATGGGAATTTTTAGATCTGTTGTGGCATTTGAACCCCAAAAGGTTTTGACTAAAGTTTTTTAATCCCTGGGGGGGGAAAAAAAAAAAAAAAACAATTTTCCACAAAAATGATTTTTTAGTCCCCAATTTTTTATTTTTTCCCAAGAAAATTGAACCCTAAAGTTGTTGTCCATAGTACGCTGATACCCCATATGTGGGGGGGGGGGGGGAAGCTGTTTGGGCGCACGGCAGGGCTTGGAAAGGAAGTAATAACGTTTTGGAATGCAGACTTTGATGGGTGTCATGTTCCGTTTCCAGTGCCCCAGATGTGCCTAAACAGTGGAAATCCCCCACAAGTGACACCATTTTGGAAACTAGACCCCCTAAGGAACTTATCTAGATCTGTGATGAGCACTTTGAACCCCCAAGTGCTTCACACAAGTTTATAATGCCCGGGCATGAAAATAAAAAATCCTATTTTTTCCCTCAAAAATTATATTTTAGTCACCAATTTTTTATTTTCCCAAGGGTAACAAAGAAATAGGACCACAAAAGTTGTTGTCCAATTTGTCCTGAGTACGCTGATACCCCATATGTGTGGGGAACCACTGTTTCGGCGCACGGCAGAGCTCGGAATGAATGGAGCGCCATTTGACTTTTTCCAACTAAAATTGGCTGGAATTGAGATTCGACGCCATGTTGCATTTGGATACCCCCTGATGTGCCTAAACAGTGGAAACCCCTCACAAGTGACCCCATTTTGGAAACTAGACCACCTAAGGAACTTATCTAGATCTGTGGTGAGCACTTTGAACCCCCAAGTGCTTCACGTACAGCCGTAAAATTAAAAAATCATATTTTTTCCACAAAAATGATCTTTTCACCCCAACTTTTATTTTCCCAACGGTAACAAGGCCCAAAAGTAATTGTGCAATTTGTCCTGAGTACGCTGATACGCCATATGTGGGGGTAAACCACTGTTTGGGTGCATGGCAGAGCTCGGAAGGGAAGGAGCGCCGTTTGACTGTTTCAAAGCAGAGTGGGCTGGATGCCATGTCGTGTTTGCGGAGAGCCCCTGATGTGCCTAAACAGTGGAAACCCCCCACAAATGACACCATTTTGGAAACTAAACCCCTTAAGGAACTTATCTAGATGTGTGGTGAGAACTTTGAACCCCAGGTGTTTCACTAAAGTTTGTAACGCCCGAGTATGAAAATAAAAAAATCATATTTTTTCCACAAACATGATCTTTTAGTCCCCAACTTTTTATTTTCCCCAAGGGTAACAGGAGAAATTGGACCCCAAAAGTTGTTGTCCAATTTGTCCCGAGTACGCGGATACCCTATATGTGGGAGAAAACTACTGTATGGGCACACGTCGGGGCTCGGAAGGGAAGTAGTGACGTTTTGGATTGCAGACTTTGATGGAATGGTCTGCAGGCGTCATGTCGCATTTGGAGAGCCCCTGATGTGCCTAATCAGTGGAAACCCTCTCAAGTGTCCCCATTTTGGAAAATAGACCCCCCCAAGGAACTTATCTAGATGTGTGGTGAGCGCTATGAACCCCCAAGTGCTTCACAGAAGTTTATAACGTACAGCCGTAAAAACAAAAAAATCATTTTTTTTATAGAAATGATTTTTTCACCCCCAATATTTTATTTTCACAAGGTAACAGATGAAATTGGACCCCAAACATTGTTGTCCAATTTGTCCTGAGTACGCTGATACCCCATATGTGGGAGAAAACTACTGCATTGGCACACGTCGGGGCTCGGAAGGGAAGTAGTAACGTTTGGATTGCAGACTTTGATGGAATGGTTTGCTGGTGTCATGTCGCATTTGGAGAGCCCCTGATGTGCCTAAACATTGGAAACCCACCACAAATGACCCCATTTTGGACACTAGACCACCCAAGGAACTTATATAGATGTGTGAGGAGAACTTTGAACCCCCAAGTGCTTCACAGAAGTTTATATCGTAGAGCCACAAAAATAAAAAATCATAATTTTTTTCCACAAAAATGATATTTTCGCCCCCAATTTTTTATTTTTCCAAGGGTAACAGAAGAAATTAGACCCCAAAAGTTATTTTGCAATTTGTCCTGAGTACCTGATACCACATATGTGGGGATAAACTACTGTTTGGGCTCATGGCAGAGCTCAGAAGGGAAGGAGCACCGCTTGACTTTTTTCAACGCAGAATTGGCTGGAATTGAGATCAGATGCCATGTCACATTTGGAGAGCCCCTGATGTGCCTAAACAGTGGAAACCCCCCCAATTCTAACTCCAACCCTAACCCCAACACACCCCTAAACCTAATCCCAACCCTAATTATAACCCTAACCACAAACCTAACTGTAACACACCCCTAACCCTAATCCCAACCCTAATTCTAACTTTAGCCCCAATCCTAATTTTAGCCCAAACCCTAATCCTAACTTTAGCCCCAGCCCTAACCCTAACGGGAAAATGGAAATACATTTTTATAATTTTATTATTTTTCCCTAACTAAGGGGGTGATAAAGGGGGGGTTTGATTTACTATTTATAGCGGGTTTTTATGATTGGCAGCTGTCACACGCTAAAAGACGCTTTTATTGCAAAAAATAGTTTTTGCATCACCACATTTTGAGAGCTATAATTTTTGCATATTTTGGTCCACAGAGTCATGTGAGGTCTTATTTTTTGCAGGACGAGTTGACGTTTTATTGGTACCATTTTTGGGCATGTGACATTTTTTGATCACTTTTTATTACAATTTTTGGAAGATTAGAATGAACAAAAATCAGCAATTCATGAATTTCTTTTAGGGGGGCGTTTATACCATTCTGCGTGTGGTAAAATTGATAAAGCAGTTTTATTCTTCGGGTCAGTATGATTACGGCGATACTTCATTTGTATAATTTTTTTATGTTTTGGCGCTTCTATAGAATAAAAACTATTTTAAATAAAAATAGTTATTTTTGTATCGCTTTATTCTGCAAGCTATAACTTTTTATTTTTTTGCTGATGATGCTGTATGGAGGCTTGTTTTTTGCGGGACAAGATGATGTTTTCAGCGGTACCATGTTTATTTATATCCGTCTTTTTGATCGCGTGTTATTCCACTTTTTGTTCGGCGGTATGATGATGAAGCATTGTTTTTTGCTTTGTTTTTATTTTTTTTTTTTAAGGGGTTCACTAAAGGGGTTAACTAGTGGGACAGCTTTATAGGGCAGGTCGTTACGGATGCGGCAATACCAAATATGTGTACTTTTATTGTTTTGTTTTTTTATTTACAGGAAGAAATGAATTTATTGGGAATATTTTTTTTTTTCGTTTGGGAATTTTTTTTTACACTTGTGATTTTTTTTTTTTTACTTTGTCCCAGGGTGGGACATCACAGTATAGGGTCAGATCGCTGGTGTGACAGTGTGCACAGCACTCTGTCACACCAGCGATGTGACAGGCAGTGCTGCAGGCTTCCTCAGAGCCTGCTCTCAGCAGACACTGAGGAAGCCGCCTCCCTGCAAGACCCATCAGCCATCTTGGATCCAGGGTCCTGCACGGAAGAGGCCCTCAGAACAGTGCGGTCACATCGCACTTTTCTGAGGGTCTCATGGGAGCACGCAGGGAGCCCCCTCCCTGCGCGATGCTCCCCTGTGCCCCCAGTACACCGCGATCATATTTGATCGCGGCGTGCCAGGGGTTAATGTGCCGGGAGCGGTCCGCGACCGCTTCTGGCACATAGTGCCGGGTGTCAGCTGTGATAATCAGCTGACACCCGGCCGCGATTGGACACGCTCTCCCCGGGAGCGCGTCCGATCGCATGCGACGTACTATCCCGTCCCTGGTCATACGGGCCCAGGTACCATGGACGGGATAGTATGTCGCATGGCAGAAAGGGGTTAAAAAAGGTTAAAAAATATTTAAAGTGAAAAAAATTTTGGCAACAAGAAATATCCGTCACTATAGGGAAAACAGATGCACAATGTTAGTTAAGTCTCGTCCATAACAACTTTATTATACTCTATTAACCTATACACATTGGAGTAGATAGAAATCCCAGGTCCTACAGCAATAGATGTTATTGGGCCCACCAACTTAAAGGAAAAAGATATACAGATTATACATGTATATATATATTTGTAGGAGTCATATCTCCAGACTCAGAAGGCATATTGCTTTTGTCAATTTAAGTCTGCAAATAGACCAAAAGTCTGTATTTCTCACTTACTAATCCCTATCTGTCTAATCACCAGGAAATTTTCCCCCTAGTGACCCAGGTAACTGAGAATGAAGTCTCCCACACAATATGATGGTCCAAACAGCACCTCGCACAGTATTATGGTCACCACAGCCTGCTACACAATTAAAGAACCGCCACTCAGTATGGAGGGGATTGTGGTACTGTGGGAACATTATACTGTGTATGGAGGGATGATGGTACTTTGGTAGCATTGTACTCTGTGTAGAGGATAGCGGTACTATGGGGACAGTATACTGTGTGGAGGAAACACGGATATTACTTACTGGTAATGTGTTTTTTTATAACCCATGACAGCACCATGAGAAAGGGGATCTGCCCTTCAAGGACAGGAAACTTTAAGATAAAAAGGGCTGCTCCTCTCTCCGCATCAATTGGTTTACAGAGCATGAAAGGTAACTCCCAGGTTAGTGTATGCACACAAATCATACTCATACTCCTACTCATTCTTGACTACCAACACCCAGAAGGAGTGCATGAACTAAAACAAAGATCCATTGAACCAAAAAGAGTGATTAGAAATTGAGTGAATATAAGGGTGCCATCATGGGTTACAAAAAAACACATTACCGGTAAGTAATATCTGTGTTTTTCAGTCACCCATGACAGCGCCACAAGATAATTTCAGAGACTTATATACTTAGGGAGGGACCACAGCCTTTAGAACACTTCTCCAGAATATGAGGTCAGAGGAGGCAGACAGATCCAGCCTTTAGTGTTTAAAGAAGGTGGATAGAGAGGACCAAGTGGCCACCTTACAAATCTGGTGGAGGGAGACATCTGCTTTCTCCTCCCAGGACGTTGCCACGGTTCTTGTACAATGGGCTTTCAGACCTTCAGGAATGGCCCTACCTGCACTAACATAAGCTAGTTTGATAGCCTCTCTAACCCATCTCGCTATGGTCGTTTAGACACTCTAAGACCCTTCCTAGCCCCTTGAAAGAATACAAACAGGGCCCTCTGTCTCATCCAGGGTTCTGTCATCTCTAGATATCGCAGTAAGCACCTCCTAATGTCTAGGATGTGCAGATTTTCCTCCTTTTGGTTGCTGGGATTAGAACAAAAAGATGGCAATACTATTTCCTGAGCCCTGTGGAATTTTGTAACCACCTTACAGAGGTAAGCTGGGTCTAACCTTAGAACCACCCTATCTTCCATGACCTGAGTGTAAGGAGGGTCTGCTGACAAAGCTTGTAGGTCACTTATTCTGCGGGCTGATGTGTCACCAGCAGGGTTGTCTTTAAAGAGATTACTTTCTCTGAGATGGAGAGCAACGACTCAAAAGGTGCTCTCTGTTAATGCGGTTAATACTAAATTCAGATACCAAGGAGGGGTTCTACAGGACGGAACAAACCTGGCTCTACTCCAGTCCTTAATAAATCGGGAAACTCATCTATTACCTGTTATATCATAATTGTAAAGAGCCCCTAGGGCCGAGACTTGCACTTTAAGGGTACTAACAGAAAGGCCAAGCTCTAGCCCCTTCTGGAGGAACTCTAGTATAGATGTTAACGGGACTGCTCCTTCCCGTTCCGCCCCCGAAAAGGATAGGAACTTTCTCCCTGTCCTCCTGTAGATTTAAGTGTTCACTGGCTTCCTGCTACAAAGCATGGTAGAAAATAAACTAGCCAAGAACCCTTTTCTTTCTAAGACTGACCTCTCAAATTCCATGCTGTTAAATGCAGTCCGGACATCTGTGGTTGTAGAAACGGCCCCTGGGATCGTCTTTAGAAAGTAAAACCAAGGTCTCTTTGTGGCCAAATCAGGGCTATCAGGATAATTCTGGCTTTCTTTTCCGATCTTCCTCAAGACTGCCGGGATGAGGCACACCGGGGGAAAGGAATTGACTAGACCGGAGGTCCATTCCATCCTGAGGGCATCTACCATGTGAGGGTTGTCTACTGGACTCAGAGAACAGAATTTCCGGACCTTCCTGTTGTCCTTCGAAGCGAAAAGATCTATCTGGGGCAGACCCCACATGTATACAATCTGATTGAACACCGTATCCTTCAGGGACCATTCTCCCTTACTTAGCTGACCGTGACTTAGGAGGTCGGCCTTGACATTTTCTGACCCTCTGATATGCAGGACCGATAATGAGAGATGTTTTTCTGCCAGTAAAATTACCCGCTCTGCAACCAACATTAACAACCGGGAACAAGTGCCCCCTGGTGATTTATATAGGCCACCGTAGTCCGGTTGTCGGAGAGCATTCTCACATGGTGGCCCTGCAGAAAAGGTAACAATTCTTTTAATCCTTTCTCCACCATGAGGAGCTCCCAGTAGTTCGACGAGAGTAACCTCTACTCCTGCGACCAAGCTTCTTGTAGCCAGTAGACATCTAGGTGGGCTGCCCACCCCAGTGACTGGCGTCTGTCGCGACTACTTTGGATATCTCGTTCAACCAGGGAACTCCCCCGGGCATTGAATCTATCTCTAGCCACCACCGGAGGGAATCTCTTGAATGATTAGCTTGTCTTCCAAACCCCCTGCAAGATTGTCTCATTCTCCAAGACACACCACTGAAGACTTTGCGTGTGGTACTGGGCCCATTTGACTGCTGGTATACAAGCGGTTAGAGATCCCAACAATGACATTGCTCTACTGAGAGACATTCTTGGACATGCTGCAGCTGACAAGATAAGACTTTTGAGGTTTCTTTCCTTTTCTTCCGGGAGGCGGGATTCCTGTCCTACCAAGTCTATCACTAGACCCAGAAAGACCTGTGACGTTACTGGTTCTAACCTGGATTTTTTTTAAATTCAGGCACCACCTAGCGACTCTAAAGCCTCTCTGACTATTTTGACGCGTTCCTGGCACTGGAAAAAGGAATCCCCCACAATCAGAAAATCATCTAGATGCGGTATGACCAATATGTTCTTCCGGAGAAAAGCCATCAGTTTCTAAATTAGTTTCGTAAATATCCGGGGGGCTATCGCTAGCTCAAAGGAAATAGCACTGTACTGGAAGTGTCTGATTTGTGACTGAATCTGTTCTGCATCTCTGAGGAATCTGCAATGCTGTTCGTGAATAAGTACATGGTAATAGGCATCCTTGAGGTCCTGGACTGCCATGTAACAGCCTGGAAACAGGACCTTCACTGCTGTCCTCACTGACTCCATCTTGAATGGGACTACTGAGAACTTGTTTAATGCCTTTAAATTTATAATGGTTCTCAGAGATGCATCTGTTTTTTTATCAGAAATAGAGGGGGGGAGTAGAACCCCTTCTTTCTTTCCTCTAGGGGAATTTCTTCCAGTACAATCTTCTCTCTGAGAGACAGGACCTCTTTTTCCAACACAGTTGTTTGTGCAAAGATGGTTGCTCAGGAGTCTTCAAATATTTCTCGCGGGGTGGTGTGTGGAATTTTAATTTCAGGACTGATCATACGATGTGAAGGATCCAGGCACTAGAAGAAATTTTCTCCCAGGCCGGGAGGAAGAGAGACAGCCTTCCCCCCACCTGGGAAACCGAGTCATTGGGAAGGCTTTTTGGTCTCCCGGGAGGGCTTCCAAAGAAGAAACCTCTCCTTCCTTTAGGCAGTCTCTCTGGTCTGTCCTGGTCCCTGAGTGGTTTCTTGTGGGAATAGTGACCTTTTCAAAAGGACCGCTGAAAGGATGAAAAGGGTGCTCTAGGGAAAACTTTCTTCCTATAACCTGCTTTCTCGAGGATCTCGTCGAGGGCTGGACCAAACAGAAATTTAATTCAAAGTGAAGAGAACAAAGCTTAATCTTTGCCTGAATGTCTCCTGGCCAACATTTTAGCCAGACCGCTCTGCGAGCTGTATTGGACAGCGCAGCAAATCTAGCTGCTAATCTCACAGAGTCTGTCGAGATTGTTGGGATTGACGCCAGGATGGTCTCCCTTGGTATTTGTTGCTCTAACTGGTTCTCCAATTTGTCCAGCCAAACCTTCAGGGACCTGGTTGTGCATGTGGCTGCAATGGACGGTCTCAGGGCCCCTGCTGAGGACTTCCAGGCCGCCTTAAGGAAGCTGTCAGTCTTCCTGTCCAATGGCTCTTTTAATGACACCATGTTTTCAAATTGGAGTGAAAATCTTCTAGAAATCTTGAATACTGCCATGTCCAAATTTGGGGCTTTATCCCATGAGGAGGATGCTTCCTCTTCAAAGGGGTACTTCCTTTTAAGAGAGGCCAAACCTTGTCCCTTTCTATCAGGTCTTTCCCACTCCCTTTTAATGAGATTCTGTACATGCTTGTTCACCGGGAAGGATGTCAACGAGACCAGGGATTCCCAGTCAATCTTTCATACGGGTACTTGCCCAGACACGTGCCCGGCGAGGCTGCTGGGGCGCTTGCTTCCTTCTCTCATGAGCACGTGATGGGCGTCTTTTCTCTAGCTGCTGGGGCCACTCCTGTTCCTCCTGCTGACGTGGTGGCTGTAGCTGATCAGGCAATCGCGGAGCTTCCATCCTGATGCCACCATCTGCCTTCCGGCGGTCCCCTTTCATACTCACATGGGACCACAGATGGAGGAAGCACTGCAGCCCCTACAGGTGAGGCTCCGGAGCTGCTTGTTGGCTTTTCTTCACCCGGCATGCCGATGCGTTCCGGGCATCTAGCAGCATAGCATGGAGGCACTTCACACCAGTCTTCAGCACATACCCCCTCAGGGAGGGCACCCCATGGGGACCTCCGAGGCACTACCGATACCTGGTGACGGCCGCAGCAGACCCATGCCTGCCAAACACTGACCGTCCCAGGCCCAGGTATCCTCTTCTATCTTCACGGACAGTCTTACTGAGGGTTTCCCATCAAGGACAGGAAACCAACTGATGTGGAGAGAGGAGCAGCCCTTTTTATCTTGAAGGTTTCCTGTCCTTGAAGGGCAGGTCCCCTCTTTCGTGGTGCCGTCATGGGTGACTGAAAAATGACAGTACTGTGGGAGCATTATACTATGCATGGTGGAATGACGGTACTGTGGGAAGGTTATTCTGTGTGTGGGGGAATGGCAGTATTGTGGGAATATTATATTGTGAGGAGGGAATGACGATATTGTGACAAGTTTACTGTATACTGTGTGGGGGAATGACGTTGCAATGGGAATATTATACTGTTTATGGTGGGATGATGGTACTGTGGGAATATTATACTGTGTGTGGTGGGATGGTGGTACTGTGGGAACATTATACTGTGTGAAGGGAATGATGGTACTGTGAGATAATGGTACTGTGGGAAGATTATACTGTGTGTGGGAGGATGGTGGTACTGTGGGAACATTATACTGTGTGTGGTGGGATGGTTGTACTGTGGGAACATTATACTGTGTGGGGGATGACAGTACTGTGGGAACATTATACTGTGAATGGGGGATGGCAGTACTGTGGGAACATTATACTGTGTGTGGGAGGATGGTTGTACTGTGGGAACATTATACTGTGTGTGGGGGGCATAATACATACTCCATAAGGGGCATAATGGGGGCATTACACTGTGTGGGGTCAAGAAAGGGGCCCTGTACTATGAGAACAATCCGTCTCCTCCCTTCCTGTCTCCCATAGTTGGGTCGTATGTATCTATTACAGGAAACACAACAAAACGTAATGATTCTTATAAAGTGGCAACAAAAACATCAAGAGTCTCCGTGCTGAAGGGGTTAATGTCCCCCGCGCTCAGTAATGGGGAGTCTCCAGCACCTACCTCCACCTGCAGAGCTGCACTCCACATATATGGCTGCTCTGTGCACAGGACCTGTGATGAGGTCACAGGAGGGGAGGAGTCAGGGGTCACATGATATCCGGAGTAGTGATGGGAAATCTAGTTCATTTTGGTGATTAGTTCATTTAGTTCAGTATTTCTCCCCCATCCTGTGAGGAGCTGATAGGAGAAACGCATCATGTGACCTGTGAACTAAATGAACTAGATGAACTGCTGAACTAAATGTGCTATTGAGAATGACTCAGGACAGCCTAGTTCAATCTGATGCATCTCACTGAGCCCAGCAGCGCCCCCTGTGGTAGTGTAGAGTACTGACTCATAATGATTGTGTATGAGGGAGCTGAGAAGCAGTTCAGCATCCACCATTTTAAGAACAGAACAGGAGTCAGTGGTAAAGATTTTAGCAAGACTGATCTTCTAGGCTACAGGAGGCCGATCCTCTACAGGAGGCCGATCCTCTACAGGAGGCTGATCCTCTACAGGAGGCCGATCCTCTACAGGAGGCCGATCCTCTACAGGAGGCTGATCCTCTACAGGAGGCCGATCCTCTACAGGAGGCCGATCCTCTACAGGTGGCCGATCCTATCACAAAGACAGGTGAGGGGCATGAACCACACACAGAAACACTCTCATACACACATATGAGCTGTATCTGTCTACTGTGTGTGCAATTTCAGATTTTATTAATAATATTATTATATTTGTATTTGATGTGTAGTATAGTGTTTTACTACCTTCTTTTCCAGCAACAGGAGCTGTAAAGAGCAAGTGTGAGACAGAGCAGGAGCTTCCTGGAGCTGGATGAGCCTGGATCACTCTGTCTCCTCCCACTGGCTGTTTAGTTCACAATGAACTAATCTCAGGATGGTGAACTAGATGAACTATATGAACTGCTGAACTAAATGTTCTATTGAGAATGACTCAGGAGCCTAGTTCAATCTGATGCATCTCACTGAGCCCAGCAGCGCCCCCTGTGGTAGAGTACTGACTCATAATAATTGTGTATGAGGGAGCTGAGAAGCAGTTCAGCATCCACCATTTTAAGAACAGAACAGGGGTCAGTGGTAAAGATTTTAGCAAGACTGATCTTCTAGGCTACAGGAGGCCGATCCTCTACAGGAGGCCGATCCTCTACAGGAGGCTGATCTCTACAGGAGGCTGATCTCTACAGGAGGCCGATCCTCTACAGGAGGCTGATCCTCTACAGGAGGCTAATCTTATCACAAAGACAGGTGAGGGGCATGAACCACACATAGAAACACTCTCTCCTCTCATACACACATATGAGCTGTGTCTGTCTACTGTGCAATTTCAGTTTTTATTAATAATAATATTATTATTATATTTGTATTTGATGTGTGGTATAGTGTTTTTACCTTCTTTTCCAGCATCAGGAGCTATAAAGAGCAAGTGTGAGACAGAGCAGGAGCCTCCTGGAGCTGTATGAGCCCGGATCACTCTCTGTCTCCTCCCACTTGCTGTTTAGTTCACAATGAATTAATCTCTGTCAGGATGGTGAACTAGATGAACTAGTTCACTCTGAAGATTAGTTCATTTTGAACTACTCACTCACGAACTACCCATCACTAGAGTGTAGCAAGGTGACTTCCAAATACATGTTTTCCAGTCTTCGTAAGGTGCACCCCATCTCTAGCAAGTAGTCCATCGTATAGGTAATTCACTCCGTGATCCAGAAATCCAAATCCTTGCTGACGGCACCATCGACGTAGCCAGTTGTTCACCTGCAGAATCTTCTTCCACCTCCTTGTTCCATGGCCATCCACTGGGAGGATGGAAGAGAAGACCACCTGCGCACCCAGTTCTTTCACTTTCTTACCTAAGTTTTCAAAGTCACTGCAGATGGTTTCCATGTCGTTTCTTGCGGTGTCATTTGTCCCCACATGTATTAGCAGGAATGGGTAGTCACCTGTAGGTCTGAAGAGTCCTGATATCCTGTCAGACACATCTTTAATTTTTGCATCTGGAAGACAGCACATTTCTCTTGAGGTTATATCCGGTCTGCAGATAGCGGCCTCTGTTCCTCTCAACAGGGAATCCCCCATGACAACAACTCTCCGTTTCTTCTTCACAACAGTTTTCTTTCTCCATTCAGGAGGACTCTGAGGGCTTACAAGGTTATTGTTTGTGGCTAAAGTCTTATCTTGATGTATTTCTTTATCGTTCTCCTGTGTAAGAGCCTGGTACTGGTTCCTGAGCAGTATTGGTGCTGACTGCCTCCTGATCCTCTTGCTTCTCTGGATCACATGCTTCCATTTCTGTTTCTTCAGGTGCACTTCAAATTTCTTCTCTTTCTGCAAAATGAAGAGATAGTTCTGCTCTGTCTAAGAACTCTTCAATGGTTTTCAATCTAGCTAACTTCTCTTTTAGATTTTGCAACTTTTCCTCCAACAGGGACATAAGCTTGCATTTCTGGCATGTGAAATTTGGCTTTTTCACTGGTAAGTCTGTGAACATGTAGCAAGAAATGCAGCTCACCAAATGGCTCCTGGCCTCTTCCACAGTAGCATAGCTACCGGGGGGGCAGAAGGGGCGGTGGCCCCGGGCCCCGCGCTCTGAGGGTCCCACCCGGAGCTACGCTACTAAACTATCGGCGTGCACAGCGCGCCCATAGTCACATTCTGCAGCAGAGCAGGGAGAATCGCTCTCCCTGCTCTGCCGCCCGGCCGCTATGGGGCCTGAACAGGCGGTAGGGGGCCCTGTGCCAGCAGTGGGCCCCCCGCCCGTCATCGGAGGGTCAGCTGTATTGGCATCTAGCCGATACAGCTGACCGCATTGGGAGAGAAAGAGCGAGCGCTCCTTCTCTCCCATAATCCCCCTCTCAGCATCTGACAGCGGGCCCGGCGCCCGCTGTCAGGAGAAGAGAGGGAGAGCAGTGAGCAGCGCAGGAGCCGGGAGCAAGAGAGGTGAGTACAGGATTTATTATTTTTGCATTGGAGGTACATTATAATAGAGGCTCCATATAGGGGAGTGCATTATAGTACTGAGGCTCCATATAGGGGAGTGCATTATACTACAGAGGCTCCATATAGGGGATTGCATTATACTACAGAGGCTCCATATAGGGGATTACATTATACTACTGAGGCTCCATATAGGGGAGTGCATTATACTACAGAGGCTCCATATGGGCGGTTGCATTATATTACAGAGGCTCCATATGGGGGTGCATTATAATACAAAGGCTGCCTATGGGGGGCTGCACTATAAAACAAAGGCTGCCTATTGGGGTGCATTATACTACAGAGGCTCCCTATGGGGGTGCATTATACTACAGAGGCTCCATATGGGGGTGCATTATACTACAAAGGCTGCCTATGGGGGGCTGCATTATAATATAGAGGCTGCCTAAGGGGGTGCATTATAATACACAGGCTATCTATGGAGTGCTGCATTATAATACAGAGGCTGTCTATGGGGGGCTGCATTATAATACACAGGCTATCTATGGGAGCTGCATTATAATACAGAGGATGTCTATGGGGGCTGCATCATAATACAAAGGCTGCCTATGGGGGGCTGCATTATAATACAAAGGTTGCCTATGGGGGTGCATTATAATATAGAGGCTGTCTATGGGGGTGCATTATAATATAGAGGCTGCCTATGGGGGTGCATTATGCTATATTGAGGACTATCTGATGTATTATGCTATATGGATGCTATCTAGGGGGCCATCATACAGTGTTGGAGCCATTAAATAGTTTGGGGATATTAAGGGGTCAGTATATATCCAGTGAGGGGGCATTATACTGTGTATAGGGGAGCTGTACAGGGGGAGACTTGGGACATTATTAAATGTAAAGTGGGCACTTATTGTTATAGGGGAACTCTGGTTACTGTGACTGTCAAAGGGGCACACAGGGCAATATTACATTCTAGGGGACAACATGTGGGCACTGTTTTCTAGGGAACTTGCACCCGGCATTACTATATTCTAGAGCAGCGGTTCTCAACCTGTGGGTCGCGACCCCAGCGGGGATCGAACGACCAAAACACAGAGGTCGCTTAAAGGAGCCGGCGGCTGCAGCACTGTAGTGACAGCTGCAGCCGCCGGCTTCAAGAAGACATCCATACTTACCTTCCGTCGCTGCGTCCCTGTCGGCGGCGGCAGCTTCCTCCTGGCAGTGCGGTGACGTAGTACCGCTCATTAAGGTGATGAATATAGACATGACACCACTCCCATAGGCGTGGCGTCCATATTCATGCCCTTAATGAGCGGTATTACATCACCGCTGCGCACAGGAGAAAGCTGACGAGGCCGACAGGGATGCAGGGACCTGCAGCGACGGAGCGAGGAGGGTAAGTATGATGGGGGGGAGGATGGGGGAGCCCAGCCATGTATAAAGGATGGGAGGGGGGAGCGGAGCCATATATACAGGATGGGAGGGGGAGCGGAGCCATGTATACAGGATGGGAGCGGAGCCATGTATATAGGATGGGAGGGGGGAGCGGAGCCATATATACAGGATGGGAGGATGGGAGCGGAGCCATGTATACAGGATGGTAGGGGGAGCAGAGCCATATATACAGGATAGGAGGATGGGAGAGGAGCCATATATACAGGATGGGAGGATGGGAGCGGAGCCATGTATACAGGATGGTAGGGGGAGAGGAGCCATGTATATAGGATGGGAGGGTGGGAGCGGAGCCATGTATACAGGATGGGAGCGGAGCCATATATACAGGATGGGAGGATGGGAGCGGAGCCATGTATACAGGATGGGAGGATGGGAGCGGAGCCATATATACAGGATGGGAGGGGGGAGCGGAGCCATATATACAGGATGGGAGCGGAGCCATGTATACAGGATGGTAGGGGGAGCGGAGCCATACATACAGGATGGGAGGATGGGAGCGGAGCCATGTATATAGGATGGGAGGGGGAGTGGAGCCATGTATACAGGATGGGAGGATGGGAGCGGAGCCATGTATACAGGATGGGAGGATGGGAGCGGAGCCATATATACAGGATGGGAGGGGGGAGCGGAGCCATATATACAGGATGGGAGGATGGGAGCGGAGCCATGTATACAGGATGGTAGGGGGAGCGGAGCCATATATACAGGATGGGAGGATGGGAGCGGAGCCATATATACAGGATGGGAGGATGGGAGCGGAGCCATGTATACAGGATGGGAGGATGGGAGCCGAGCCTTGTATACAGGATGGTAGGGGGAGCGGAGCCATATATACAGGATGGGAGGGTGGGAGCGGAGCCATATATACAGGATGGGAGCGGAGCCATGTATACAGGATGGGAGGATGGGAGCGGAGCCATATATACAGGATGGGAGGATGGGAGCGGAGCCATGTATACAAGATGGTAGGGGGAGCGGAGCCATATATACAGGATGGGAGGGTGGGAGCGGAGCCATATATACAGGATGGGAGGGTGGAGCGGAGCCATGTATACAGGATGGGAGCGGAGCCATATATACAGGATGGGAGGATGGGAGCGGAGCCATGTATACAGGATGGGAGGATGGGAGCGGAGCCATGTATACAGGATGGGAGGATGGGAGCGGAGCCTTGTATACAGGATGGTAGGGGGAGCGGAGCCATATATACAGGATGGGAGGGTGGGAGCGGAGCCATATATACAGGATGGGAGCGGAGCCATGTATACAGGATGAGAGGATGGGAGCGGAGCCATATATACAGGATGGGAGGATGGGAGCGGAGCCATGTATACAAGATGGTAGGGGGAGCGGAGCCATATATACAGGATGGGAGGGTGGGAGCGGAGCCATATATACAGGATGGGAGGGTGGAGCGGAGCCATGTATACAGGATGGGAGGGTGGAGCGGAGCCATATATACAGGATGGGAGGATGGGAGCAGAGCCATGTATACAGGATGGGAGGATGGGAGCGGAGCCATGTATATAGGATTGTAGGGGGAGCGGAGCCATACATACAGGATGGGAGGATGGGAGCGGAGCCATATATACAGGATGGGAGGGGGAGCGGAGCCATATATACAGGATGGGAGCGGAGCCATGTATACAGGATGGGAGGGGGAGCGGAGCCATATATACAGGATGGGAGGATGGGAGCGGAGCCATATATACAGGATGGGAGGATGGGAGCGGTGCCATGTATACAGGATGGGAGGGGGAGCGGAGCCATGTATACAGGATGGGAGGGGGAGCGGAGCCATATATACAGGATGGGAGGATGGGAGCAGAGCCATGTATACAGGATTGGAGGGGTAGCGGAGCAATGTATACAGGATGGGAGGGGGAGCGGAGCCATATATACAGGATGGGAGGATGGGAGCAGAGCCATGTATACAGGATGGGAGGGGGAGCGGAGCCATATATACAGGATGGGAGGATGGGAGCGGAGCCATATATACAGGATGGGAGGGGGAGCGGAGCCATGTATACAGGATGGGAGGGGGAGCGGAGCCATGTATACAGGATGGGAGGGTGGGAGCGGAGCCATATAAACAAGGGTGGGAGCGAAGCCATGCATACAAGGGTGGGAGCGGAGCCTTGTATACAAGGGAGTCACATTCACATTATAAATGTTATAATTAAATGATGAGTATGCACTACTACTAAACTACAACCCCGTCCACAGCCCTGCCCCCTTATGACCAAAGCCCCACCCCTGCCACACCTCCATCCCCGCCCTGCCAGGCCCTGGAAAAATGGTCTTTCTTGAAGCCTGGTGCAAAAAAGGTTGGGGACCACTGGCTTAAACCCATTGGAAAATACATATTTCCGATGGCTTTAGCCCAGTGGCGTAGCAGGGGCGTAGCGTGGGCGGACGTAGGGCGCGGGGGGCGGTCCACCACAGGCAGCACGTGTGTGGGGCGGTCCGCCCCAGGCAGCACGTGTGTGGGGCGGTCCGCCCCAGGCAGCACGTGTGTGGGGCGGCGTGGCAGCAGCAGCAATTCCTCCTCCCACGGAGTCACAGTGCAGCGGCCCGAGACCCTCCGGAGCTGAGCGGCGGGTCGGTGAGTCCACTGTGCGGGGAGAGGGGGGACCCGGCCTGAGCCTGCAGGGCGCCCGCGCTTCCTGTCACAGCAGCGCCGCTGGATGACGTCATCATTCAGCGGCCGGCTGTGGCAGTGAGCGCGGGCGCCGGACAGGTGAGATGTGAGGTGTATGTGTCTGTGTGTATCAGTGTGTGTGTGTGTGTGTGTCTGCCTGCGTGTGTGTATGTGAGAGAGTGCTGCGGTGCTGTCTGTGTGTGGTGCTGTATGTGTGATGGTGATGGGGGGAGGCAGTAATGGTGGTGAGGAGGCAACGATGATGATGGGGAGCCAATGATGATGGGCAGGCAAAGATGATGATGATGGGGATGCGATGATGATGGGCAGGCAATGATGATGATGATGATGGGGAGGCGATGATGATGGGGAGCCAATGATGATGAGCAGGCAATGATCATGATGATGGGGAGCCAATGATGATGGGCAGGCAATGATGATGATGATGAGGAACAATGATGATGGGAAGGCAATGATGTTGATGGGGAGCCAATGATGATGGGCAGGCGATGATGATGGGGAGCCAATGATGATGGGGAGCCAATGATGATGGGAAGACAATGATGATAATGATGGGGAGACAATGATAATGATGATGGGGAGGCAATGATGATGGGGAGGCGATGATGATGATGGGGAGGCGATGATGATGATGGGGAGGCAATGATGATGATAATGGGGAGTCTTTCCACAGTGCCCTTTCCTGAGCCGTAACAGTGCAGAACGCAGCACAGTGCAGAGGAGAGCTCCATAGTTTGTATGGAGCATTATATGGGGACCAGTATTCTTTATGGAGCATTATATTTGGCCCATAATACTGTATGGAGGACTATGTGGTGCCCATAATATTGTATGGAGGATTGTAATTATTTTTTGCTTTGGGGGTCACCGCAACATGAGGAACTGTATTGCGGGGTCACGGCATTAGAAAGGTTGAGAATCACTGTTCTAGAGAGTTGCTTTCGAATTTAGAGGGCTCAGAGAAACGCACAATAAGTGCAGTAATAGGGACACATACGGCAGCAGCGGCTCAGTATTGGGGTATCGGGCAGTAATAGGGACACATATGGCAGCAACGGCTCAGTATTGGAGTATCAGGAGCAGTAATAGGGACACATACTGCAGCAGCGGCTCAGTATTGGGGTATCAGGTGCAGTAATAGGGACACATGGCAGCAGCGGCTCAGTATTGGGGTATCAGGAGCAGTAACAGATACACATACGGCAGCAGTGGCTCAGTATTTGGGTATGAGGTGCAGTAATAGGGACACATATGGCAGCAGTGGCTCAGTATTGGGGTATCAGGAGCAGTAATAGGGACACATACGGCAGCAGTGGCTCAGTATTGGGGTATGAGGTGCAGTAATAGGGACACATATGGCAGCAGTGGTCAGTATTGGGGTATTAGGTGCAGTAATAGGGACACATACGGCAGCAGTGGCTCAGAATTGGGGTATCAGGTGCAGTAATAGGGACACATACGGCAGCAGCGGCTCAGTATTGGGGTATCAGGTGCAGTAATATGGACACATACGGCAGCAGCGGCTCAGTATTGGGGTATGAGGTGCAGTAATAGGGTCACATACGGCAGCAGCGGCTCAGTATTGGGGTATCAGGTGCAGTAATAGGGACACATACGGCAGCAACGGCTCAGTATTGGGGTATCAGGTGTAGTAATAGGGACACATATGGCAGCAGCGGCTCAGTATTGGGGTATCAGGTGCAGTAATAGGGACACATACGGCAGCAGCGGCTCAGTATTGGGGTATCAGGTGTAGTAATAGGGACACATACGGCAGCAGCGGCTCAGTATTGGGGTATCAGTTGCAGTAATAGGGACACATATGGCAGCAGAGGCTCAGTATTGGGGTATCAGTTGCAGTAATAGGGACACATACGGCAGCAGCGGCTCAGTATTGGGGTATCAGGTGCAGTAATAGGGACACATACGGTAGCAGAGGCTCAGTATTGGGGTATCAGTTGCAGTAATAGGGACACATATGGCAGCAGCGGCAAAGTATTGGGGTATCAGTTGCAGTAATAGGGACACATACGGCAGCAGCGGCTCAGCATTGGGGTATCAGTTGCAGTAATAGGGACACATACGGCAGCAGCGGCTCAGTATTGGGGTGTCGAGGTAAAATATAATTTTTCTACTTTAATACTTTCATATTATGTATATATTTCTATTTTTGTACTTTATATGACGTTTATATGCTAGCTTCCATTTTGTGTATTCAAACGATAAGCTTTCCTTGCTACGTGGCATATAAGTTTTCCTTACTACGTGGCATTTAGCTAAAGACCCATCTCTGGAATATGTAACTGGATCCTGAATTCCAAGAGGATTGCATCAGCCAGAAGTTACATCATTCGAGGATTGAGCTGAAGGAACAGTGAAACCAATCCAGATGTTAGAATACTATACATATCTATATATGGCTATACTGTTTCTCTTTGGGTGCCCCTCACTCCACCCTCAGATATATACTATATAACTTTGTGCTTGTAATAAAAAGAGAGCTCTTGCTGAGAAAGCTTCGTGCCAGAGCATGCTCTAAGACTGAACCAGCCTGATTGTCTGACTCTTTCTTATAACTGGTACCACATGCTCTTAATCTAATCTGAAGTGACTGGAGGATGAGTGGTTTGTCAATAAGACCCTGACAATTGGCGCCCGGCAACGTGGGGCAGTGGATCGCCGCCCGTCCGGACCCATCCTGAGGACTTTGCGGTGGTGCCGGCGGTGACTGAGTGCGAGGACTGATCACCCTCCATCGAACACGGTAAGTTGGGATCATATATTTATATGTGTCCCACTTGCCTGTGTGTGTCAGTCATTGTTGGCTTAAGCTGTATTGTCTATTTGGGTCTGGGTGGGTGACCGGTTGAGTGGTGAGACCGAAGGCGATCCCACGCCACGAACCAGCAAGTGAGACCGAGTGACGTCGCATGTCTGCACGTGCTTGTGTCAAACACCACTTTTCTCCTCCTCCGGTCACTGTACCTTTATGTAGATAGCTGTCTCCCATGACTGTTAGAGTAAAGTTGGGACAAATTTTAGATTTTTGAAGTGTTGAGTGGGGTAGAAGACGCACATGATAGTCTAGTTAGTGACAGATTGATTAGGATTCTCTGTCTTATAAATGACAAATTGAGGAGGGCTCTTTGTCTACCAAGTACCTGACAGATTGAGGAGGACTCTCTGTCTTATCAGTGACAAATTGAGGAGGGCTCTTTGTCCAATACAGGGGAATCTCACAAGGAGATGTCCCGCTGTGAATATAGGAGTGTTACGATGAGCTGTGCTGTAAAGTTATCACCCACGGTTAGCGAAGGGATAGATTGAGGAGGACTCTCTGTCTTATCAGTGTATTGAGGAGGGCTCTACGCTGACGGGTGGTGACCTGCCAGCGGCATCGGTGGTCTGAGTCGCGACAGATCATTGCACTTTGTTAAATCATGATGCGTATGTTTAGATCTGAAAAACCCCACAAGTTAGAGGGTGGCACTATGGGAGTTGTTGAGTTAGTGGAGTCACGGGAAGGCAAAAGGCAGTACTAGGTCAGAAGCAAGGAGGTACCAGGGAAAGGGGAAGTTTTTCAGACAAGAAGATTACAGAGTAGTGTGAAACAACTGTGGTAGAGTGTGACAGAGAAAGACTGATATATGAGGCTCCTTGAATGCATTGAATGAGTGTGTGCAAGTTATAAGGATTTAATACAAAATAAAAATCCTAAATGTATAAGGGAGTCCATTAGGTATTTGTATGATCTTTGGACAGGAGATACCAAAGATATGGTAGAGGTACACTAATTGAGTGTGAAACACATAGTCATAAGAGTGAATGAGGACATTTGTCCTGCATGGACTGCAGATTCTGTGTAGGAAGTTCATGTTTCAAAAGAAGAACGAATGAGAGGTGGGTGCCTGTTGGAGATTGGATTTTAATCAGATTATTTCCAGAACCCCAAAAGCAAAAGATAAAAGGTGCAAAACGAAGGGGTGTTTACTGGGCTATCTTTCATGTAAACACACATGTTCATATAGATGAGTCCTATTTAGGCTATACATTAAGTCTTATCCAGAATAAACGTGAATATATAACTCAAAGTCCAGACGGACAGGTCTTGCACATAAAACGTATGAGTAGTAGAAATAGAGGTTATTAAGGTGTGTACGTCAGTAGACTTGTTTTGATCTGTGTGATAAGTAGTAGCTTTAAAATCATTTTTTACAGTTAGGATCAGAAACACCTTGCAAAATGTCTGTTTTGATACATGGGTTTACCCTGTAATGTGCCAATGTTCATTATGATATATGTGTGAAAAGGAAAGCAAAATGGAAATTGAGTGTATAGAATATATACCACAAGTTGTTATAGAGAGGCAGGCATAACCTGCATTGAAATGATTTTTGTGAAGGCAGTTGCAAGTGACGATAGAAACAAGGAAATAGAGTGTTGTTAACTCTGTATACATATATCATAGAAGTTGAGCAACACCCAAGACAATTAAGTTTGGCACAATGTAAAACTGATTATGGGAATATAAATTTAAGTTCATAATTGTACGATATCTTTTTAATAATGTCTGTATTCATTTAGTTCTGAAATCTGTCCACGCTAGTCTGTTCACGGAAAGTAATCCTTATCAGTTGTGTACTTTGTACCTACAGCAAGTTTTTGAATCCAGGGCTTAATGATTAATGAAACATAGGATTCGTGAGGTGGGGAGGAGATGAGGAAATAGGAAAATAGCAAGGAATTTCAGCTTTTGCTAAGAGTGAGTTAATAAATTTTAAATGTGAATTAGTAATTTCAAATAATTCAAAACAATTTGTATAGCTCTTATGGCTTATGAAATAAGTTTATTACATGTTTTTGAAATGTTTCTTGAGTTTTGTTTTTTCCGTAGTTGGCTCAAGCAGCACCGGTACAGGACGGATGATTCCACACTGTATATATATATATTAGTCACGCAGCATGATGTAGACAACTCAGTACCACTCCCTTTTTTTGTGTGCCCACAAAAGAGGTGGAGTTGATGGCACTCATTGAAGCGCTTAAAGGGGCTACACACCACCAGACACACCTGTCAAGCATGAACATCTCATTAAACAATTCATGGAAGCCTTGCCACGCCCAAGGAAGGTCTCCAATAGCACAGGTAAGGATACAGATTCCAGATCCAGCGGATTCAGAGCAATGGAGAGCAGACCATGTAGCTGAGGAAGGAGCAAAGGAGGAAGGACAAACTGAGGCCTCTGAGACACCTCCACTGATCATGGTAAGAACTGAATGCAAATCAGCTAGATTTCAGTCTCTTGCAGGCTCTGACTCGGCCAATCACCGGGGAAGAGAGACGAGAGATCTGGTCGCAAGCTGGAGCACGGGGACCATGGAGATGTGGATGGTAAGGGCAGCGAAAATGCTTGTTGAGTGTAATGTATGTGATACAGTTCATATAGCGTCTTGTGCTTGGGTGCGATGAAAATACTTGAGACACAGGTTGGAAAAGAAAGTCTTGTATTGCTTCATACAAATTGGCAAAAATAAACACACAGGTTGCAAACACAGAAGCAGGAGACACAGCAGGCCAAAGTAATCTAAGTTCATCAATAACTCTCCACAACAGATTCAGATCTTCTTCTATGTTACCGCAAGTCCATGCAACCGTGAGGCTTTCAAGAGCAGAGTTCAGAGTCCACAAGAGCTCCAGAGTTTCTCAGTAGAAATGGCTGGAGTACAAAGTCCAAGGCTTCAGGAGTCAGAACACAGGTTCACTGCAGGCCAGATTCTGAAGCACTGATTGCTCAGGTGTGGCTGTTTAAGAAGCAAACGGAGAGAATCAGGGCGGGAACATGCAAGCTGGAAAACTCCATTTTAACTGAGGGCAAGATAGCTGCAGCAAAACAGAAAGCAAAATGGCCGACGAACAAACTGAGTTTCAGAAACAGATATACAGAACCTTACATTACTCCCCCTTAGGGGCAACCTCCGGATGACCTCAGACCAGGCTTATGTGGGTACCTCTGATGAAACTGACGGAGCAAGCGAGGAGCATTAACGTTATTGACTGGCTCCCATGAGTTGTCCTCCACTGGGTAGCCCTGCCATTTGATCAGATATTGTAACTGATTTCTATACAACCTGGAATCTAAAATCCTTTCCACCACAAATTCTTCCTGACCATCGACTAGCACTGGGTCAGGGCAAGGAGAAGAACGTCCAGGAAACGTATTGGGTGTTGCAGCCTTTAGTAGGGATACATGAAAGACAGGGTGGATTCTCATAGTTCTGGGCAATTGAAGACGACAAGCAACGGCACTTATAATCTTACTGATTTTATAGGGTCCAATGTACTTATGTCCCAACTTAGATGATGGAATCCTTAACTTAAGATTTCTGGTTGACAGCCAGACCAGGTCTCCTACCTTAAAAACTGGTGCAGGTTTACGAAATTTATCTGCTGCCTTCTTGTACCTTTCCTGAGCCGATTCCAGATTCTCCTTTAGAAGATCCATATTCTTCTGTAAAGTCGTGACTCTTTCAGCCACTGCTGGCAAAGGCGTCTCTATGGGAAATCGTGGTAGAATATTAGGATGATAACCTAAATTAGAGAAAAAAGGAGACTGTTTAGTGGAGGCACTCTGAGAGTTGTTGTAAGAGAACTCAGCCAATGGAAGTAGATCCACCCAATCATCCTGTAGGTGGCAGATAAAACAGCGGAGATACTGCTCCAGGGTTTGATTGGTTCGTTCGGTTTGTCCATTAGTCTGGGGATGAAAAGCAGAAGAAAGGTTTACTTTAATGTCCAATGCTGCACAGAAATTTTGCCAAAACCTAGAAGTGAATTGCACCCCTCGATCCGAAATAACCTCATCCGGTACTCCATGTAAACGAAACACATCTTTAATCATCAAATCTGATGTCTGTTTTGCAGTGGGTAAGCCGACACAAGGGATAAAATGAGCTGCCTTTGTTAAACGATCAACCACCACTAGAATAGTGTTCTTCCCTTGAGAGGTTGGTAATTCGACAATGAAGTCCATAGAAATGGATCCCCACGGGCGGGACGGGGTGGGAAGAGGCTGTAACAGACCAGTTGGTGAAGAGCGAGGTGTTTTGCATCTTGCACAAACCTCACACGAAGTGACATAATCCAAAACATCCTTCCTACAAGTGGGCCACCAAAAGAAACGAGAAAGAAATTCCTGTGTCTTTAGAATTCCTCTATGCCCGGCTATTTTGGAATCATGAATGAGTTGCAATACTCTCAATCTGACTGTTTCAGGTATATACAGACGTTGTCCCAGAATCCACACACCATTCTTAAAGACAAGACTTACGTCCCTTGGGGGTTGAGCCAAAAAAGAATCCGCATGGTATGCTTCCTTGATGTCTTTAATTAGGTCTTGATGATGAATCACTCCTAGGAATCTAGAGTCAGGAAGAATAGTCTTAGGAGGAGTAATTGGACGTGTCTCTGCTGAGTAAATCCTAGAGAGTGCATCAGCCTTTCCATTGCGCGATCCTGGTCTATAAGAAATAATAAAATTAAATTGGTTTAAGAAAAGATTCCAGCGAGCCTGGCGAGGAGTCAGGCACTTAGCCGACCTGATAAACTCAAGATTACGATGATCTGTCAGAACGACTATTTGCTGTGCAGCTCCTTGCAGAAGGTGTCTCCATTCTTTGAAGGCGGCAATAATGGCCAACAACTCTCTATTGCCCACATCGTAGTTCTTCTCAGCCGAAGACAACTGCTGGAAAAGAAGGCACAGGGATGCAAGACATTCTTCTCACCTGTTCTCTGAGAGAGTATAGCTCCCACGGCACAGTCTGAAGCATCCACCTCTATTATGAAGGCAAGCTCTGGGTTGGGATGTACTAGAATAGGTGCAGTGGTAAATTTATCTTTTAGACGGGAAAATGCTTCCTGGGCTTGGGGAGTCCAGGAGAACTTAGACTCTTTCCGGGTAAGTTGGGTGATAGGTGACACTACCTCAGAGAAATTTCTAATGAAACGTCTATAGAAGTTTGCAAACCCGATGAAGCGCTGTACCTCCTTCACATTTCTAGGACTTGGCCAATCATTGATGGCTTGGGTTTTACTTCCATCCATACTAATTCCTTGTGTAGACAGTACATACCCCAGAAATTGAATTTCGGTCTTATGGAATTCACACTTTTCAAGCTTGATGTAAAGATGATTTTGTCTTAGACGTTCCAAGACCATTCTCACATGTCCATGATGTTCCTCTGTGGAGTTAGAAAAAATTAAAATATCATCCAAATAAATTACCACGAATGTATCTAGGAGATCCCTGAAGATGTCATTCACCAAGTGTTGGAAAGTGGCTGGGGCGGTACTCAGACCAAAAGGCATAACCAGATATTCAAAGTGTCCATAGCGTGACCTGAATGCAGTCTTCCATTCATCCCCAGGTCTAATACGGACTAAGTTATAGGCCCCACGAAGATCTAGTTTAGAAAAAATTTTAGCATGTCGCACTCTCTCCAATAACTCAGGGATTAAAGGCAATGGATAACGGTTTCTAATAGTAACCTTATTAAGTTCCCTATAGTCTACGCATGGTCTCAGGGATCCATCTTTCTTCTTTACAAAGAATATGGGTGCCCCTGCAGGAGATGAAGAGGGGCGTATGAAGCCCTTGGCTAGATTTTCGTCTATGTACTCTTTTAAAGCCTTCAGCTCGGGCCCCGCCAGGGGGTAGATCTTACCAAAAGGTATCTCTGCTCCAGGCAATAATTCAATTGGACAATCATATGGACGGTGAGGAGGAAGCTGGTCAGCGTTCTTCTTGTCACATAAATCCACATAGTCCTGGTATACAGCTGGTAATTCAGGGACTGACATGGTTCCTTTAGGAACAGAGCAAGCTGAAATTTTTTGACTCATCTGTTTCTCTGGGAAGTGTAATTCCTTGGTCTCCCAGTTAATGGTAGGATTCTGAGCCTGCAGCCATGGTAGCCCTAGAATAATGGGAAAGTGAGGAGAAGAGATAAGCATAAAGGACAGTTTCTCTTGATGATCTTTACCCATAAGAACCTTTAAAGGCTCTGTTTCCTGATCCACTGGTCCAGAGGTCAGCAGGGAGCCATCCACAGTTTCCATCTGTACGGGAGCAGCCTTCTTCACTGAACGTATTCCCTGTTTTAGAGCAAAGGAGACATCCATAAAATTTCCACTTGCACCTGAGTCGATCATGGCAGAGCTAGACACCCAGGCTGAGTCAACCCAGAGTTTGATGGAAAGAAAACAGTGAGAATTGTTTTTCTTACAACTCAGCTGGGACACCGCTGAGGAAACTTGAAAGATGGCAGCATTTACACAGTCAACGTCCTCAGAGGTAACGGAGTTTAAGTCCGAGAAATCAAGATCTGCTGCGGCAGCTATCTCTGGAGCCTGAGGCTCGGACCTGACAGATCCCCTCTCGCAACACTCACAATGAATGAGTGCTGCAGTAGTCTTGCGAGAACGGCTGGGACAGTTAATAATAAAGTGCCCTGACTTACCACAGTAAAAACATAGATTCTCCTTAAAACGATGTTCCTTGCGTGCATCACTAACCCGTCGTAGCAAAGAGTCTACCTGCATGGGTTCAGGTTCAGGTTCCCGTGTAATCCTATTCAAAGGTTCCTTAGCTGGAGAGGAAGGTAGGAAAAGGTTAGTACGATTGCTTTCGAACCATCTCTCTTGCCTGCGTTCAGTTAAACGAGTATCAATACGGATGCAGTAGTTAATAAAGTCACCTAACGCAGTGGGAGGGTCGGCACGAGCAAGTTCATCCTTAATTAGTGGGGATAACCCCTTTCGAAAAATAGATTTTTTGGCGGAATTGTCCCAGGTGGTATCAAGGGCCCATCTCCTGAAATCCAAGGCATATTCAGCTACTGAGTGCTTACCTTGGCGCAAAGCTAACATGGCTGCTTCAGCTGTTGCACCTCGATTGGGGTCATCAAACACCTGCCCCATGGCTGAAATAAAGTCATCAAGGTGATTCAAACAATCATCCTCAGTCTCAATCAGAGGGTTTGCCCATATCAAAGCCTTGTTGGTAAGCAACATAATTATAGTAAGCACCTTAGATCGTTCAGTAGGAAATTGTGAAGCATGTGCAGAAAAAAAAAGATTACATTGATTAACAAATCCCCTGAATTTTTCACGTTCACCACCAAAACGAAAAGGGGGCAACTTGGGAATCCCAGAACTCGGGGCCATGGCAGGAGCCTGGACTTGCCCCTCCAGAACCTCAATCCTGGCTCGCAAATCCTGAGTAGTCTGTCCAACCACTTGCAAATTGTGATTATTTAGGTCCTGAAGATTTGTAAGACGGGTCTTTATATTCTGCAAATCTGCAAGGATATTATCAGTCACTCCACAAAGTTCCTTTATGCGGGCCTCCATTTTCCAGATCTTTTAAGACAGGATACTGGAAGAAGAGGAGAGAAAAAAAAAAAAACAATAGTGTTTACCTGTGATAACTCTGCAGAAAAAAAAACTTAAGGGAATTGCTCACCTGGAATGGTTGTGAGAAGTCACAACCACTGTTATCACAGAAAGTACAACCGGACATCCGATATCCACAGTACAGCAGACAAGCCTTTCCAGACCCAGCAGACACTAACGTTTGGCTTCAGAATCTTGTAATGTATGTGATACAGTTCATATAGCGTCTTGTGCTTGGGTGCGATGAAAATACTTGAGACACAGGTTGGAAAAGAAAGTCTTGTATTGCTTCATACAAATTGGCAAAAATAAACACACAGGTTGCAAACACAGAAGCAGGAGACACAGCAGGCCAAAGTAATCTAAGTTCATCAATAACTCTCCACAACAGATTCAGATCTTCTTCTATGTTACCGCAAGTCCATGCAACCGTGAGGCTTTCAAGAGCAGAGTTCAGAGTCCACAAGAGCTCCAGAGTTTCTCAGTAGAAATGGCTGGAGTACAAAGTCCAAGGCTTCAGGAGTCAGAACACAGGTTCACTGCAGGCCAGATTCTGAAGCACTGATTGCTCAGGTGTGGTGTTTAAGAAGCAAACGGAGAGAATCAGGGCGGGAACATGCAAGCTGGAAAACTCCATTTTAACTGAGGGCAAGATAGCTGCAGCAAAACAGAAAGCAAAATGGCCGACGAACAAACTGAGTTTCAGAAACAGATATACAGAACCTTACATTGAGGTTCTCGTGCCGCATAGCGGTACAATAAGCTCATGGTCAAATGCACTTGTCCAAGGATGGCATGACTGGTTCGCTCCTGGTTTCATAAATGTTTACACAAGTCTGTCCCACATGTGCACAACACAGGTAGAATAGGGAACACCGCACACACACACACACACACGTCTAAGCCCCTCTATTCGTTCCAATGACTGCAGACTGATGTCATACACCTACCACACAGGTAGGAAGGTATGTGTTCGTGTGTGTTGACTCTTTACAGGTGGTCAGAAGCCTTCCGGATGCTAAGAGCCACTACAGCTGAGAAATCCTTTTTGCCCTTTCCTGCTGGAGAGGGGACTGACTTTCTACAGTTACTCAGTGAAATGGAATACGGGGGGCTTCATGGAAACATAGGCCACAGGAAGCCATGACTAGAGTTAGTGCTTCAGGAAGGCCCCTTTTGGAAAGAATGACAGTTGCTGTGGCACGTCCACGGTGGACTTGTGATATAAAATCTGTAGTTTGGGGATCATCCTGTAACCCTGTTATAATTGTTGTACATTTATTCCAAATAATACCGCCCCCAGATGGAAGCATCTTGTATCCAGCCTTCTCATCTCACTGGCAGTGGTGGCAGCCATACTTGTCGTCTGCGGTTGCTGTTGTATCCCATGCATCAGAGGACTACTCCAGAGACGGATAGATGCCTCCATTACGAAGACTATGTATATTGGACTGAGACCTTCAAATAATAATAATAGCTATTATGAACAAATGGTATAAGTAAAAAAAAAAAAAAAAAAAAAAAAAAGGATATGATCTCCCTCACATGCACTTCTAGGGTAGAAATCATATCTATTCTAAAAGGGGGGAGCTGATAGGGATCTGGTAGACCCTTCTATATTCTACACTCCAATACCCCTGCTAATGCTTTGTCTAAAGAGTTGACTAACACCCACTCTACAGTGTCTGCTTCTCTCCCAGAATCCACAGGTGACACGGTACACAACTTCTCGCCTGGTGACCTGGTGTATGTGAAAAAGTTTGTGAGGAAAGACTGCCTCCAACCCAGATTCGAGGGTCCTTACACCGTGATCCTGACCACTCCTACAGCACTGAAGCTTGAGGGCAAGAGCACCTGGATTCACGCCTCTCACTGCAAGAGAGACAAGACAAGTCTGTAAAGAATGAAAGCTACTTTCTATATCCTTTTGGCATGTGTACTGCCAACTTTCAGTTGGACAGCAACGACGTTCTGGGTAGACATGACTAACCCAGTACAGACGTGGTCATTCGATTTTTGTGATATATCCCCCAGGGATTGTGTAAAAGGAATAATGACAAAATTCCGGCAGGACCAAATTACTGATTATGGGGTATTCTATTTATGTGTAACCCGCCCTGGGAATGAGAATTGTTATTACTGGTCTGATGTAGGTTGGAACACGGGTGCAGTGGACTGGGGATATAAGCCAAAGGAAGCCCAAGACAGGAAAGATAAGAATGGGAAGTCCCTACTCACTCGATTAACTCTAAGCACTGGACCGTTAGGCAGATACGAGTCCGCTTGTATGTGGCATAAGCGGTGTTTCCCCATATACTTAAATTTGGAAAATACCCAGCCAGGAGACTTGGGAAAGTATGTTTTGGGTCTTCATGAAGGGGTCATCAACCCAACACTAGTGGTAATAGAATTCAAAGATATAAAAACAAGGCCTACTCAAGCCCCTGCCATCACAAATCCGCTCCGGGGTGGGGAAGTGTCGCAACAAGTACTCAATGAGGTAATTTCTATCCCAGAACTTAAATGGGAAGATGTCTTCTCCATAGAAACCCAAGTAAACCCCCGCAAAAATCTATGGCTAGAATGGGTCAGATATAATGTTAGAGCCCAAAATATATCAATAGGATGTGTTGCCTGTGCTGCTGCAAATACTCATCTATATGCTCATGCTTTCCCTGCTGACCACAATGCCAATCTGTCTATTGGGGTTATTGAAAGGAGTTAATGACACCTCCTGTCCTGATTATATTCCCCTTGTCAGTCTAAGAACCAAATTGCGAACCCCTCGGGATGTGATAGTAAATAAGGATAACTATACCTGTTATTCTCCTGACAACTCTACTGGTCCCTCTTTAGGGGTATTTGAAGACGGGTTCTGCCAGACCAATAAGAATATAGATGTTAACCTACTGACTAATCATTCCAGATACATGTATGATATTTATTGGTTCTGTGGGGATGGGAGACTGAGATCTCAGCTGCCAAGTGTATGGAGTGGTCAGTGTACATTGGTAAAGCTAGCCATGCAATTCAAAATCTTACCCTGGGACTCAGAAATAGCCCCTGAACTAACTAGGAAGAAGAGAAGTTTAGATCAGCTGCATACCAGCTATGCTGACGACCCCAAGGTCTATATAGATTCCATAGGTGTCCCTAGGGGGGTCCCTGACGAGTACAAAGCCCAGAACCAGATTACTGCAGGTTTCCTCTCCCTCATTCCCACCATACAGATCAACAGAAATGTGGACTGGATAAACTATGTCTATTACACTGAGCAAAGGTTCATCAACTATAGTAGAGACGCTTTCCAAGGTATAGTTGAGGAACTGGGCCCCAACACAAGAATGACTCTTCAAAATAGACTGGCTATTGATATGATCCTAGCCGAAAGAGGTGGAGTCTGTGGGATGATAGGGGAAGAATGTTGTACTTATATCCCTCAGAATTCTGGAGTCAACGGTAAAACTATAGTGGCCCTTACAAAGATTAAAAATCTGGCTCAGGAAGTAAAGGCCAATGCAGGAGTAGATACCTCTTTCTTCTCAGGGTGGCTTGGAGGACTCAAAGGATTTTTCCAACAAGCCTGTCTAGTGGTAGCAGGGCTTTTGGTGCTGGGATTGATAATTCTATGTTGTGTGATACCCTTGTACAGAAAAGCTGTGACCAATGCAACCGCCTCCTTAGGTACTTTCTTTCATCAGGAAGTTGTGTCCCTGCTATATGATGACACTGATAGGGGTGATATGGAAAAATATATCCCGCAGGATGAACCTGATAAAATCCCCTATGACAAAATACAAATAGAAATGAGAGATTTAGTTTAGGGACAGATGGGAGAACTCCATGTGTATGTCAGAGTAGGGCCCAGGGCGTGTGGGGGCATTCCACAAGGGAATGATCCCTAAGACGACGGGGTGAAGAAGTCCAAACCACCTCCCCTCCCCCAACACATGGACAGTCTCAAAGGCCACCCCTGCAAGGGAAAGCTTAGTGTTTAGGGGGGATTGTCGAGGTAAAATATAATTTTTCTACTTTAATACTTTCATATTATGTATATATTTCTATTTTTGTACTTTATATGACGTTTATATGCTAGCTTCCATTTTGTGTATTCAAACGATAAGCTTTCCTTGCTACGTGGCATATAAGTTTTCCTTACTACGTGGCATTTAGCTAAAGACCCATCTCTGGAATATGTAACTGGATCCTGAATTCCAAGAGGATTGCATCAGCCAGAAGTTACATCATTCGAGGATTGAGCTGAAGGAACAGTGAAACCAATCCAGATGTTAGAATACTATACATATCTATATATGGCTATACTGTTTCTCTTTGGGTGCCCCTCACTCCACCCTCAGATATATACTATATAACTTTGTGCTTGTAATAAAAAGAGAGCTCTTGCTGAGAAAGCTTCGTGCCAGAGCATGCTCTAAGACTGAACCAGCCTGATTGTCTGACTCTTTCTTATAACTGGTACCACATGCTCTTAATCTAATCTGAAGTGACTGGAGGATGAGGTGGTTTGTCAATAAGACCCTGACAATTGGCGCCCGGCAACGTGGGGCAGTGGATCGCCGCCCGTCCGGACCCATCCTGAGGACTTTGCGGTGGTGCCGGCGGTGACTGAGTGCGAGGACTGATCACCCTCCATCGAACACGGTAAGTTGGGATCATATATTTATATGTGTCCCACTTGCCTGTGTGTGTCAGTCATTGTTGGCTTAAGCTGTATTGTCTATTTGGGTCTGGGTGGGTGACCGGTTGAGTGGTGAGACCAAAGGCGATCCCACGCCACGAACCAGCAAGTGAGACCGAGTGACGTCGCATGTCTGCACGTGCTTGTGTCAAACACCACTTTTCTCCTCCTCCGGTCACTGTACCTTTATGTAGATAGCTGTCTCCCGTGACTGTTAGAATAAAGTTGGGACAAATTTTAGATTTTTGAAGTGTTGAGTGGGGTAGAAGACGCACATGATAGTCTAGTTAGTGACAGATTGATTAGGATTCTCTGTCTTATAAATGACAAATTGAGGAGGGCTCTTTGTCTACCAAGTACCTGACAGATTGAGGAGGACTCTCTGTCTTATCAGTGACAAATTGAGGAGGGCTCTTTGTCCAATACAGGGGAATCTCACAAGGAGATGTCCCGCTGTGAATATAGGAGTGTTACGATGAGCTGTGCTGTAAAGTTATCACCCACGGTTAGCGAAGGGATAGATTGAGAGGACTCTCTGTCTTATCAGTGTATTGAGGAGGGCTCTACGCTGACGGGTGGTGACCTGCCAGCGGCATCGGTGGTCTGAGTCGCGACAGATCATTGCACTTTGTTAAATCATGATGCGTATGTTTGTATTGGGGTATCAGGTGCAGTAATAGGGACACATACGGCAGCAGCGGCTCAGTATTGGGGTATCAGGTGTAGTAATAGGGACACATATGGCAGCAGCGGCTCAGTATTTTGATATCAGGTGCAGTAATAGGGACACATACGGAAGCAGCGGCTCAGTATTGGGGTATCAGGTGCAGTAATAGGGACACATACGGCAGCAGCGGCTCAGTATTGGGGTATCAGGTCAGTAATAGGGACACATACGGCAGCAGCGGCTCAGTATTGGGGTATCAGGTGCAGTAATAGGGACACATACGGCAGCAGCGACTCAGTATTGGGGTATCAGGTGCAGTAATAGGGACACATATGGCAGCAGCAGCTCAGTATTGGAGTATCAGGAGCAGTAATAGGGACACATACGGCAGCAGCAGCTCACTATTGGGGTATCAGGAGCAGTAATAGGGACACATACGGCAGCAGAGGCTCACTATTGGGGTATCAGTTGCAGTAATAGGGATACATACGGCAGCAGCGGCTCAGTATTGGGGTACCAGGAGCAGTAATAGGGACACATACGGCAAGTATATGGCTCAGTATTGGGGTATCAGGAGCAGTAATAGGTACACATACAGCTAGCGAGCGGCTCACTATTGGGGTATCAGGAGCAGTAATAGGGACACATACGGCAGCAGCGGCTCAGTATTGGGGTATCAAGTGCAGTAATAGGGACACATACGACAGCAGAGGCTCATATTGGGGTATCAGGAGCAGTAATAGGGACACATACGGCAGCAGCGGCTCAGTATTGGGGCATCAGGAGCAGTAATAGGGACACATACGGCAGAGCGGCTCAGTATTGGGGCATCAGGTGCAATTAATAGGGACACATATTGCAGCAGTGGCTCAGTATTGGGGTATCAGGTGCAATAATAGGGACACATACGGCAGAAGCGGCTCAGTATTGGGGTATCAGGGCAGTAATAGGGCACATAGGCAGCAGCGGCTCAGTATTGGGGTATCAGGTGCAGTAATAGGGACACAGGCAGCAACGGCTCAGTATTGGGGTATCAGGTGCAGTAATAGGGACACATATGGCAGCAGCGGCTCAGTATTGGGGTATCAGGTGCAGTAATAGGGAAACATATGGCAGCAGCGGCTCAGCATTGGGGTATCAGGTGCATGGAAATAGGACAGCTCAGTGTACGTGCATTGCTAGCAGGCGTCAGTATTGGGGTATCAGGAGCAGTAATAGGGACACATACGGCAGCAGCGGCTCAGTATTGGGGTATCAGGAGCAGTAATAGGGACACATACGTCAGTAGCGGCTCAGTATTGGGGTATCAGGTGGAGTAATAGGGACACATACGGCAGCAGCGGCTCAGTATTGGGTTATCAGGTGCAGTAATATGAACACATGGCAGCAGCGGCTCAGTATTTTGGTATCAGGTAAAGTAATAGGGACACATACGGCAGCAGCGGCTCAGTATTGGGGAATCAGGTGCAGTAATAGGGACACATATGGCAGCAGCGGCTCAGTATTGGGGTATCAGGTGCAGTAATAGGGACTCATACGGCAGCAGCGGCTCAGTATTGGGGTATCAGGAGCAGTAATAGGGACACATACGGCAGTAGCGGCTCAGTATTGGGGTATCAGGTGTAGTAATAGGGACACATACGGCAGCAGCGGCTCAATATTGGGGTATCAGGTGCAGTAATAGGGACACATACGGCAGCAGAGGCTCACTATTGAGGTGTCAGTTGCAGTAATAGGGATACATACGGCAGCAGCGGCTCAGTATTGGGGTACCAGGAGCAGTAATAGGGACACATACGTCAGTAGCGGCTCAGTATTGGGGTATCAGGAGCAGTAATAGGTACACATACAGTAGCAGCGGCTCACTATTGGGGTATCAGGAGCAGTAATAGGGACACATACGGCAGCAGCGGCTCAGTATTGGGGTATCAGGTGCAGTAATAGGGACACATACGACAGCAGAGGCTCAGTATTGGGATATCAGGAGCAGTAATAGGGACACATACGGCAGCAGCAGCCCAGTATTAGGGCATCAGGAGCAGTAATAGGGACACATATGGCAGTAGTGGCTCAGTATTGGGGTATCAGGTGCAGTAATAGGGACACATACGGCAGCAGTGGCTCAGTATTGGGGTATCAGGAGCAGTAATAGGGACACATAAGGCAGCAGCGGCTCAGTATTGGGGTATCAGGTGCAGTAATAGGGACACATACGGCAGCAGCGGCTCAGTATTGGGGTATCAGGAGCAGTAATAGGGACACATATGGCAGCAGTGGCTCAGTATTGGGGTATCAGGTGCAGTAATAGGGAAACATATGGCAGCAGCGGCTCAGCATTGGGGTATCAGTTGCAGTAATAGGGACACATACGGCAGCAGTGACTCAGTATTGGGGTATCAGGAGCAGTAATAGGGACACATACGGCAGCAGCGGCTCAGTATTGGGGTATCAGGAGCAGTAATAGGGACACATATGGTAGTAGCGGCTCAGTATTGGGGTATCAGGTGGAGTAATAGGGACACATACGGCAGCAGCGGCTCAGTATTGGGTTATCAGGTGCAGTAATATGGACACATGGCAGCAGCGGCTCAGTATTTTGGTATCAGGTAAAGTAATAGGGACACATACGGCAGCAGCGGCTCAGTATTGGGGTATCAGGAGCAGTAATGGGGACACATACGGCAGTAGCGGCTCAGTATTGGGGTATCAGGTGCAGTAATAGGGACACATACGGCAGCAGCGGCTCAGTATTGGGGTATCAGGTGCAGTAATAGGGACACATACGGCAGCAGAGGCTCATATTGGGGTATCAGGAGCAGTAATAGGGACACATACGGCAGCAGCGGCTCACTATTGGGGTATCAGGAGCAGTAATAGGGACATACGGCAGCAGCGGCTTAGTATTGGGGTATCAGGTGCAGTAATAGGGACACATACGACAGCAGAGGCTCAGTATTGGGGTATCAGGAGCAGTAATAGTGACACATACGGCAGCAGCAGCCCAGTATTGGGGCATCAGGAGCAGTAATAGGGACACATATGGCAGTAGTGGCTCAGTATTGGGGTATCAGGTGCAGTAATAGGGACACATACGGCAGCAGTGGCTCAGTATTGGGGTATCAGGAGCAGTAATAGGGACACATAAGGCAGCAGCGGCTCAGTATTGGGGTATCAGGTGCAGTAATAGGGACACATACGGCAGCAGCGGCTCAGTATTGGGGTATCAGGAGCAGTAATAGGGACACATATGGCAGCAGCGGCTCAGTATTGGGGTATCAGGTGCAGTAATAGAGAAACATATGGCAGCAGCGGCTCAGCATTGGGGTATCAGTTACAGTAATAGGGACACATACGGCAGCAGCGACTCAGTATTGGGGTATCAGGAGCAGTAATAGGGACACATACGGCAGCAGTGGCTCAGTATTGGGGTATCAGGAGCAGTAATAGGGACACATATGGTAGTAGCGGCTCAGTATTGGGGTATCAGGTGGAGTAATAGGGACACATACGGCAGCAGCGGCTCAGTATTGGGTTATCAGGTGCAGTAATATGGACACATGGCAGCAGCGGCTCAGTATTTTGGTATCAGGTAAAGTAATAGGGACACATACGGCAGCAGCGGCTCAGTATTGGGGTATCAGGAGCAGTAATAGGGACACATACGGCAGTAGCGGCTCAGTATTGGGGTATCAGGTGCAGTAATAGGGACACATACGGCAGCAGCGGCTCAGTATTGGGGTATCAGGTGCAGTAATAGGGACACATACGGCAGCAGAGGCTCACTATTGGGGTATCAGGAGCAGTAATAGGGACACATACGGCAGCAGCGGCTCACTATTGGGGTATCAGGAGCAGTAATAGGGACACATACGGCAGCAGCGGCTCAGTATTGGGGTATCAGGTGCAGTAATAGGGACACATACGGCAGCAGAGGCTCACTATTGGGGTATTAGGAGCAGTAATAGGGACACATACGGCAGTAGCGGCTCAGTATTGGGGTATCAGGTGGAGTAATAGGGACACATACGGCAGCAGCAGCTCAGTATTGGGGTATCAGGTGCAGTAATA